>VZRW01005376.1:0-52469 GCA_013398125.1 Aegotheles bennettii
CTATAGCAGACACCCATTATAATGTCTCCTGCCCTCACTTTAATCTTGAATTTTTACTGGTTCCAGACTCATGTCCATGTTTTTCACAGAATGTGTCTACATGAAGAGATTTATAGAAGTACTTTAACTCAAATTCTCTCATCCCTATAGGTTGACTTCTGTTCCTACTTCATCACAAGAAGTGGCACATATACCAAAAGTTGTTCCAGCATTTGAATTCACAAACAAGGCAAAATGCCCTTCTTTGGTTCATGTCTAAAAACTTTCAACACAAAACCTTGACCCCTCTCCACCATGGGAAAGTCCCAACTAACTGTTTTAAATTAAATTCATATAACCTGATGCTCCATCTCCATTCTTTACCCTTTTGTGACCCGAATTAAACTGTTGACTGAATGCTGAAGCTGATACTTCTAGGGAAGAAAGAGGACTTCAGTGTTCTCAGCATTTTGCACCTCAGGGCTCTATGTGATTTTCACTCTGTACATCATTTCAGCTTAATAACACTCTGTGTGATTCCTTTCCAAGGAGCTTCATGTATTAATCACTGTCATCTAGTAGAGAAAATTAGGTCATTTTCTCTGTCTAGGTATATTGGATGCACCATAGATTTTTTATTGCAGATCCACAAGTTGCTTTTGTTATGAAGTCCCACAGAGCCTCTGTAATTTTTACTAAAAGATAATCAAGGGAAGTTTGTTTGGTAACTTTTTTTTTTCTCATTGCTTTTTGAAATTAAGCAAAGTATTAATTAATTAAAAATATATGAAAAGCTTCATTTTAACAATATCACAATAGGTTGCTGTGTGTGTGTCTCCACCCATATGCATTTTGTTGTACAGAACTCTTGCTCATCCCTTATATAAACATTAGTAGAGGCACATCTATTCCAGTAACTTAATAAATATTTCCAAAAAATGCATGTCAATACTATAACATAAAAGTAGAAAAATTAATTGAAACCTTCCAGATGGTATAACATAGTTGACAGATGCATAACTGACATTGAGAAGGAAAGCGATGGAGAAGACAAATATGACAATTTACACTGAATGATTTTGGTTTTACGGTTCTGATTTCATGTTTCCTAAAAATCCAATAAGTTAATTATATATTCTTGTAATTCAATACAGTTACTTTAATTAGGTCAGCAAAAAAATAAATCAGTAAGTGTAGCCAAAGGATCTATTACTCAAAATCTATATCCTGTTTATTTTATTTTTCAGGTTCAGAATTTTTCTCAAATCAGTTTTCAGCCAATACCACTGGCAAGAATTTTGATTTCTGTAGTACAAAGTTCTCCAGGTGCAGTAACCACTGTTCCTAACATCTGAACATAGCTCTGGCTGCACTTTTCATTGGTGAACATACTATGCATATCATATGAATATCAAATGTCTCTTTCTTATTATATAAAGTTATTTGATATATATACTTCATTCTGAAAACTCTGTTTAACTTGGGGGTGTTAGATAACTTTCATATTCTATGCCATTTCAAACTAATATGCCTCTTTCATGCATATTACCTTCTCCAATTAAATTCCATTTCCAACAGGTAGTTACATGATAATATCAGTCTCTAAAGTAGTTTATGTTTATACTACAGTGGAAAAAATGTGGCCTGGTTTTTGGGTGGGGTTCTTGGGGCTTTCTTTTTTTTTTTTTAATTGGTTGGTGTTTTTTAATAGAAATACTTCAAATAAAGAAGAAAATATTTACAACTACTTTACATGTAGTATACCATTTCAGATGCTGAGAAGAAGCACCCTCACAGCTCCTCCAGAGCTACTTTTGTGGTTACTGCTTAGATTTCTCTGGCATTTTTCAGCTGGTTTGTCATGCCATGTGCATGTTTTCTCAGAATGCTTTCTCAGAGATCTTTTTTCCTTTAAATTTGTCAGATACATTCTGCAGCTTTTCCAAAACGGTTGTTCTGTCAACAGCTGTTACTGCTGCTTGTGCTCTTTTCTTAACTCTGCTAAGTATTAACCTTTACTAAACTTTTTCCTACTACACTTAGGAAACAGTAGTCCGTTGCCCTACAAAAAACATTGGTGTCAATGTTAGAATTTCATGTTGATTTAGTATATGCATTGCATTATTAACAACATTGCAGCTCAGAAGACCTTGTTAATAAACTATATTGCTTTAGGATAGCATGATTTTATGATTAACACTATCGTGGAACAATAATTCTTGTATATATTCAATAGTGACAAAATAAAGGAGAGATAAAGTATGAAATCTAACCTTAATATTTTGTAGACTGTGGTATACGTTGTGCAAAATCAAGAATGCTACAGATCATGAAAAACAAGGGAGCTTTTAAGTTAAGAGAACATAAGAAAAATAGTATGGCCATAACTGTTTTTCCCAGTGACACATGGAATTAAAAGAGCAGCAGGGCCACTGATTTGCAGCGCTAAACTCTATCTACAGTCTGCAGCTGCCTAGATCCCATCCCTCCCTCTTTACAAGTTCACACAACAGCTTGCACTGTGCAAGTTGTTGTCCTGGTTTATACCCCCCTGAGAACACCTGATCTTGTCTGATCTTGGAAGCTAAGCAGGGTCAGGCCTGGTTAGTACTTGAACGGGTGACTGCCTGAGAATACTGGGTGCTGTAGGCTTTCCTCCGTTGCTTATGTATTGTGGAGATGATCACAAATTACCTGGAGTATACAGAATTTGGCACGCCACCAGATGAAGTAGTGACCTGTGCTGAGGAAGCCCCCACTTATAAAGACCTCTCAGATCAGGATAAACGCTATGTTCTTTTCACTGACGGATCCTGCTGTCGTATAGGGAACTGGCAAAGCTGGAAAACATCAGTATTGGAGCTCTACTCAACAGGTCGCAGAAGTGAAGGAGGGAGAAGGTGAATTAAGCCAATTTGCAGAGTTCAAAGCCATCCAGCTGTCCCTAGATGTTGCTGAGTGGGAGAAGTGGCCAGTAATTTACCTGCACATCGAATCCTGGATGGTACCTAATGCTTTATGAGAGTGGCTGAAAAGGTGGAAACAGGATAACTGGCAGCAGAAGGGGAAACCAGTTTGGGCAGCTGACCTGTAGCAGGATATTGCTGCCCAGCTGGATAAATCAGTGGTGACGGTACAGCATGTAGATACCCACATGCCTAAAAACTGAGCTACTGAGGAGTATAGAAACAACCATCAGGTGGACCAGGCGGCTACGTTCAAAATAGATTTAGATTGGGAACACAAAGGTGAATTATTCTTAGCTCAGTGCATCCATGATGCTTCTGGTCATCAAGGAAGAGATGGAACATACAGGTGTGTCTGGGACCGAGGGGTGGATTTAACCATGGATGTTATCAGCCAAATTATCCATGAGTGTAATACTTGTGCTGTCATTAAGCAGGCCAGACGCTTAAAACCTTTGTGATATGGGGGATGCTGTCTTAAATATAAATATGGAGAGTCCTGGCAGATTGGTTGTATCACACTCTCTCAAACTTGCCAGGGTAAACACTACCTGTTTATGATGGTAGAATGAAGCATTGAATGCCTGGAGACATACACTGTGCCTCATGCCATTGTCCATAGTACTATTATGGCCTTGAAAGGCACATTCTGTGATGGTACAGGACCCCAGAGAGGGTTTAATCAGACAAGAGGACTCATCTAAAAAATAACCTAATAGCTAATTGAGAAAAAGAGCATGGTATGGAGTGGATCTATTATGTCCCTTATCATGCACCAGCCTCTGGAAAGATGGAGCATCATAATGGCTTGTTAAAAACCACCCTGAAAGCAATGGGTGGTGAAACCTTCAAAAATTAGCATAAACATCTGGTAAAAGCCACCTGGCTAGTTAATACCAGGGGATCAATCAATCAAGCTGGCCCTGCCCAAACAGACCTTTTACATACAGTGGAAGGGGATAAAGTCTCTATTGTACATGAAAGGAACCTGTTGGGAAAAGCTGTGTGGGCTTCTTCACCCGTGGACAAATGCAAACCCATCCATGGGATTGTCTCTGCTCAAGGTCCTGGACACACCTGAAGGGTGATGCAGGAGAATGGTGAGGCCCAAGGTAGGGCACAGGGGAATTTGACTCTGGCTGAAAAAAAGTAAGTCCAAACTGTATAATGTGATTTTTTTTCTTTTTTTATCCTTTTTTTTTTTTTTTTTCATGTAACTATATGGTACATAATTATACTAAACACATGGTAAGGAATAAGGAGTAGATTGTCCTGGTTTGGAAGAACCAGGACAAAAATTTTAAGTACTAACCTGAGACAGCCAAGGACCCCCCAGCTGCTGCTGCCTGTGCCTGTGGTAATTACAATGGGAGGGGGAGCAGCTGTGCCTGTGGGGAGAGAGGATGGGTGACCTAAATGGACCAATCGCAGTGTTCCTTCCCATGGTGCTCAGTATAAAACGTCTGCTCTGACCACTGTGACTGCTGTGGTTACTGTACTGGCAGGATTGGGATTATCACTGCTGCCTATGCTGCTGATGTTCCTACACCCTGTTTTCTTGCTGAAGAACATTGTACACAGAGACAGGTCACCTTCCCCTACCTCCTCAAGTAGGGTGACACAGCTGCTCTAAGGTTTTTGTGGAATGTCATCAGAGATACCTGGGCCCAGGTACCCCCATAAAGTGCCAAGTCCAGTTTGGAAGTATTTCTAGCCTGGACGTAATTACCATCTGGGAAATACTTCATACTTGCATTTTCATTTATATATATATATATACCTACATCTTTGTAGATAAGTCACCATCTTTAATAATAAACCTTCTTATTTTTTGTTTTGTTAAAACTGTTCCAGTTATTTTTTCAACCTCAAAATCTCTCTTCCCTTATTCCCTGTTATCTTCCCCTGAGAGGGTGGTGAAGGGATAACAGAGAGCATCTGTCACTTGGTTATTGGCCAAACCTGTGACAGTCATTTATTCATCTCCTATATGGAAGACAGATAAGTGACTAATTTCTTTTCACTACCTAGAAAAAAATAGGCAAGAGAAAGAAATAACCATATAAGCAAAATGTTCACATTCTTGCTTCAGTTATATTTTTTTTCCTCCCACTGACTTGGCTAGAAGCTGCATATGTGAAAAATACCAGCCTGTCACTTTAGGGCTACAGGGTATAGTGCATAGTCCTCTCCCTGTGGAGAGGCCTTCAGATTCTGTAGTCGCTCCTATAATAAAGATATTTCATGTCTGTCAACTTGATACTTTTCCACGTACCTCTAAAATTTCCAATATCACTGAAGATGAAAATAAAATTACTTTATATGTAAAGTCTCTAATTTCTACCTCTGAACATTTCACTGCTTTCTCTGACAAAATTCAGTTCTAGGGGTAAGGTGCTGCAGTATCACTGTGGCTCCTAATAAGTTTAATTTGGAGGGACAACATTTCTGGCTATACTTGTGTCAAAGGCTTATCTGTGAACTCCCACTGGTGTCCACTTTATGTAATATTTGAGTCTGTTACAGGTCTCAGCTATGGTAGCTTGGCTTAAATCTCCATTTTTAGTGGCTCATGGGATTTTATTTCTTCGCCCCCCCAACATCTTTGTTCTGTCTCCTTTGTGTCAATCAAAAAAATTGTCCTCCCACTAATGTTAATATTAGATGCTTTTTAACACTTCATTATCCCTTTTTTATCCCCAAAAATACTTTTTTTCTCAATACTTACTAATAACTGTATTTTAATGTAAGAAAACTGGGAGTATCAGGGGTTTTGTTGAGTTGCAGTTTTAAAGTCCATCCATATTGGAGATGAACATTAGAACAAGTGCTCACATTTTCACTCCATGATGTTTTTCCTTTCTATAGAAGTAAGAGAAATTTGATAAACTCTGCTTTCTGTAACAAATGTATTTCAAAAGGATAAGACAATCTCAGACAGGATAATACAACACAATGCTTGTAATAGAAGGACTAAACTAGGCCTCTAAGATCTCACCCAAAATATTATGTTTCAGGAACAAGTTTTCCAGCTTTACCCTCTAAACAGAAAATGTTCTGTTTATATCATGAAGACATCCTTCTAGCACAAGGTACAAGTACTTCATTTTAACAGTTTAGATAATAATACAAATCTGTTAATATAAGTGTATTTAAAACACCAGAGGGAAATAATTTATAATTTTTTTTCTGATTCTGAGAAGAAATGAAATGGCATAGGACGCTCTTTATCCTAACAGGATTGTTGGAAACAAACATTGATTGACTGACCTACCATTTCTGTATCAGAGCTACTTCCAAAACAAATCATGACACAGCTTCAGGCAAGTATTATAGTATTATATCAAACAGATGTTACAGTTTTTAAAGTCCTCAAAAATTCCTGTTAAAAGTCAGTTACAAAACTTTTGTCAAGTGTAAGCAAAAACAGGATGAAAAGGCTGGTGACTTGTTTTTTCATATAATATTTTGAAAACATCATTGCAGCATTAAAAACAGTTTTACTAAACTTAGGACATTTAAACCTGAAGGTGACAAAACTAACACTAGTTTGTGCCAAATTACACAGTCCAGATTTATAGCAACCTATCTATTCAGAAGTGCATGTCACAACCTAGTAAAAATGTCCCCCAGTAAAAGTCGAATGCTTCATATTTTACTATACATTTCCATCTTCCATCACAAGGATGTTTAAGGTTTTCCTAACACTAAACTACAAGTCAGATTTATTTTTCTTTTAATTTTAATTTACCCTGCTAAAGCGGCAACAGCTCAGATTTGTGGCAGCCCTAACCTAAGTATGGCAAAAGCTACCTGTTTTGGACAGATGTCCTGGTGGATCTAGGCTGCTGCCTAGTTGGTTTTGCTTACCTGGAATTACTGATTTGTTCATTTATTTTTCTTAACTGGTCTATTTATATTCCAAACATTGGTCTCATATTGTGTCAGGCACTATAAATAAATGTCTCCACCTCAAGGCAACCTAGTTCCACTAAAGTCTCTGAGCAAAGCTATTTCCTGGGGCCAAACATTGCAAACTTTACATTTTACATTTTCTTCTTTCACAGTCCTGATTCTTCCATTCTCTGTCAAGTCTGTTTGGCGTAGGGTCCTGCCTACTGTGTGTACTTTGTGCTTAGTACTCATCCTAAATGCAATGTTTCCACATTTCTGTATGTAAATTACTGCAACTAAAATTGCAGTCAGAGGGACTTTCTATTTCCTTCTGTGATTTTGTGGTATTCTCACTGTTTGAAGGTATAATTAATGAAACTTCATGTGGATTAATGTTTCACAAGCCTACTTCTGATTATACACACGGGGAATATGTGAATCTTTGTTTTTTCTGAGTAAGCCACTGACCCCTCTTAAACAATACTTCTCTGCCCCTAATTGAATAAAATGACATCCTTTGATAATTCTTGGAACTGGCAGGTGTCACCAGTGGAAGAGAACCTTTACTGCCAAATACCAGAGTGCAGGTAAACTGCATCAGGAGGAGACAGAGACTCCCTGGGTTGTATTAATCATCTTCTGGGCATAATCTAGCCTTCTCTCAAGGCAACAGTTCCTATTTCCTGTGAAATCTGTAACCTAGAAAGAGCCTCCACACCTAATACTTATCTTTCAAGCTACTGCAGATTCTAGTGTTCCCTGCCTGCCCAGCTTTCTATTTCCTGCCTTTGGTAGTTGCACCATAGGATCCTTTTAAAAGTGAATAGATGCAACACAAACAATCATGGCACTTGAAAGTGCACTGTACGGAACAGCTTTATCAAAGAAGTAGAACTAAGAACTCCTAGGATTCATAATACTGAAATCAAGTACATCTTAAGCACAAGTGGCTTTCCAATCCTGATCTGCAGGGATGTACTGTAATTACACCCTCTTAACACCACCTCAGAACCTGTGCTCAGGAGGTTTCTAAAATGGGCAAAATAAACACATGAATGGGAACAATGAAGAGCAATAGAATAAAAATTCATTCTGCACTACTTTTTAAAACAAAGCGGCAAGAAATGTGTCCAAATGGTGAGTAGTTTATGAATAAAGCCCTTAGTTAAATCATAATCGAACATGAAGCTACCTGCCACACCAGCCATCCTTAGTCTAACTAATCTTCCTATTCCTAGAGGTGAATTTAGGGGTAGTGAATAAATAAATGGAGTCATTGAACACCACCACTGGTATTGGAAACATCAGGATTTCAACACAGCATCTGGCACCATAAAGTGAGCAAAAGCAGGGTCAAGAAAATGAAAAGGGTTAATCACTCCAGTATGTAGAACAAGACCCTTACAGTAGTCAGGCAACATCAGGAAACCGAAAAAATACAAACCACAGGCTGGAATTCAGGAACACAAACAGGACAGTTACAAGGTCAAAGTCAAGGCTTTGGGAATGCAACCTAGAGATATGATAAAAAGTGAAAGATAATAATATACCTTTATATGAGGTCTCAGTAAGGCAACCTACCAACAAAACCCAGCTAAATGGTTTGTGGAAACTGCTCAGGGGTAGCTGCAGGCTTGCCAAAGCCTCATGGTAATTCTGTAGCTAGTTCAGATTAACGTGAATGCCTTAACACTTCTCTGGTTCCATAGTTTAACTGAGTCTTCTTCCTATTAGCCAGCCCTGACCATTACATTTGTACTGTAATCTCACTTAACCTCAGGCAGAATCCCCTCTGGAAACAAGAGTTAGTTCTTTTTACTTATTGTCCCACTGACATGTACTGCATTGGAAAACAGCTTTAGTGTGAGTGCATGTTTTTCCTACCTATGATATGAGCTCCTATAGCAAATCTGATCCTTTACATGTGTTTCTTTCCTGCACCCGATGACTTCAGAATACTTTACTTAGGAGAGCAACAGGATACTTCAGAAAGAATTGTCACATGAAAACAGATGTTCAGAAAGAAAAAAAACAACAGTTCAAACTTCCTAATATTTTTTTGATTAATGACTTGAATTTGCCATAGAATCATAGAATCCAGGTGGAAAAGACCTTCAACATCATCAAGTCCAATCATATACCCAGGACTGTCAAGTCCACCACTAAACCATGTCCCCAAGGGCCACATCCAAATGTTTTTTTAACCCCTCCAGGAATGGTGACTCTACCATTTCCTTGGGCAGCCTGTTCCAATCCCTGACCACCCTTTTTAAAAAAAAAACTTCCTAATATCGAGCCTGAACTTTCCCTGGTACAACTTGAGGCCATTCTTTCTTGTCCTTATTGCTTATGACTTGGGAGAAGAGACTGGCCACCCTCTCTCTCCAACCCCCTCTCAGGTAGTTGTAGAGAGTGATAAGGTCTCCCCTGAGTCTCCTCTTCTCCAGACTGAACAACCCCAGCTCTCTCAGCCACTCCTTATTAGAACTGTGCTCCAGGCCCTTCACCAGCTTAGTTGCTCTTCTCTGGACCTGCTTCAGTATCTCCATGTTCTTCTTGTAGTGAGGGACCCAGAACTGAATGCAGTACTTCAGGTGCAGTCTCACCAGTGTAAAGTACAGGGGGACAATCACTTCCCTAGTCCTGCTGGCCACACTATTTCTGATACAGGTCAGGATGCTGTTGGTCTTCTTGGCCACCTGGGCACACTGCTGGCTCACGTTGAGCTGGCTTTCTACTAGCACCCCCAGATCCTCTTCTGTGGGCTCTCCAGCCACTAAATAAACATCTGCATAAACAGTTCCTATTTCTAATATGATGAGCTAACACACGCTGTGGTTAGGATTGTCATTCCAAATACAAATGGAATTCATTTGTAAGGATTATTTTTTTTTAACTTTGATAGTTTAGGACATTCTTATTTACTAAAATCCCAGTTTTGTACATGGTCTGGGTGCAGGTGCCCAGGTGTAGCAGTGGAGGGCTGCAAGGGTGGCCTCTGTAGTGAGATGCCAGGGCTGCCCCATGACAGACACAGCTGGTTCCAGCCAGCTCTGCAACAGACCCACTGCAAGACACAGTTGAGCCCCTCAGCCCCAGGTGGGGTACCTTGGGGAAAACATATTTAAAAAAGGGCAGAAAATGCCACAGGGTGAAAGGAGGAGACCACAAAAAGAGTGAGAAACAACCTTGCAAACCTCAAGGTCAGAGAAGCAGGGGTAAAGGTGTTGGAGCAGAAATTCCCCTCCAGCCTGTGGAGAAGACCCCGCACCAGAGGAGGCTGAAGGAACAAGGGTTTCTGGAAGGACCCATGCTGGAGCAGGGAAAAAGTGTGAAGAGGGAAAAGTGGCAGAAAGGAGCTGTTGTGGACTGACCACAGTCCCCATCCCTTTGTGCTGCTCTGGGGGTAGGATGGGCAGAGGTGGTGGGAGAGGAGGTTAGAAAAGAAGGCATGAACATAAGCCTGGGAGAGGGAGAGAAAAGATGGTATTTTAATGTTAACCTTTGATTCTCACCACCCATCTCTATTTTAATTGGCAATAAATTTAATTAATTTTTCCCGAGTCAAGTCTGTTTGCCTGTGACAGCAACTGGTAAGTGATCTCCCTGCCTTCATGTCAACCCACAAGCTTTCTCATTGTATTTTCCCTCCCTGTCCTGTTGAGGAGGGGGAGTGAACAGCTGGGTGGAAATTTGGCCTTTAGCCAAAGTTAACCAACCAAATACATATATTAAGTTTCCCTTTAGGAACCAGAAAATTAAATAATGTATTGTGAACACTAAATGAAGACTTCAACCATATCCATGTTCTACACTCATCCTGCTATAAAACTATGCCCAAAACAAAGTTTTGATTATTTTTTTCAAGAAATAAATGAAATAAGAATGTTATCAGTTCTGTTCTGTTACTATAAGAAAGCTGATAACATCATTGTTTGATTATTTCCATTTCACTCAGTCTAAAATGTATAAGCAAGGGTCCTTAGAACTGTATGGGAGTGTTTTTCTTAATATTGCCTAAAGTTACTTTAGAAAAAACAGTGTTTCAAGTTTCTTGGGATTGGATCCACAGGGTGTTCTATCTTTTCATGAAAGCATATTCTTCTGCAGCATACATTACCTTACTGAATGATTATTTCTAACATTTTTGCATGAATAATGATGTTTTCCAGCAATAAATAAATAAATAAATAAAATATTGTCTTGTTTGTTAGATTTATTTAGTTTAAAACACGTACCATTAAAGAACGCTTAGGTGCAAGTATGTAATACTCATTTCTGTTATGAATAATCTGTCACATATTTGGAAGATTTCTGTTATTAAAACAAGAGATCTACTACCTGTATTCCTGAAGTATGCTAATGTGACAGAAAAAGTATGTCCCGGACTACCAGCTAAATCAGCTTTCCCTTTAAGGCTCTCAATTTTCCTGTGATCATTCACTTAACATATTTTTATTTCCCTTGATAAATTTATAAAAATTCAAAATAAAAATATCTGCATTAGTTAATGTTTAAGTTCACTGAACAAATCTACCATGAGTTGCATTATGATATTTTTTCAATGTAATTCAGCAATGAAAACTATAAATAAAGAGAAATTGATATTTATAAATTTAACTCTCCCTATTTTATTCCTAAGGGTTTGGGTTTTGTTTGGGGTTTTTTTGTTGTTTTTGTTTTTTTTCATTTTATGAAATGGTTTCTTTTGTCAGACACTCATATTTTCTTGGTTCTAGTAGAGAGCTAATATTCTGAAGCAACATGAATCTTTTCTGACAATTGAGGTATCTAGCCATTAGGATAATATGAGCACATACATATGAAAACAAAGAAAACTACTACAGCCAAAGTCACAATTTTAACAGTGGTAGATTTAGACTTTAGTGAAGTATTCCCAGTCCTCAATAATAGCTATGTGCCTTCCAGTTTTAGAAAATAATTATGTTCTTAAATTTAGAAATCATTTCAAAATCACAAACTTTTATCAAGTATAACTCATTTTTGTTTCAGAATCACCACTAAAGCAGACAAGAATAATTGCAGCCTTTAGACTCTAATGGCCAATACAGTAGCAGAATTTAGGCAAATTAGGTATATATATGTCAGCATCTAAAACACAAATACATGTGCCTGTTCTGGAAATGTAACACAGTTTAAGAAGAAAAAAAATTTGGTAGCTCATAGGTCTTGATTCCAACTTGATTTTTATGAAATAGGATTCTACTTACTACTTTTAGAATCTACTTTACTTTCTACTTACACATCTCAGTTCCCCAAACTTCTTTTATGCAGCTTCTGTATATCATATTTTTATTTAGTTATTTCTCAATAACTAAGGATATCACTACATGCGGTACTGTATTTTTATTATTTCTCTAATGGGTGAACCTTTAAAAACATCAGTTACAGTGAAAAAATCACAGTCTTGTGAAGTTACTTATGATAGGCTTCATTTTAAACCTGTAAGCCCAAATAAAGCTCATTGAAGCTCGCTATAAATAACTAATGAAAGAAATTATGATGTTGGAAAGTCATACCTGGGAGAATAACCTTTAAAGCATATTTATAGGCACATGACTAACAGGGGATCTAAACATACGGTGAAGCTAAGGAAGTCATGAAATTATATCTAGATCTATCTATGGTTCAGTGACAGCAAGGACTACATCCATATGACTTGTGACCACACCAAATTTTAAGTGTCCTACCATGTTGTGGGATCCTCAAGCCTAGGTAAGCAATAAATACTTACTAATCAGTAAATGAAAAAAGTTAATAGCAAAGGAGAAGACTTATTGGGTCACTGAATCAAATCCTTTAATTATCACTGCATCGCTAAGTTGTTTTGTTACCTGTATTCAAATTGAATTTTCTTATATGTATCCTGCTCCTGTACTATGGCCATTTCAAAACCTCATTCTTTCTTATTACACTTCCAGCCTGAATGCAGTCCTCTGCAGTTTATATCATTTTGTTCTGACAGTTTTTTTCTTTTAACAGCTTCTACCTACTCCACAGGTTTACACAAAACATTCAATCTCTCCCTTAGCCAGTATTTAGTGAGATTTTCAGCCATTGCTTAAATCCACCATCATTTAAATCTTGCTAAATAGACTATCTCTCTGCCTTGAAGCAACTACTGCCTCCCACTTCAAAAAGGGTGGTCTAACTTGTTCAGGTGAAGTTTAACTGCTGCCTTGCACAATGGGATTAAAACCTGCCCTTGTAAAATAAGTAAAACATCAGGTGATACCTTCAGATATACTAAGATTTTCTTTCTACTTGTTTGAAGCTGTTAGTTTGTAACAGAAAAGCCTATTCATCCCCCAGTATTTCAAAGACTGTTTGGTTTTGTCATTCAGTTCTTCCAGTACCATATTCCGAAGACCTTTATGACAGCACTGCCTAGCTATTTCCTGTAGACCAGCATCTGCCTTTTTTGCTCTGAAACCTGGAGAATATATTTAAAACAACTGACTGAGTTACTAATTCTTAATGCTTTCTAACCTGTCTGTCACACATCCAAGAATAGCAAACCTCTTGATGATTAAAACACTACACTACAGTATGAGTTCTGGGTTCAAGCTCTTGCTTCAAGGCTATTGGAGGGAGAATCCAAACAAGTCCTTTGCATCACAAAAAGGCATCCAAATTGATGAGAGAGTGGATAAAAGGTGATGTCATAACCAAGTCCAGAAAAACTGAATTCTTTGTTACTTTTGTGGATATTTCCAGACTTCAAGTATCCCTTCTGAGTTAAGTAGAAAAAATCCTGAGATTAAGAGTTTTTGTAGTTACTGAATTACTTGGAACTCCATGCAGTTTTGAGACTTAGTGACTAGACACAGATGCACAAGACAGCTTTCAGCTGTGTCCATACCATAGGACTTAAAAGACCAATTTAGAATCAAAGTATACCTTATTGGTTTCCCATTACAAACACCTTCTTACTCTGCTGTATTTCATCACAATAAAACCAAGGTTTTCAGGCAGGAAAAATGGCACCATAAAACAAGGTTGCTTCAGTGAATGAGCCGGAGACCAGAGAGGGAGTGATGACACCATGTATAATGAATGTATCAGATGCCTGAGAGATTCAAATATCACTATGAACATACACAAATCCTTCTGTGTCATATCTTGTTTTTAGTATAGGCAGGCCTTGAGTGTTGCAGAATGCATACTTTTAAACTAAAATTGTGCATGGAGGACAGGAAATATCTTTTCCAGCTTCAGCTGGTGAGTAGTAAAAGCCCTGAAGCATAGGGTTAATATAAAACTGGTGAAAACAAAACTGTATCCTCTTCATTGTGTTTTGATGCTCTATGGAGGTATCAACATGTAAAATACCCAAGCACTTATGACACATGCATAATTTTTCTTTTCTGGAGTCCTGCCCATAGGAAACATCAAGCCTTTCCCTTAGACAATTAAGGTAGGTTGCCGTACTATTTTAATTGACAGACTAATCCAGATCTTCATTATTTGGATGATTATTTTTCTAATTTTCAGTTCAGGTTGACTTGATTTATAACAATTTGATCCTGTACTAAGATATCCTTTCAGTTCCTTTGATATTTAGGTACTTATAAAATGGTATCAAACTTTTATCTAATATCTTAGGAAAGCTATGGTATTCTAGACTCTTCCTAGTCTTTTTGTAGCAAGAAGGAATATCTGCATAGTGCTCTCTGAATCATGTACATATACCAGCTTTGATCAGCAGTACCTTAGGTATCTTTGCAGTGTGTTCCATTATAAAGTACAGACATATTCAAAATGTTTCTAGATTTAAACCCATATACCCCTCACATCAGGTCTAAATTAGAGCAACTACACCTTTAATACAACTGACAAATTTGAAAGTTTTTACCAAAATATCAGCTTCTTTCACTTTTCCATGCTCTTATTTTGAAATCTGTAGACTTTTAATTTCAGTATGTTTCGAAACACTGGTTCTAGAGCTCAGTCATGTGGGATGGAGTGAAAAAAATAAAGTAACCTTATCCAGGATGAAGAAAAAAAAACAAACCCACAAAATCCAGTTCTACTCAGCTGACTTCTGATAGTGTGTGAGTAAAATAAAACTTATAAACTTAAGATAAAAAATTCATGCAGTTGATATTACCATTATTAAATAAACTAAACAGACTGCAATTCTTCTTAAGGTCTCAGAGGAAAAAACACAGAATTTAGTGGCAGCTTTGTCACTTTTTCTGTAATCAGTTTTCAATATATAAAATTCAGTGTTTGAATTCCTTATACTGATTAACATATTCATATGATTTGCTATTTCTTCCCTGCAGATGCACTACAGCAATGAGCTTATTATTGTTCATTTGACTAACTGCACATCCAGCTATTACGGATCACTTTGAAGCTTTCATAAAGTATGAGAGAGAACATTCTTTTAAAGTACTTTCAGTGCCTGCCAATTTGATAAATATATGCATTTACTGTCATAAATAGAGGTAAAGTTTAGAAAATGAGGGATATTGGAAAATGTGTTGATACTTTGTTGCAAATTTTGACAGTTTTACTCAAGATATATTTCTCAGAGTATGAATGAGGGATATTATACAGCTAATGGTTCCTAGAGAAACAATATTTACTAACCTTAAATACTCTCTAGAAAACACAAGTTCATGTTTTTTGAGAATTAGATGGATGATTTGTTTACTTTCTGTAGAATAAAAATTGATTATACAATTTAGGTATTCTCTAGCATAAAAACAGATGATACCCTCATTTACAGTTACTTAATCACAACTCTGAAAAGTCCATAAGATTAAAGTTATGTGTGTACTTCTTTTTTCCCAAACTACCTTTAGTTCTTTTTCATTCCTCAGCTATACTTTCATCTTGATATTGAATATGCTCTTAGTACAAGGCCAATCTCAATTCCCTAGTTCTCAATGGATGAAAAGTACCCAACAAAAACAAACAAAAAAACACCACCAAAACTCACTTTCTCATTCATCCATCTTATTCTTTAATCTTCTCTTCACACCTTTCTTACATTCAGGAAGCTTATGTCAAAGAAAAAAGTTAGGTAGCAAACAAACACTCAAGCCAACTGTGTCTTTGAATGATGGGACAGGTGTCCTCTAAAGGACTATAATTCTCAAGGTTTATGTTCACTGAATATTCTTCCTATGTTCTTGACAAATACATTTTTTGAAAACTAAAGAAAATTAATTAAATTTTACACGTGTTTTCTCACAAAGGTTTTTTGATTTTACCCTTTCACTACTTGCAATAGTTTTCTTCTGTTAACTTGCTTTTGCTTCTGCACTTTTCTGGCTTTGCATTTGATAGAAAGCTTTTTCAAAGTTTTTGCTTTGCATCTAGGTAGAAAGTAAGTAAAATCAATAAATACAATTACATAGTTTCAAATTAAATTTGAGAATTTTCCAGTAAAATTTGGGAAATTTCTTTTCCTGATATAAGAAAAAGACTGATGTAGTATAAAGCAAAAGATTTTAAAATATTTTATATTTTATTATTATTCCTATTAGAACATAATCAGAATTCAAAAAAAATATTATTTTTACCATTGAGGAACAGACTTCATTTGCCAAAAGGCAATGACAAATTTCCATTACCCTGGAAAGATCTTCTGTTCTCTCTTATGGGTAAGAGTGGTATGAGCACAGTGATTTTTGAAAGTTCTAGCATCCCAATTGAAAAGCCTAAGACCCTTTGTTGCATTTCTCAGCTGGAAATTCTGGCTGTTCTGAGTGAAAACAGGTAAATTCCCTGTGAGTGGTACGAGTTACTGAAGAAAGACCAAGCCCTCTATTAATGGCAAGTATCTGGCATCTCCTCAACCATGTGGTAATCTGCCAGGAAAGCAATTTCTAACATTCTTTTATTTTCAGATGTCTATAAAAATGACAATTTTTTTTCTTTCGCTTCCCTCACAGTACTTACATGAAAAAAGGCTCTTTCTGCGTCCTATATGTTCTACTGGGCAAATTGAAATTGCATGACTGTTCAAATATGTAGTTAATTATAGATGACAATGGCTTAAAAGGAGTTATGCTTTTTGAGCTGATTTAGTCAGCTCAAACAATTCCTTGACAGATACTTTGTTTACTTATACTGGGAAATAAACATCTTTTAAAAATAAATAAATAAAATCAGGTCTAACCTAAAATTTACAAAGACCTAGTAATTGTAGTGTCATGACATCAGTTTGGTCCATAGCCCACATGTGGTGTTTTAATGTTGAAGTGCATAAAGTCAACAGATTAGAAGAAGGACTGCCTACTGTTTGGAGAGTCTTGAAAATATCTGTGCCTAGCAGGAAATGTGAGGGCCAAAGTGTTCCTCTTCAGAAAGACTTGTCTTGATTTAGTGTTTTAAAGTGTGAGCTTTAATTAAAAGAAAAAAAAAAGTCAATGATTAGTTGCCATTGACATCTAAATATATTCTTACTTAGTAAAAAACTGACTAAAACCAGCTTTTAAAAAACACCACTTTCTTACATCATTTCAAAGCATTGAATGCATCTCCCAGCAGGAGCTGCTGTTTTAATGATATAACACTGTACCTCCTATAAAGAAGAATAATGTCAGAAAGCATTGTAGGAAAAATAATTTATCAGGACTTGAAAAGCACAGTACCAATAGATTCAGATAAATCTGACTTCTACTTGCATTTTCAAAGTAAGATTTATTTTCTTCCAGATCAGTTGAGCCTCTCTTAATCACTTTTTTCAGCAAGACAAAATTAGAATCAAGCTTTTAATGATACTGTGATGTTATTTCCATTACTGTGTTCAAGTAATACAGAATACACCTCCAATCCAGATTTGAAAATAAGGTGAAAATACATTTAAAGTTATATATTTGACATTTATATATAATATTAATAATTGTCTATTTTCAATGGAATCTTCTTAGATAATTATTTTAGTCTCACTTCAACTTACAGCAGCCACTAGACATGAGTTATTTTGTTTATCAAGCAGTTCAAATACTGAAAAACTTAGTATGCCTATATTTGCAATGAACAGGCATCCAGTCAAAAATAATGTGGGGACTGTAGTCTCTTCCTCTGATGTGTTCTGTGTGTTTGCTATCCAGTACTGTCTGCTATCAGCACAACTGTAATCAATAAACCCACAATTATAGGCTATCCAACTTTTTTAACATAACCATATTTGAGCATCCATTGTCTTTCTGTAAGAATATTTCTTGAGCTGTCTTAAGAAGTCTTTCATTTCCAGGTGAAATACTAAAATTTCACACAGTCCATGAGTGAAAACAGATCAGTAGTTTTCTATGAAGAAGAAAGTATTTAGGTAGAGCAGCAGGTATACCTATGTGTGTGTATGAATCAGTAAAGCTGCTCATTCTAGCCCTTATTATTAACAGGTATCATTACAGAGAGAGACTAAAAGGGGAGTGGAGGTGGAGGAAGCACCAGCATTGTTTGAAACATTGCAGGTCATGTGCAGTACATTCCATGTTCAGCCTCACCAACACAAAACAAAGGAGTATAATGAGTGCCCTTGACCAACAGACAATGCTCCTTCTAATTTAGGGCAGTGTTAGTTATTAAACTAGCTTGGGTATTGGTGAGCTAGCTACCCTGCTATAATTTCCATCAGCCTAAGAAAATCTGTGAAGGCTCAACAAGTTAAACTAGTATGTGCTTATGGAGCTGACTTGAAGGCTTCCCATTGGCAATGCAGCAGAGGTGTGGGAGTAGGGCTGATGCAGCAGAGCTCTACAGATTAAGACCAAGTTCAAGATGGTGGAAGGCATCATAGCAAGTCTTACAGCATGTCTATTTCTATTATCCTTTTTAAGCATTCAATTCAAAGTTACAAAGCTGAAGCAAAATATGTGTAATTGATAACAGGCAGAGGAAAGTTCATTATGAATTATTAATTAATTAATTAATATTAAGTAACAAATTATTAATTAATTTTCTTCTAAGATGCAGATGTGATAAATTTAATCCAGTCTCAGAGTAGTCTGCAGTATACAGTGGAAGCCAAGCTTTTCTGACCATCTCCTGTGCAAAGTTCTACAGAAGATCCTGTCATACCGCACTCCTCCCAAGATTTGTTGTGTTCAGATCATTTCAAATACCTGAATGCCGATATAGTTTTCATAGAGATTCTGGTAGGAATAGAAGGAAAGCTCTTGCCAAGGGTCACACTGTGCTCATTTTCTTTTCTTGTACTTCGTAGTCTGTTACTGCACTTTGGTTTTCACAATTAAATAATTATGACTTACTCAGCAGTAGACAGTCATTGTGTCATAGGAAGGTAGTCCAGAGGTTTTTTCTTGGTTTTGCTTGTTTGCTTGTTTGTTTCTTTGCTGAGTGATCTCTGTACATAGAACAAAATTTGACCTAAGAAAAAGGAGGAATGAAAACACTGTGTCTTTTGGAATATTTTTTCCTAATGTATTTTAACACAAACTAACCAGCAGAGGGAGGAAAAAAACACCCATCAACTGGGAGAAATAAGAGCTGGGGAAAGGAAAAGTCAGCATTTGAGTTAATAATGTTCCAAAAGCTCTACAGCACATTTACTGAGTGGCCATTTGATTACAATATCCTTCTCTAATCCATAGCACTGGAATTTGCTGTTCACACAAGGTCTCTAAGTGTAGGATCCAAACTTCTGGGGAGAACATCCAGGATATTGGTGTATCTTGGCAAAAGTGGTTTGATTTTACATGCTCAACTATGTTGCCCTTACTCAGCAAATGCTACCATTCTTGCTATTAATCAAAAATCAGGGTTTCATTCAAACAGTATTGGTGTGTGACAGAATGGAACATTCATAACAAATAACCAAGGAAGAAAATATATGCAAAAAAATTGTTGGTCTAATGTCTACCTTCTTAAACATTTTTTACTTTGAAATTGTCTACTTTGTAACTGGAAGCATAATTTCTGCATGTAGGCACACTCAACCTACCTTCAGTCATTCCTCCTCAGGTACTGATAGCTCTGAAGACACAGCAGTGTTCAGTTCAACCAGACCACATAAGGTGTACTTCCATCTCTTCTGATGAAGCTCTGGAGCTGCATCTGAAACTGACTGATGAAAGATAGCTTGTGTAAACAAGCCACATTGCATTGCACCTTTCTTTAACACCTCTTAGATCATCAGGCAGTGCTTAGCATACAGTCATAAGAGCTATCTCCAGACTGTACTTGCTAAAACCACACTAAGATTTGTAAATCTTTCTAGAGGTTTCCCTGTGTCCAACTCTTAGGTTGCTGCCACCACTAGGACATTTGAAATGAGATTGATGTCAGGCTGTCCACAAAACATATCTGTCCTCATGGCATCTTTGTTATCAGGGGTCCTTGTTTGAAGCAGGATAGCTGACAGCTGAGCTTCTCCTCAAGGCAAACAATCATGCCCCTGTTGCACACACTAATCATGAATCTCAGACAAGTTCATCTCTAAGAAGCACTGGTGATGTTACTTCAACAGACTTCTGAAGAACATCTTCATAAGAGGTGCCAGAGGCACTTAACAGGCAGTTATTCTAGTCTGGAGGCTTCTCTATTGTCATCACATGTCTCCTGAACCTCAAAACCACGTTGTATTTTGGGGAAACAGAGGATGATTTGTGAAGGTACCTGGAAGAGATATGTAAGTGGTAATAGTATTTCTGATCATCAGGCTTCTGTTTCTGTATGGGCTTCTACAGATCAAAGAAATAAGCAAAAAAACTATATAACCAACATATTATTAAGATAAATATATTAAATACTTATTATGCCTATTTCTTATAAAAGAAAAATGGGGCAATTTTCAAAAATCAAGTGTATGCAAAAAAGTTAACTAAATATTTGGTGGCAAAAACTTTGTTACAATGAATTTGCAATTTAATGAATACATTAACTACTAATCTTTCTGTCAAAGAAAACTTTCCTCATATTTATGCTTCTGAAGCTGTCACCTCTTATCAGAAGGCAAATTTACAGTAAAATAACCTGAAGCAATGTATTTCTCCCAAGCTTCAGACATCCTGGTGGTTTAGAGTCAGCACAGATGACAGAGTAATGAGCTTTTAAGAACTTAATCTGAGGGGGAGTTGGGTGTATGTGTGTGTGAAGATTCATTTATCTTAGAATTTTGGTTGTGGTTCTTCACAGATATCTCTTTTATGATTAATAAAATTGCACTGTTACATTAAAGAGTAAGATAATTTTGGCATCTTCTTTGCTTTTTCTTGTATTGCAGTAAGACATTCATTAAATTGGAACAAAACCTGCTCATAAGGTATCTAATAGAAATTGCAGAATAAGGAGAGTAAAGCACCCACCAGCTCATAATTTTCCCCACAGGTAAACTGTCCTCACAGTTACTTAAGCATGGCACCCTTTCCTGTAAAATATCTCAGAATTACTTTATTGAGAAGAAACAGGAGTTGAAGTTAAAGAGTTTTTGTTAACAAAGCAAGCTAATGAATTTACCTCCAGAAGCAAAGGAGCTCTTGGGATCATTAAGAAGTCAAGGCAATCAACAGCAGTGGTTGTCTGTTACCGGGAAGCCCTGTGACACTACAGCAGCTCTCCAAGTTTCTCATTCTGTTTGATGCCAAAAGAACACCACAAAGGTCATTACCCAGCTCTACAATTCTGTGCCATTTATCAACAGGATGACAATATCTGTTCTGTTGATTCAAATGCTGTTGACTAATGAGCAACAGACCGAGGAGGAACAACAGAGTAGAGAGGGTTTTCTCAGGAAGTGAGAGTTTTAGTGTATGAACTGCTGTAGAAACCAGTCATGAATGGAATAGAAGGAGTAGGAAAGCCTTTTTCCTGATACATTAAATTTTCTTTCTTTGCTATTTTCACTAAAAAGGGTTACTGAAAACATGACTGATAACAGAGATCATGGAGCCCAAGGAAAAATGTGACTGATATGAAAGAGAATTTAGAAGAGCTAGAGACAGTACAACAGGAGAAGCCTAGCACGTACCAGGAAAAAAAAATGTTGGTATAATTTGGTTTGAGTTAAATTTTTACATTTCTTTACCAGAAAGACCACCTACCTTGAAGGGAAGGTTTCTGATGATACACTTCACTTTAACTAAGCAAGTTTAAATCACATGTATCAGTTTATTCTTTTTGTGATTGGCAAGAAATGGATTTTTATGATACGATTACACATTGAAATTTACCACCACCATAGAGAACTGACCAGTAAGACAGCAGATCTCATAGCCTAACTAGAGGATAAATCACTAATCACAAATCATAAGGATGCAGTCGTAGAGCTTTTATTTTTTGCTTCAAGAAACATATATAATCAATAGAAATACTGTTTTTAAAAGAGCTGTAGGTAACAGATAGAAAGAACCATGAAAATTATCTGCATCTTATTGAAAAGAAGGCATAGAGTCAGTATGCAGCATGCTATGTTTTCTAATATCTACCTGCTACCTTCATATGCTGAGGTAGGGCAGTACTACTGATAAAAGCAAATTCTTATCCTGCTTTGAACAGGACCTTGCACATTTGCTGCCACATCAGACATGTTCTTCCCCAGCTCCAGGGATCAGCTTTCACACACAAACACTACTGCATATCCCTTCACATTCCCAGCATCATTCATCCACTGTCAGGTAAATAGTCAATTTCTACTGTTCATTTTGTAGTTACCCAGTCTCACAGGAACTTGTGAGGATTTGTGAATCACGTGGTCCAGCTGTATAATAAATGAACATTGGTATCATTTAAATGGCACCTTAACATATTTTGCAGCATCAGTTGCCCTTTTGTCCCCTCTGGTTCCCAGTGTTCTTTCTCTACCACACTCCAGTGCAGAATCCAAGTGAAGCAACAGCCTCTTCTCATTCTGAATATCACCCTGCAAATACACTCTGCCTCTGATGTCCAGCAGACCACTTAGTTTTGCTTAGAAAACTACACAAAAATTTAATCTAGTTTGGCTAGTGTTTTTATTGCTTAAAAGCAACTGTTTAATGTATTCAAGATAAAAAACATTATGAACCAATTCAGTCTTCTCGTAGTGTAACAGCACACTACTACAGACATTCTTATGAGTAAAGTAACAAAGTAGTAGTTAAACAACTAATTTCTAGAAGGCTGTATCACAAACTTATTACTGTTCTGACTGAGCATGAATTAACTTTTTAGTTGTGATAACATGTAAAGAAAAAAAAATAAAACTTTAAATTCTGTAGCCGAAACTAACCAGAGCTAATACTCAGTTTGGGAAGTATCCTGTCTCTAGTTAAAATGAAAATAAATATTTTAGCTGATTTTTGATCCTGTAGGCACATTTCAATTTTAATATATTTCAGACAAACTTTTTACCTTTACCCTTCAGACCCATGTTCTTGTGAGTTAATTTCTTTTGTATTTTCAATTATAGAAAAGAAACCATCGCAGCTGGTTTTAAATAAGGCTGCATAAAAGAAAAGATCAATGGTTCTAGACAGCCTGTGCTATGGGTTGACATATCCTTAAAACTGCTGTTAAATCACAAAAACTCGAAAGTCAGGACAGATTATTGAAGTGTTTTTAAATGGTTCTTTGACACCATTTTTACTTGAGCCATTAGGATATATTGGCTCATGTACTGCTGCTTATACTGCAACATAAGGAGACATTCAGAAGTGTTTTTTGACATGAAATATATTACTACATGTTAGTATGCAATAGAGATCATAGTATGTATAGACTTTTCATATATTACATGGATAGCTAATGGCTTCTTTGAAAGCAGTTTATGATGTACTATATTAACCTATAAAGTAAAATATGGCTATGTACATTTTTAATGCTATTATGTATTTCATTACTAAAATATTAAATAATTTGAAATATTGAGATGATGACAAGCATTGTTTTCTATCTCATTTTATAATAATAGGGTATATAATTTATTTGTTTTCCTGATTAACAATCTCAAAGTATCTGAAAAATACTATTGTTTATTCATTACAATCCTCTGGTATTAGCTATTCCTGAATTTTCAGTAGCCATTACATATTCTACTTTGTGACCTGTGCACATTCAATGCCCTAAGACACTTCAATACTTCAGAAGAATCACATTTTCCTTCCTGTCTGCCATTAGAGGTACTCTTAATTTCTTGGGAGTGGTGTGTAGATCATTTCCTAACCTGACAAAAGGAGATAAGCCACTGTATGTACCTGTTCCTTTTTTCCTTTGATTACATGTATCATCAAAAGCAGAAGCCAACAGAGGTTAAAATCCAAACTAAGCTTCTGCCTTGTCATTTAAACCACATTGACAGAACTGAGACACATATCTTCAATCATACAATCAAACAAACATAAAATCCACAAGTAGGAGAAAGCTTTCTTGAACAGCCAAACTCAATCCTTGGAACCTTCAGAGAGTTTTGAAGACTAATTTGCTGATAGTTAGGTTACCTCAAAGCACTTCCAACTTGAATGAATTGAAAACTGAGCCATTAAAATTATTAATTTTAAAAGGTGGGATTTTTTTTTCTCTTTAGCTATAGCTCTTCTAAAGAGAGGAAGTTTCATTTCCTCGAATCTGATTCTCACCAAGATTTTTCTTATTAAAAATATATATATATACAGTTCATGTTATTTGAATAAATTCTTGGATCAACTTACCTAGGACTTCTGGTTTTGTTTAAGTTATATTATAATTCCTTCTCATTTACATGATACATGTTCATTTTTTTTTCAGTACAGTTCAACTACATATAACAGCTTCATTTATTTAGCTGGCACTAGTAAGATCTCTACTCAGAAAACACATTTTCATTAGACTAGCATAAAAATGTAAAGTAAAAATTGATTGCAATTGACAGATGTCATAGGACATGGAGAGAAAGAACTGAAAGAAACTAACAAGAAATAACAATTCTTCATATACCAACTCAAACCATCAACTGATCTAAGGTTATTCAGGAATTGTCCCTGACTGTACCCTTACAGGGCTGTGAAAAAGGCAAAAACAAAAATGTTCATATACTTAGAGAAAATGCAGAAATTTAGAATCATTCCAGTGAACATTCCACAACTTAGCACAAGAGGCCTACTTGCCTTCAATATAATATAGCAACTGTTCCTAAAAACACACAGAGAGTGTAAGCTGTATAAACTTGTTTCACTTCTAGCTTAGGCAAAAAAAAAACACAACTACCCCATCACACTGATAACGAGCACAGCACCATACTCAATATTGTCACAAAAAAAGAACAACTAAATCCCAACATCCCCTTGGAAAAACAAGCAAATAAACAAACAAACAAAAAAAAAAACAAAACCAAAACAAACCAAAACTCAAAACTTTTGTACAGTTCTGGTTTTTATTTCATGAAGGAACAGAACTGCTGCTCTGATTTTCTTTCTCTCACAGTGCTTCAGAAGGAGTGGAGTGTAGGAGAGAGGTGACACCCTTTCTCAGTTGGATTTAAAATTAACTAAATTTTAAACTAGGAATTATATGTCCTGACTACTCCCTATACTTGCGTAGGACTTTATATTTTATCTGTTTCAAGCAGATGTGATAGTATCTCACTGACCAATACTGTCACCCTGCTGTGTATATGGAAACAAAGGTAAAGTTGAAGTATAACTTACATTCAGCTGTTTGGCTGCAAGAACACATGCCATGCAACACAGACCAGTCACAGATATCCCAGGTTATGTCCAAATCATCTGCAGCTGATTTGCCTTCCAATGCAGAGGCTCGTTAGTCAAGTGTTTTCTCATAAACAGAAAGGGTAACAGCTGATATCTGTCAATTTTTTCCTTATTGAAACCATTAGCAGGATCTTTTTTCCCCTACCTGCAGAATAACTTTTGTAAAGTTTGTTGGAATATAATATTTCAGGCTTCTTTTTCCATAGCTGAAATCAACCACTGGATGTCAACAAATGTGAACATAGACCAAATGGAGGGCAGATGATGCAATTATAACACATCAGTGCTTTGGAAAACAAGCTAAATCTCCTTCATCTTAGTCCTTTTTTCCTTGGAAAACTACCTGGAAAAAAAAATATCATTGCCAACTATTACTTCCTCTTCTTCTTCTTTATTATTATTATCATTATTTATTATTATTATTATTATTATATAATTAATTATATAATATATGAACTTCATTTCACATAGCTTAAGGAAAAAAACAAAAAAAAAACCCCTCACAAATTTACCTCTCCCAAATATGTACACTGACACTATCTTTAATAATCCACCTTTATAACCTTATGTATTTGGAAAAAATATGCTTCCACTTAATATTTGTAATATACCAACATAAGTTCATGACTTCAGAAACACATTATGATTAGTAAGAGAAGGGCAAAGTTGTAACTGACAAAGTCCACTTTTTAAATGATCATAAACATAGGTAAAAATCTTATCTTCGTATCACCCCCATAGTGCAGCTGAGGATATTTACCTAACAGAAAAAGATGATGGAACTCATCCCTTTTAATCTTGGCAAAAATTTAATTTATGATGATGAAATGTTAATAACAACTCATTGACTTCAAATAAGTGATAGACCCCCTCAACTCTACTCACATTCTGTTTTGGCAGAGATTTTTTGATGCTAAACACCCATTAAACACCAATAGGATTAGAGCATTTTACACTTAGCAACTCCTTTGAAAATCCCAATCACTCTCACAGTACATAACGTGTGATGTACTACAGGAAGTGTAAATTTAAGATTTTATTCTTTCAAATGGTGAGTTAATAGGAATTGAATAGGCAAATATACTTCAAAGGAAAATTTTAGTTTACTTCACTCCTCAGAAAAAAGGAGCAGTATCTTACAGAGAATGAATTAATACTGAGTGCAGCATGTGAGGGAACTTCAATGAAGAACGTGATGTTGAAAAGGAATTTCCAGAGGAGAACAAGGATTGATGGAGTCATTTGTCTAAACACTAGCTGTGCTTTCAAGTATTCCAGATACCCTTCAGGCAAAAGTCAGCTTCAGCTGTTATTCCAGAAAGGCACACATCTTCTGTGAGCCATGAAGAAATGTTTGAAATCATCTGCTGTAAGAGTACACAGAGGAAGGAGCTGCTGACATTGACAAGCGTCATCTGGTACAAGAGCCTGAGCCAAGAGAAGCTAGCAAGGAGGGACAGCTGGAGGCCATGGTCACACCAGTGGTAAAGGGCTGGAAAAATGTTCTTGCTCCTCCTACAGGTCTGCAAATTCAGTGCCCTGGGCACTGGTGAGGACAAACAAGACCTGTCACAGGATTTATGAGAGCTGGCTGAGCTCAAACCTTTTGTCTACACAAAAGGGAAGAGGCAAGTAATAGTTACTGGAGACTCCCTCCTCTTGGAACCAAGGTACCAGTCTGGTGGCTTGACCCAAGCTGGCATCTCAAATTCATTGCTTGGCCTGAGCTAAGGACCAGGATATTGAAGAGGGACTGCTGAGGCGTGTCTGTCTCCTTGATGTATTGCTTCTCCATATGAGCACTGCTAATGCTGCTGGAGGTAACCCAAAATGTATTGACAACAACCACGAAACTCTGAGGGCAAATGTAAAAGGCTTGATGGGGCCCATGGTGTGTCTCCTCAAGCCTGACAGTGAGGGGGAAAGACTAGAGCAGAAGTGGTCTCATCTAGCAGGTCAACAACTGACTGTGAGTGCCTGATGTCGCAGTCAGCCCTTTGGGTGTGGGACCTTCTCTGTAACCTTGCAACAAAGGATACCAATAACACCTTAGGCTGTATTAACAAGGGTATACCCAGAAGAGGTAGGGCTGGACCATCCCCTCTATTCAGTAGTTTTAAGACTACATCTAGAGTACTATATCTAGTTTTGGGTTTCCTAGTACAAGAAGGATACCAACATCTTGGCATGAGTCCAACAGCAGGCCACCAGGATGGTGAATGAAGAATGTGATGTGGGGAGAGGCTGGAAGAAGTGAACATGTTCAGTTTCTAGAAGAGGAGCAGCAGGAAAAATCTATTACTGTCTACAAACACCTGATCAGAGGACACAAAGCTGATGAAGCTAGGCTTTTCTCAAAGGTATCCAGTGGTAGGATGACAGGCATTGTGCACAAGTTGGAACGTGGAAATTCTGATTAGATATTAAGAAAACATATTTTCTATGGTGGTGAAATACTGCAACTTGTTGCCCAGAGTGATTGTAGAATCTCTGTCCCTGAAGACTGTGCTGTGCACAGCCTTGAACAACCTCATCTAATTAGACCTGCTCTGAGCAGAGATTTGGACTTCTGAAGGGTCTTTCCAACCTCCATGATTCTATATAAATAAGAGTGGGCACCAACCCTGAACCATCAAAATGATCAGTTTTCCTTACTGGTTATTAAAAGAAGCTCAGACTTTCTTGAATGTTCTTATTATGAATGCCTAAGATAAGGTTAGATGAATACAAACTCCATTTTCTATTTTGCTACTGTTCGAGATCCATAAGAATTTAGGCACTTGAAAGCTTCAGTGGCTTTAATATCTTATAAATTCAAATCCTATTGAAAATGATTTCTGAGACATAAAGCTCCTTTTTACAGTCCTCCCAATATTTCTACTGTATAATATTTTTTTTACCAAATCACCATACAAATTATTCACAATTTCAGTGGTGAAAAAGAAAACCAGCTTTCTTTCACCCCGGTCTTAGAAATAGTTACACCCCCATATATGAGGTTGTGTCACTTCCTCACTAGAAACAGTTAAATAACTAATTCCTCTTAAAGAAAAACACTTTTGTGTAAAAGCCCTCACTGGAATGTTTAAATTCTCATTCTGTGCACTTGCCTCTTAATAGTTATTCACATGAATAAAACCACTGAATCAGTTAACTTTTTTGAATTAACGACTTGTTACTGTGCTGGAATTCCTCAGTAGTATTGTGGTTACTTTTTGTAATACCTCTCACAATATCCTTTTGAGATTTTTGAGATTGTTACTATTCCTCTAAGGTATTTTAAGTGCAGAATATTAGAATAAAAAACATGGGAACAACATAAGACAAACAAAAGCAAGTGTGACTGTATTTTTCCTAAATGTAAAATAAAAACCTCTTGAGAATTGAACTGACATTTACAGGAAGATCATCTTTGGCAGTATGAGTAAAACCATCTATCTACCTGTTACAAAATCAGCTTTCACTCCCACACTATGGCTGTCTTTTAATTACATAGTATTGTAATATTTCATGCTGGGTATCTTCCTCAGACTAAATTTTCTAGAATTTTTCTGAATTTCTATTAAGAAAAATATAAGATCCTAAATTGACAAGCTTACTGGATGATACTGTTGATGACTAAATAACATAGAAGAATCTCATCCCTAGTTCCTGTTTTGTCACTGGAAAAAGTAAGAATTTAGATGTTTATTCCTCACAGTAGTTTAACATCTAGTTCTAAATGATGTAAAATATCAAGGCTTAATGAAAGTCCCTAGTGTAACCTCTTTCAAAAATAAAACTAAGAAAGAAAACAACTGTTTCACTACATTAAAAAATTTGATAGAAGACAAGGGACTATATCTGAGATGTGCTTTTCCAACTTGTAAGTGTGAGCCTAATTCTGGCTTCATTAAAAACTTTTTGTACAAGATGTGAAGAGCACTCTTTATTATGGCAAAGAAATTAATGCTAATAGTTTTTTCTCAGCATTTCTTGTCACCCAGCTAGCCAGACTACACATGGTCTATCACCCCAGAGCCCAAAAGTGTGTTCCAAATCAGGATCACAAGATGAAGTAGAGAGTTTCCTTACAAAATCCATTCACAAGTGGGGCCTGGTTGCATGTGGGCACGGTGAGGAAGTGTCCCTTTCACCATACTTTATGAGCTGGTAGAAGAAATAAGGGAAGTGAGCAGGAGAGAGGCAGAGACAGAAAAGTGTAACAAAAAGAGTAAAATGATGAGGAAGTAGGAGTGAATTAAAGACTGAATCAGAAGACTTGATCTAAAAATAAAGACACTGAACAAAGAGAGATGAAAGAAAGTTGAGCATGAAGAACTGAAGACAAGGGCTCACCAGTGATGCTGAAACACAGAGCCAGTAAAGAGATGAGCTGCCTCTATGGAAACTGCAGGCAATAGCCTCTCGATATGAGCTACAGAACAAGACCAGACAAACTAGACAAGGAGATCAGACTTAAGTGGAACAGGATATTTATGGAGAATATGAGGTACTGCAGATTATGAGAGTGGGCCCATCAATAGGTGAGAACAAGAGGATCCAGACTAGGAAAGGCTGAGGTAGAAGAATATGAGCAAGTAGAAAGAATTAGGCTATCTAGAAAATGATGGTGGAGTCTTTTGCCAAGAAACCCCATTTTATGGATGTCTACTAGTGGTGCATTCTTCTTTTACTCGGTCCCTATCTTTTATATATGTAAGACTGTCTACTATTAAGTGTTCTGAAGAACAATATGCTCATCCTCTCAAACTAGTTACTCATAATTACTGCATACTTTAATCCTGAAATATCTCACATACTGGCTACCAAAAATATTTATATATTTTTATGTTTATTATCTCTGAGCTTCAACTCACACTAAGAACTCATTTAAAACACAGCACACCTCAGCCTAGCAGAAGTATTAATTCACTAAGCCTGGTGAAAATATTATTATAAGTAATACACCCCCACCCTCAATTAATTATTATTTATTTAAAGTGGTGTTTGAATGTCAGGCAAATTGAAAAGAAAACAGCTGCTCAACTAATTGATCTCCTAGTATCCTGTGTATGGTATCAAGTAGGAGGCCTGTAGAAAAATGTAGTCTGGAGCCATAAATTTAAAACCTCTTTAATACTGCACAGTGTATTTAAATGAGAACATTAAGGTTGCACAAGCAAACTTAATCAAAACATGTTCTAAAGCTCTAAGTGCAGCTTTAATAATATTCTTTGTATGTTATATATTTGCAGATGGCATAAAAAAGATGTTCCAACATCAGACCTGTCAGCCTGACCTCAATGCCGGGGAAGGTTATAGAACAGATCTTCTTGAGTGTTATCACACACCATGTGCAGGACAACTGGGGGATCAAGCCTAGTCAGTATGGTTTTATGAAGGGTAGGTCCTGTCTGACCAACCTGATCTCCTTCTATGACAAGGTGACCCACCTGGTAGATGAGGGGAAGGCAGAAGTCATGGTATATCTGAACTTCAGTAAAGCATTTGATACCATTTCCCACAGCATTCTCCTGAAGAAGCTCACTGCTCATGGCCTGGATCGAAGTACCCTTCACTGGGTCCAAAACTGGCTGGATGGCTGAGCACAAAGAGTGGTAGTAAATGGAGTCACATCCAGTTGGCGACCGGTCACCAGTGGTGTACTCCAGGGCTCTGTACTGGGGATGGTTCTGCTTAATAACTTTATCGATGATCTGGATGAAGGCATTGAATGCATCATCAATAAATCTGTGGATGACACTAAGTTGGGTGGGAGTGTTGATCTGCCTGAGGGTAGGAAGGTGCTACAGAGGCACCTAGACAGGCTGCAGCAATGGGCTGAGGCCAATTGTATGAGCTTCAACAAGGTCAGGTACCAGGGCCTGCACCTGGGCTGCAACATCCCCATACAGAAGAGTGGCTGGAGAACAACGTGGCAAAAAAGGACCTGGGGGGGCTGGTAGACAGCCAGCTCAACATGAGTCAGCAGTGTGCCCAGGTGGCCAAGAATGCAAACAGCATCCTGGCCTGTATCAGAAATAGTGTGGCCAGCAGGACTAAGGAAGTGATCGTCCCCCTCTACTCAGCACTGGTGAGACTGCACCTGGAATACTGCGTTCAGTTCTGGGCCCCTCACTACAAGGAGGACATATGACACTGGACTGTATCCAGAGAAGGACAAGTGAGCTGGTGAAGGACCTGGAGCACAGATCTTATGAGGAGCGGCTGAGGGAGCTGGGGTTTTTCTGTCTGGAGGAGAGGAGACTCAGGGGAGACCTTATCACTCTCTACAACTGCCTGAAAGGGGGTTGAAGCGAGGGGTTGGCCAGTCTCTTCTCCCAAGACACAAGCAATAAGGACAAGAGGGAATGTACTAAAGTTGTACCAGGGGAAGTTCAAGCTTGATATTAGGAAAAATTTTTTATGGAAGGAGTGATCAGGCACTGGAATAGGTTGCCCAGAAAAGTAGTAGAGTCACCGTCCTTGGAGGTGTTCAAAAAAACATTTGAATGTGGCCCTTGGAGACATGGTTTAGTGGTGGACTTGTCAGTCCTGAGTTGATGGTTGGGCTTGATGATCTTGAAAGTCTTTTCCAACTGGAGTGATTCTATGATTCTATGATTTTATTTCATTTAGATGAGTCATTCCAGCTGCAGACAGGGATTCTATATATGATGCTTTGTGTTATTCTTCTTAAGATAGAAGGCTTTCGTGAAATATTTGCTTTGCATCCAAGTGAAATACATTTTCAAATTCTCTAACATTTTCCAGTCAAGTAATTTGCTTTTACAGGGAAACAAGAGAAACTAAGTTTTTCCAAAAAGATCTAGGCAAAAGAATAAAGTCTTAAAAGAAGGTGGCTACCACTGTCCTTCATCTGGCACTCCATGTCATAGGCCAAATCCTATTTGTTTGAGAGAGATGTAATGTAAGGTCATGGGCCAGATCAGGCCCATCAATGGTTTGAGATAAATAAAAGAGAGAAAGAAAGAGAGAGAGAAAGAGAGAAAGAGAGAAAGAGAGAAAGAGAGAAAGAGAGAAAGAGAGAAAGAGAGAAAGAGAGAAAGAAAGGGAGAAAAGAAGGGAGAAAGGGAGAGAGAAAGGGAGAGAGAAAGGGAGAGAGAAAGGGAGAGAGAAAGGGAGAGAGAAAGGGAGAGAGAAAGGGAGAGAGAAAGGGAGAGAGAAAGGGAGAGAGAAAGGGAGAGAGAAAGGGAGAGAGAAAGGGAGAGAGAAAGGGAGAGAGAAAGGGAGAGAGAAAGGGAGAGAGGGAGAAAGGGAGAAAGGAAGGAAGGAAGAAAGAAAGAAAGAGTACACCTTGAGTACAAAATAGCAAATAGACTTCAGGAGAAAAAAGAACTTCCAAGACCTCCTCTCTTCTGCATGGGCTCAAAAGCAGGACTCTGAGCATCCAGAGAGCATTACCATAAAATAAAGAGGTGCTCAACGAGCAGAGGTTGAGTGACCATTTCTGAAGTTCAGTTTTGGCATTTCAATTCTGCCTACTATGAGTGATTGATTTCCCTGTTAGCTGGAGCTGAATTCTGTACTTTTTCATGCTGCATCTCAAAGGTGTGGATATAGATTTTGGGCCCCATAAGCAGAGCACATATGTGCTTTTCATCTTTGGATAATTACTTAAGCTGTGAGATAGCTACGTTCACTACAGAATGTTTTAAACTAGGCTTTGTATTATTGTCAGGGGAATTAATTATCTGCCAAACTACAGTCTTTTCTAACTATCTTAAGTGTGTTTGGGGTTTTTTGTTGTTGTGCTTTCTGGACTGGACAAATACAGATTTTAATCTATTGACAAGCCAGTCTGCTATGAGAAAGATTCTAAAACTTTATTTGGTTTTTACAAACCTACGTGCTTGACAAACCAAATGACAGTTCTGGAACCAGAAACAAAAATACTGTTATCAGCCAGGTGGAAAAAACCTGTCAGAGACTACCTTCCACAGCTTATTGACTAGGAACTATCTAAACTATCTGGTCTGACCTCACTGTTAAAGAGAAAAACACATAACAGCAGAAAAAGCATTAGATACAACCTTCAGAGCCACTATAAAGACACACCTATATACAGACAGGCAGAGACACACATGGTTTTGTAATGTTCTGCGTAATCATTCAAAGACAAGTTTGTATCACTACATTCACCAGCTCGCAAGATAGAGCAGCAGATGATTTTTAAGACCTCTACTCAAATACTGTGCATGAAGGAATGTGGTCCAGATGATCTTTTATACACCAACTGCTTTTTTTGTAGCTGCAAAATCAATCTGATTAGCTGGTTAGCCATCTTTACAGATGCTCTGTAACACTGAGGTGTGGTAAAGCAGTTGGAATTTACTGAAAGTGAATGGGTTTTTGTATTTCCAGGAGTCACAACCAAGATAATCAGTGGCAGTGATGTGTTTACTTAAAAAATAAATAAAGAAAAAAAAAACAAAACAAACGATCCCAAAATATAGATTGATACCAACATTCCAAGTAGTTGTAACAAGATCCCTCTTTTCAAAAGACATGTTTTAAATAGAAAAGGTAAAAAAAAAAAGGAGGGTTAAGAAACAAATTTTGTGTAATTCTGACCCTTGTAGTCCTGCAAAATAATGAAAAACATTTCCATTCATGACTATGGTCAAGGTTAACACAGTAAGTAAACCTACAGGATTCTGCACTAATTTCGAAAAGAGTGATGTGCAGAAATGTGTGTGCTTAGGAAAATGTAAATAACACCAATCCTTCGTTAGGATGATGAATTCCCTGATACAAAGAACTTGACTATCAAGCAAGATTTATTCTCTTTTTGACTGTTTCAAAAATTTACAGAGAATGTTTATAGAAACTGAGGGTTAAAAACCTTGCAATATTCCACCCATAAACAAATGCCACATGATTTTTCTGATGCTAGGAAATAATTTGGTTACTTATTTCTTTGTTGGTGTATACTTTATGCATTCAAATATCAAGCATTATTGCCTGATAATCTGAATAGAGGTGGATTCATATGGAGCTCCCCAACTCTGTTCATATCGTCAAGATGCTAGTAAAGAGTTTGAGTGATGAAGGACCTTCACCTTCCAGGTGGACATCATCAACTAAACATGCTAAAAAATGACACAAAGTAGATCCCTTAAATACCCTCAAGATGTACAGAAATACAAGAGAGATAGAATTGTACAGTTTCTTGCTGTCATCTCTAACAGAGTAGATAATTTTAACTAGACTAGTAAGGTATTCTTCCATTAGTCCCTTAGCAAAGTATTTTGTATTACACTGCAGTCAAAGATGCCAATTGGTAAGAACATTCACTTAGTACATCACAGATGATGATATATCAGCTGTCTGCATCAAGAAGCGATCATTGCACAGCGAATAGATAACAGAATAATGTCTCTGTTCACAAAGGTGCCTCAGTCAGAAGGGATGACAATCATCAGTTGCTGTGCTGCTACAGGCTGTTTGGCAGTAAGGACTGGAGAGAACATCTGCATGAGTGAGTGGTTGTATCAGTGTTTGACTTATTTTTTTTAAGCACCCTTGCATGGCAACACAGGAATGCCTGAAGAAACAAGCATCAGGAAGAACGGGTGGTAGATAAGAAACCCAAAACCAAAATGAAGCACAGTTTTGAAGGGATTCACCAAGATATATGAAAAGGTCTCAAAGATGTCACTGAAGTGCAGAAGCCTAAAACTGGCAAAGAAGAAGAGCACTAACAGCTTATGAAAGAGTTCCTGCCTTTTTTGAAGCCGATAAAAACACTGCCAAACATTTGCCAGCTGATGTTAAACTTCACCAAGTGACTGGTTAATAATGCATGGGTTTCTCCATTAGGGAACTGGTCAAAAAAGATACAGCCAATTTAGCAGTATTCATTTTTAAGGTAGACATGTCCATGAAATTAGCTAAAAAAAAAACAAAAAAAATAAACTGGAAAAAGGAACAATGGAAAAAATAAACAGCTAAAATAAGTCTGAAAGGCTCTGACTCTGAAGCATACTGGTTGCTCCTGGTTGAAATATTTTCTGACAGAAGTACATCCTGAGAATTCAAACTGTTTCTTGACCTTGACCTGGAGATGCTGTTTGTTTCCCAGAGACATCTTGACTGAAGAGACATGACCTTTTCACCCTTGATCTAAATAAAAGAGCTGAAATAGTTTTTTTGTTTGTTTGTTTGTTTTTTTCTTTTGTATTCCACATAATAAAAAACTACAAACTACTCCCTTTCCAGAAATACTCTGGATATTATTACATTCAGCCTATATAGTTCCTTTGAGTTTGTGCCTGACATTTTAAAACTTCTTGTATCTATGTAGTATTTTCCTACATTTTTTTTTAACTTTTTGTTTGAATTTTCATTTCCATTTTCACTCCCTTATTATTATCCAACAAAGTCTAGTATTTCTGGTTAAAAATAGTTTCTGAATTGATTCATTGCTGACTGAAGGTATAGTTCATGTGACTTTTTCTAGAAATAAGTGGGCCAGCTGAAAAGATTAACAAAGTAATTTGGCAGACATTTGTTATGATTTGACAGGTATTGTGGGGAGTGCAAACAAATCTGCTGGCTTAAAAGTACATAATGTCAGTATATCACACTGAAAACCAGATAGAAGCCCCTAACCTATAAAATACAATTATTGGCTGTTCTATGAAACCTAAGCCTGACTTATGTCAGGCTTTCACTGATTCTGTGACTGAGGATTATTTTTGTCTTATAACTACCTGAAGACGGTATCTGAAGTAAATTTTTTTTTGAGCAAATGTTCTGGGAAAAAAATATTTTGGACACTTCTTACATATCTTTTACAATGGTCCTGTCATTTGTTTGTAGTACAGTCCTTACAGACACTTAATTCACAATCTACTACGTGAGCTATAGATGAGGCAGTGGAAACTTGCTGATCAGATAGAGTATCATTAGTATTCAACATAACTGTTTGTTCAGAAAGGTTTAAATAAGACGTAGTGTTAATTTAAACAGAATGTTAAGGCACTGGCAAATTTAAAACATGTAAATAGCACTTAATTTTTAATCACTTATTGCGAAGTTTCATTTATGTCTGAGTGACCATTGACCTAATTACAATATTATAAACTAATAAGTAGTCCTTGTTCAGAAAAGACATTGGGATATGCCTTGTAGAATGTATTACTAAACATAAGACTGCTTAGAGCCTGTGAAGGTTCAGCAAAAAAGCCATTGATTTGTGAAAATGGCCCTCAGTTTGCTATTATTTTCTGTCTTTCTTGATAAAGGTGAGTTCCTTGAGACTTCTCTGTCTTTATAATGAGCCTCAATCCAGTCATTATAATAATGCATTTCCAAATTGAAAGTATGTTGAATTCTCAACAAAGCCCCTGCATTTGTAATCAAATACATTATGATCCAGTTACTTAAGAGCATCTTGGTAAGATGCTGTGTAGATCAACTATGAAAAGGAAAAGTTTACTAATAGATGAACCATGCTTTAGATTTAATAATTTTTGAGCATCTTATAAGTTTGGGAAAGAATGGCTCATTTGGGGTTCTTTTGTGTGCAGGATATAAAGTGTTTGTGTAGACATTTAAAATTGAAATTCTTCTGCATTTCCTTTAAAGGAGAAAAAAGTCTTGTAAAAAATGTCACAATGCAATCTCTAGCTATTTCCCTATTGAAATAATTTAAAATAGCGTGAATTATATTGCTAAACATACACTTGAAAGTCATTTGAAGACACTGTTCTGGCTGCAACAAAATTGCTAATCTGGTTTTAAAGACTAGTAGAAGAGTATTTCTAGCTCAGAATGTAGTTTCACACTGCTCAGACAAACCAGAGTCAGCTACAATTAGACTTTCAACCAATCCTCTTTCTGCTTAGTCTAAGAGCCTTCAAAATCTACAGAGCCCAGTTCACACTGGAACAAAACAAAGATATGGATTTTCTACCTGCAACATTAAAAAAACGTTTTATGAAACAAGTAATGAAAAGTGTAATTAGGCCATTTCAGTGGTGTGTAACATAAGTGCAATTGAGTACGAGACAACATGGGTAAAACATGGCTGGCACATGTAAAACATGAAAAGGATTCAGCTGGTCTGTAAGTGTGAGTCAAAAACAAGACTAGGTTTTATAACCCACTAGCAAACTGATATAATGACAGATGAAAAGTCAGAAAAGCTGAACTTTCATTTTAAGTACTTGAAAAATTAGATTTTGTGACTTTACTGTTTGCTAGTATTATGCTGTTATTGTCTTTTTCCTTTTTCCATTCTGTCCAAGGAAACTTCAGTGATAACTAGGTATTGAGCCAAATTCATGGCTGATGACTAAGGACCAACATGACAAGGCAGAGCTTGGAAGGAAATTCTGCAAAAGTATATTTAAGTTACAAAGTCAAGGCACTCCTAACTTAATTTAAAAAGTCTATGAGAAATCTTAAGTGTTCCTTTTTCTTGTGATATTCATGGTAGGTACATAAAATAAGTGGTAGATAAATTTTATTCTACTGAATTTTAACAAGTCAAACAGAAGATTTAAATAAACACAAGACTGTATCTGCTAAATTATGTGACAAAGCCCGTCTGCACACCCACAAAATAGCCTGGAGAGAAAGCAGCAGAAGGGGGAGACCAAATAATCCCCTGCTGGGTGACTCCCTGGAACATTACAGGTGCCATCAACACAGCAAAGCCCCATCTGCACAAGTCCAGAGTAGCACAGCAACACACAGTGGCAGGTGAGAACACAAAGGAAGAATTCCTTTGGAATGAAGAAGGAAAGGAAGAATTCCAAAGGAATGAACCACCATGTTCAGGCCCCTCCCTGGGCTGTCCCAGTTGAGCTATTGGCCCCAGTCCAGGTTTGGACCCATTCCCATGGGTCATGGGGAGCAACTTTCCAGTCACCTTTTGGACCAAGAGGAATTGATGCCTAGGTGTGGGACATATGCAGTATGGGGCAAAAGCAGTTTGGGATAGCACAGGTTTATGGGATATTTAGGGGGGAAACCAAAGACGGAACAAGGGGTGGGGTTAGGTGATTAGTGAAGAAACAAGAGTGGGGAAATACAGGAATAAGGAGTTGAAAAGGACTGGTCACATGTAGATAATTGTCTGTTCAGTACACTTGCCTGCCCATGCTCTTTTTGTGACCAGCACAGTCTGTCCTGTCTTATTAAATTGCTTTCTAACTCTTTCCCGAGTGAAGGCTTTCTTTTACTTCCAACTGATAATCACACCAGTAAAAGTATATTTCTATTTTGTTCATAGAATTAGAATAACTGAGATTTGTAATGATAATATCATTGATAAAAGAAGATATTTCAATTTAACAGACAAGTAGCAGAACTCTTGGACTCAATAAAGTTTTAATCAGAATTATTACATAAAAGCAGCACAGAGAGGAGAACAGCTACTGAAAGGCTCTTTTAAAGGGCTTTTTAACATCTCATATAAAAAGAAAGGTTATGTAATAGATATATAAATGTGAAGAAAGTTATCACAGATAAGGAAAAAACCCCAAAGACAACAACAAGAAAACCCACAATAGAAGTTTTTTCCTTTTAAGTTAGAAGTAATTCATGTTTAAACAATAAAACTTGGCAACCGTTTATGATCTTTAATATTTCCAAGTCAGTGGCTAATAAGAAAAAATATTTCTTCTTCTGTTTTCTTCTATTTTTCTTCTTCAGTCTTCTATAAGGTTCTGAATTCTGTGCAGAGTAAAAACTTTATACTACCCCTTATAACTGATCTTGCTTCAGAGTGCAAACTCTAGGTTAGTCAGTAGAGAATAAGAGAGAACTGTGAAAACATCCCTGTGAAAAACTGTTAGAGAAGAGAAGAACTAAACCCTGCAGGGCTACCTATTGAGTAGAAAGGTCTGAAACAGATACAGATTGATGGAATGGAATCCTGACATTGAACTGTAATGTTTTCATCATAGAATTTCACTGAGGCTCAGGCAGCATCTTGAAATACTGCAACACAACATGTGACTGTCCTTCAAGCTGTTTGTCTTTCACTATTTTATCCCACCAAATATGTCCCATGCATTTCTTACTCCTGAGGATAAACGTGAGCTTCCCCCACCACCCCTATTGCCACCAGTAGCTTTGAAATGAAGGAGGGAAGGTGGATGGCCCTATTCTGTCACATTCTCCATTGCATGAGCTTTTGTGTCTGGCACTACACATCTAACTCCTGCAATGGCACATTCCTTAGTCTTCTCTACTTTACCATTTTTATACTGCTGTCCAAGTTTCCTCACCAACATCACAACTAAATACTTAGAGTGTAATTATAGTTCCAAGGTTTTTTAAGAAATGATAGGAAACTGTTTAACAGCATGAACAGCCACTGAAACAGAATTTATTCAGTCTCATGTAAAGCTATGAATACTTTTGATGACTGGAAAAGCAAGGGACATATTGGATATTTTTTATGACAACTGAAAATAAAATCGCAGCACATATGATAAAAAGAGAAAAAATATATAAGAAATATTTAAGCTAATCCATACAACACATTTGGTGAATCAGTTTGTTACTGTTAGAAGATATTGGAATATAGGAATGCAAAGAAGAGCTAAACCATGCAGTTTTCAGTGAGATATTTACAAGGTTGATGTGTTGACTAATCAGATTGAATCATTTCTGTAAGCTAGTTTGTAAATGATCTCCAAAAATGAACACCAAAGAGGTTGTCAAATACTGATAAATGGGATTAAGTATCTTGTGTTTCAAAACGATCTGCATATAGAAGCTCCATTAAAACAAACATGCAAGAGAGGATGGAGGGAAGTTGCTGTTACTGCAAATGGCTAGGGTAATGTAGCAGACCTTTAACTAGGAAAACATTAGGGAAAATCAGCACTGCAGTGTCTTGGCAACATTTTTAGTTATAAGCCTGAACAACATTCAAAATGTCATGGTTATTAAAACAATAGCAAAGCAGCTTAACTGGTATGAATAAACAGGAAACAAGTTTGCTGCCATAAGTCTTTTATTTGTATCTCTACCTGTCCCATCTTGTCAAAAGGCTTACTTGCAAAGAGGCTAATGCTTGCCATTCTTTCTAAAACATGCAGTCATATTACAATTAATGCATAGAGACATCTTTATAATATCTTCTTAACATTTATGTGTCCGGTGAAGGATAACATGAGACATCAGCTCCATCTTACCTAAATGCAGGGTTAGGACCTTCAAGGAACAAGCCATTTGCCACTCTTCTTATGAACACATCTAAGAACACATATTGACTGAGGTTGTTTTTTCCCTAAAGCTATGTTATCCAATTATGGATTGAATAGCATAAAAGTAAGGAAAAGATAATGGGTAGGACTCTGAAATGGATATTCCTAACTTCTAGATTTGTACGCATAGTTTTTCAGACATTGGCCTCCACCAGTACTGATTGAAAATAGTGGCACTGGCTACGGACTGAGCATTGTTGCAAAGAATGTTCCCAGACTGCCTGTTAGCAAGTAACTCACCGTCTGAAATGCTGAGTACCTAGCAAATTACGTAAAAAAATCAATGCAAGAATGATCTCTCATTCAAAAAATAATAAAAACACATGACTTTCTGTAGACATTAAATACAAAAATAAATTTTACACTTTTAGCAAAATGTAAACCCTATTGTGAACTTTTTCCTTCTTTCTACCTTCCTATTTCATCTATTTCTGGCTAAGTGTCTTTACAAGACATTTACTTTTATCAAGACATAAATGTCTCCACTAATACAGACAGAATTGTAATGATAGCTCTTTGAAGTGCTAAAACAGCTTATCTACATAATCTCTGTTTTTCTATGGTTTATCTCAGGCAGCTTTTCTTAATCCATGTTCTGAGTCTTATCAAATATTGGGACAACAGAAATGTTATTTTAAGTTTAAATTTGGAAAGACAGGTTGAGCTTTTGTATTGGCTACATATGGAAATCTAGCACAGCAAATCCAAATACTACTTCTGGTAGCTGTAGGGAAAATGCTGAATAAGTTGAAGGGGAAAAAAAGGCACAGAGCAGAAGTTATAAATGATTCTAGTTTAGTGCTTTCTGTAATTGCTGACATTACCTGTTTCCTAAGGCAAAAGCATGAAGAACCCAAAACAGACTCAGTCTAGACAAGAACACACCTTCTATTCGAAATAAAAGCAACTGGATATTTTTTTCAATGCCAAACTTGGAAAAAGCTACTATTTCAGTATAGCCTGGAAGAAAGATAAAATATCTTGACCAATACTGTTGTTTTTTCAGGACTTTTTTGATAGAAGATGGTTGGTTCTGAGATTCAAATGTATTTCGTCTTGAGCTGCTATAGTAAATCCTTTAGAACTCACTGCTGTGTAGTAATTAGAGGAGCTAAATTTCATCGTTTTCTCATTTCATCACGGGGTGTTTTTTTGAGTATCATCACCATTCTTTGCAATATTTGTCTCTTGTTGAACATAATGGGAAGTGGGTACTGGCTGTATCTGTCATTGTTTAGGCATTACTATTTTGTTTTTTCTTCCAAACATGAAGCACCTTCTGTTTACTGGTGTGTGCATGCAGATTCTAGTGATACAAAACACTGCTTCTACTAGAGCATAGCAGGTTTTGCTCTTACAGGAAATGAAATTTCAAAAGCAGAGAACATCTGGCCACAGTAAAGACACTCCAAAAGATGATCTTTCCAGTGGAGGTACTTCTACACCTGTCAAGATATTGCTATTACCATTGATGACCAGCAAGAGAAGACAGATCTGACAGAGTTCTAATGAAATATTATTACCTTGTACTAAAAAGTACTGTGCTTATATTTGCCTTATTACAAAAATATTTTATTATATACCTATTGGAAATATGTGTTGAAGATAAAGGTGTGTTTAAGAACTCTTTAGAATATGAATGCATTTAAAATGAGGAATGTGGCATCTTGTCTACATGCAAGTGAATTTTGCAAAATTTGACTCTCAGATTTAAAGATGAGGAGTACAAGAAAGACACTAAGAGGGGCTAAGGGTAAGATTTAAGCATCCAATAAAGCAGGAGCATGAAATATATGCAGTTCTATTACCTCTTAACATGCATGATTTTCCATTTACACAGTGGGAACTGCACATTTTGTGTAGACAGAAAACTTTAACATAAACAATCCCATTAAAGTAAAACAATTAAAAGTTATACTTGAAATAAGATTCCATCTTTAACACTTTCTATTGTGTACAGGTTTAGCAACACAGATGGTATACTACTTAAATTTTTCCTTTCCTGGTGTCATCTACAATACTTAATTGAATTAAGTTGTTTAGGTTTTTTTAATAGAAGGGAGGGAAGAAAAGAATCCATGCATGCTTGTCTCTTTAATGAGGAAAACTATTTTCAGGACAAGATTCTTAGATAGTGTTTTTGGTAATTGAAAAAAAGCAGATGTCACAATTATACTGAAACTTTGCTTCAAAGATACTAGGCACATATTTATGGCAATTATATTGTATATATTATCTTGGCACATTATATTTTTGCTGTTATTTAAAGTCTATTACTCTGCATCTCATTGATTTACCAAAAAGAAAAAAAATATTTTCCAGTTTTGCAAAGAACTTAAATTCTAAAGGTATTAGAAGTCTACAGTTGCTCCCAGCAGCTGAAACAAGGCCTGATTTTTATTTCTGAAATATCTGTATTGCATTTTCTGTGGGTTTGATTGTGGCGGAATTTGGTATGGGTTACAATACAGTTCCATATCTGTGAAACAATGAGAAACTCTCTTACATGTAATCAAATCCTGCTAATTCCATGGCTTTACTCTGAACATGAGTGAAAGAGGCCAGAATCTTACTGTATTTTTAATATGATAAAAGGATTGATCTCTCATCAGTGCTAGACACATCTTGATACATTTGAAAACAGTTTTATCTTCCCAACAAAAAATGAAAAAATGTATTGACCATAAATTACTGATAGGGGCAGCTTCCCGTAATATTTCCTTCCCTTTCAAACTGAATTTTGAAGCTTATTGCCAGTATTTTGCTTCAGGTATTTTCCAGGAGGTCATTCAAGGAGCTTAATAGACATATATCCCCAGGCTCGGTGTTGTGGCTAGTTCTGTTTAATATCTTTCTTGATGATCTAGATGAGGGGATTGAGTGCACCCTCAGTAAGTTTGCAGATGACACTAAGTTGGGTGGAAGTGTTGATCTGCTTGAGCGTAGGAAGGCTCTGAAGAGAGATCTGGACAGGCTAGATAAATGGGCAGAGGTCAATGGGATGAGGTTCAATAAGGTCGAGTGCTGGGTCCTGCATTTGGACCACAGCAATCCCAGGCACCAATACAGGCTCAGGAAAGAGTGGTTGGAAAGCTGCTCAGCAGAAAGGGACTTGAAAGTGCTGTTTGACTCATCCAGATCAGACGTCAGGATATGAGCCAGCAGTGTGCCCAGGTGGCCAAGAAGGCCAATGGCATCTTGACCTGCATCAAGAATAGTGTGGCCAGCAGGACTAGGGCAGTGATTGTCCCACTGTACTTGGCACTGGTGAGGCCGCACCTCGAGTGCTGTGTTCAGTTTTGGGCCCCTCACTTCAAAAGAGACATTGAGGTGATGGAGCGTGTCTAGAGAAGGGCAACAAAGCTGGTTAAGAGACTAGAAAATATGTCTTATGGGGAATGGCTGAGGGAGCTGGGGTTGTTCAGTCTGGAGGAGACTCAGGGGGGATCTCATCACTCTCTACAACTACCTGAAAGGTCTTCTGCCGTGCCCATAGTGAAATCGGAAGAGGAAACGGNTGAGTGATGTAGTGGTGATGTAGATGGGTGGTTGGACTGGATGATCTTGAAGGTCTCTTCCAACCCCGATGATTCTGTGATTCTATGATTCTATATGATGTGAATATACTTAACTGCATCTTAAAACAGAAAAAAACCCAACAAACAAACCCACAAGAAATTATAGAGCTTCTCTAGCTGAATTTATGATAGTTTATTTCTAGCTTTCACCAGCAGACTTTCCAGTTCTTCTGACTTGACTCTAAAAGATATTGATTATTTCATAGAGAAGTCTGATTTTTTATTTTTATTTTTTTAGAGGACTTTATTAATACATGCAAATTTTCTGAATGTTTACTGTTATCAAATCTGTAAATGTTTGGTGGTTCTTCAGTGCTAATAGAGAAATCATTATCTTTTGCTAGAAAATGCTTATTGTCAATCTTCTCATGGAAAAAAAAAAAAGATTAAACCTACACATGTAGTTGCACTACCACATAAAACTGCAAATAAATGAAACACTTTTTGTTTCAGTGACTTCAGGAGCAGCTTTTCTATTTTCTTAAGACTTATTTCAAGATTGTCATATAAGTATTTTATCCAAAGCTATGGTTTTAGAAAAAAAACCCAAACAATATTGATAAAACACAGAAATTTTGAAAGTAATTTTCTATGTCTTTTTACTTTTGTAAAGCACTAGACATATTAAAACTATATCTTAAGGCAACCTTTTAATTTTACCTATCCAATTTCCCTTGTTTGTAAAATGGAACAAGCATTACTTTATTATATATTTTGCTTTCTATTCAGATGTCTTTAAGAGGATTAACTTTGACCCTGAATCTGAAAATGCTTCTTCTTATGGGTAACCTCTAAGCTTAAGAAAATTACCTTCATAGTATATTCTTATATAACATTAATATTTCTCAAGTTTTTAGTAAGATACATCTGTCTCTTCAGAAGTTTTAGAGGATTTCTGGGTAACACCAAATTATTCTTGCCATATAGTGGTCCTCTACCCATAAAGATCATGCCTCAGGAATTTTGCATGGATAAGGCAGTAATTTTATCATAGAGAAAAATTCAACAGCATACAAAATACAGCTCAAGGGAACAACAACAAAAAAAAATTACAGAGAAATAGAACCTAAATCAAAGGCTCTGTCAGTATTTGCTCATAATAATGCTCCAAGTATCAGAAACTCAGAGGAATTCCTTGTACAATTCACAGAGGAAATCATGGCTCTAATTCCAATACCATGAAAATATTTTCTTCTTACTTAGTCCTCCTGTAATATTTGCATGAGCCAATTGTTAAAATCAATACTTTTTTCTGTGTGGTGGCCTATTGTATTTTTAATTTAATTCAATTCACATTTAAAAATAAATAACAAACACTATCACTACTCATGTTCATACAATAAACAATTCCAACTATAGCATTCTTACCAGAACACTAAAATTACGTTTGAGAAACGAGGCCCTTCATAATTGGTTCTCTGCCTAATAATTTGGGAAAATAGGCATGGGTCATTTCTATTTTGTGTAAGATTTATCTCTAATTTAAGACTGCATAACTGCCTGGAGGTCAACAATGGACAACTTCAATATAGTAAATAGAATTTGTATTGTCCAAGGGCTCTTTTTGCTTCTGGAAATCTTTTGCTTCTTACCTGTTGGACATTCTAAACTGCATGTGCTTTTATAGTTCCTCCTAACAGCTCTCCTAAGTTTTCTTTTATATTGGAAATGCTTTATTTTCCTTTGGGACTGGTAATGGTAGACAACTACTGAAAAATAAAATTATCATAAAGCTTCTAGCCCACTTTCCTAAATCTAAGAGCATCTTGTCTTCTTCCTTATTCTGAAGAGAGAAAAAAAAATAAATCAAGACATAAACTTGATAGCCAAACTCAGTTTTTGGACAGTTGCTTATTAGTAGAAATTAGGTAATATTAACAGTAACTATCATCTTTAATCAAGAAAAATAATATTAAAAATTCCAGCAATGCTATTTCTTCAATTTTTTCTAAAATCAAACATCTATGGAACTTAATTTTCTAAGCAGATTTGTACTTTGAAGAAACCCCTGTAAATGGAAAGCTATGCTCTAGCTGAAAACAATTTTACTAGCAGTATTAAACTAGCACCTAAGTCTTCAAAAATTATACTGGCCTGCTTTCTTAGGATTTTTACTGATAAATTTTTCACCAGGCCACTTTATAAACAGCAGAAATGAGCTAGAACTCTGTGAGTAGTTTATGGATCTTAAAAAAAAAAAAAAAAAAGAAAAAAGAAAAGACAAAATTTTGTGGTGTCCAGAGTTTACTATGACAGCTATGAGACTTGAATAGTAAACTAATTCCAGTAGATAGCAAATGCAATGTGTAGATAACCTAGCTGTAGGGATTGTCTTTATTGTGCTATTGGCATTCAAAGTCAGGTAAACAATTACCTATTTTGGCTGAATGTCATCTAACATATGGATCTAATAGCTTTATGCCCATGTTAAATCTAATCAGTCTTCAACTTGGTTGTCATTAGATGTGAAAGAAGCAGGTTTAAAGCAAAATAAAATAATTCAATTATATTCACCAGAGAAAGAGAAGTTTTCCTGGCTCCGTTAACAGTGCTTCTTAAGGGCCACAACACGTTCCTCTAAAGATAGAGCTTAACCTCTAAAACCAATAAGTCCACAAGGGTTCTATTAAAGCTGGATGATTTTATTTCAGTGAAAAAATGCACTGTTTTTCCTCTCCCAACCATACTCAGTTAATATTCTGTTGCAAAGTTGCCAGGTGGATGGAAGCAAAGGGGTCTGAGAAACAGTAGCCAAGAAAAAATATAGTTGGTTTGCAGGCATACTGAAGACTTTCAGACAAACACAGCCATTTAATTGAAGAAGACACTGCTATCTCTGTCTGAAAGATAGATAGAGTAACTACAAATCTGAGATGAACCTTGGGTTTTTTTCTATCAGGAACAAATAACTATCCTTATGTGACCTTTTTATTTTTTTAACACTATGAATTTTAATTTATATTTGTTAGTCTGATCATGATCAGAGAGGGTTCTGTAATGTAGCATAAAGAATTCTAACTAGAACTTTCTAAACCTGATGAATACTAACAACCAAGTGTTTAACAGAGCCTGCTTAATGTCCTGGGAGAAGCATGGAAGGTGTATTGGCTTTAGAAAATGAGAGGTTATATTCTTCTAAGTACTAACTTTCCCAGCTGTAATCAGTGAGTAGTCTCAGTGAAGCTGCTTAATTTTAAAGGAAGTTCTATTTGTATAAATGAACTGCCAAGCAGAGCTGCAGAGGGACTGAAAAGATCCCAAACTCATGTTACAGAAAATAAGTAAAAGTACAGTCTGGTTTGTTTGTGAAATTAAAACTTTTTCTTCATCCTGAATTTTTCATAGTAGCTGCTTGAAAAATTGCCCTTTCACCCATAAGTGTTCAGAGAGCCTAATTCTGATCCATAAGAATTATTACAGAATCTTTGCTGATTTCATGGACACCAGAATCTGGTCCAGAACTAAAAGCAGTGATCACTAGAAGAAAAGACAGTAATGGTGCTCTTTTGTCCATTCACTTCCTAGTTGGATAGCTCTTCCAGGATGAATCTTGAATCAATTCTCACCCTTTTGTGAAAATATTTAAGCCAATTTTTCTCACCTTCCAGAAGAACATCCCCAGATTTGCCTTAGCTTCAGAAGTAATTAAGTTCAACAAAAAACAAGTTTTATGTGTTTAGGGGCAGAGGGGGAGTAAAAGTGAAGAAGGAGAATTACTTCTGTGAGGTGGTCCCAAATGAATGAAATTTACCTTCTTGAAGATTTATTATAGAGTCTGTAGTCCTTAGGCGTGCTATGTCACCAGTAATCATGGACACACAAACTTATAAGATCCTGGCTGATCATTTTTCCTATATGTAAAACTTTATTGACACCCTCAAAAATATCTGTAAGTTTTCAGGTGATGATTTCTCCTGGAGCCTCCATAGTCCAAGATAGTTCTACTACCAGAAAAATGCATGTAAGGAACATATGGCAGCATGCAATTCCCTTCCTGGTGACCAACTTATACTCAGTGGGCTGTGATCAAAGCAAGATTCCATAGGCCAGTGCTGCAGGATGCAGCAGAACTGTACTCCACGCCTGGAAAAAAATTGTTTAATATAAAAAAAAACAAAACCCACACCACTTTTGTAGACTGCAGCTATGATCTTCTTTCTGCCAGCTGTATGTCAATTACTACTAAGGATGGCACATTTGAATGTCTCCAGTTATACATGGCAAAACCTACATCATTTGTGTCTGAGTGGACTTATCACTGACTTCCAAATGGAAATTTTATTTATTTTTTTTTTGCCATGCATTCAAATATACATCAACCACCTTCTCCCCCAGATAATGGCTATATATTTGGGTTTGTCAGGACTAAAACATAGTCCTGCGTATGACTGGCAAATAACTTGAATGCATCAGCTGAGCCTAGCTGCACTGATATATATGATCCACTGAAGAGACAGTGACCAACAGGTCCTCTTAAGAACCTAGTGGATAAGAAAATATTACAAGGTTCTGACATAAAACTATGAATGTTGTCACATAAAGTTTTAAACACCCTTTTGAGCACCATTTATATTTTTAAAAAAACATTTTTTGCTTAAACAAGAGAAGAGGAAATAAACAAGTAAATTGTATTATGATATGTATGGCCTAAATATAGTGTACATGTTTCCATTCAGCAGTTTTCTATCTAGAAACAAAAAGCAGATTTTTTTTTTTTACAGGACATGTCAAACTGCATGTCACCCTGTGGAGAAAGAGATGCAAGTTAGAGTTACAAGAAATGTCTTTAAATATGTATTTCCAATGGGATAAGGCATTCACTAAATTTTCCAGATGTCTTGGATCTTTTCAGTGGTTAGGGCAACTTTTGAGATTAGACTTTATCCTGAGGTCATTTACATACTAATTCCACTGTGAAAGCAAATTGACAGTACATATTTAAAGGCATCCTCCTAGTGACTGAAAAAATAGAGTAGTTGGAAGAAGCCACAGAGCAAAGACAGCATTTAAGGGAACACGATGGTTATATGAAACTGTGAGCAACTTATTTTTTATTCACAAAACATGAGAAAACTTGTTTATTTTTCCTCTAGGGCTGCTTTTACTGTTTTCCTCCTCCCAAAGCAGTTTGCTCTTCAAGCCATTACTTTTTTTTTCCTTAAACAGCTTCATTTAGAATATATATAACTCTATCTGTTGTACCATGCTGCTTAAATTATTTACTATCAGTGTTCTTTATCAAAATGCAAGAAAAAGTTTATTCTCAGAGAAATAAAACAACCATTAACAGTAAATTGGACTTCATCACATTTTCATAAGTCTTGATTTAAATTGATTATAAAATTAGAACTTCATTGCTAAAAATGCAAATATTTCCTTCCTTGCTTATTTTATTATTAGTTTATTTTACAGCCCCCAGTCTTGTAAGAAAATTGTGTGGTTAGTAAATTATTTTTACAAAACATGGTATGTTTCATTTATACACAATCAGTAAGAATATAAGATACCTGCTGGTTCAATTATTTTATATAATTATGTTTTTGACAAAATTTCTTTTGGATGATTCAGTTGTTATGCAACTTAATGTCAAAAATATAATTAATGCACTGCTTGAATAAATGCACTAAAAAGCCAGATGCCTTAGACTTTCAAGTGCTCAGTTTGGCAGCTTTTGGAGAGACATTTAGAAAGTGGCAAATCTCCCATTATGTATTCTCTTTTACCTGCCTTCAAGGATCTGACCAATAAGTTCACAGCTACCAAATGAAATAATGTCTCACTTGTGTTTTTTCCTTGTGTCTTATCTAGACCTTAGGTAAATCCAAGCTGTTTAATTTGGTGGATTTATGTTCCATTTTCTGAAATCACCAGCCCCGTGTGTCTTCTGTCATGTCCCTCTGTCATCTTTACTGGGAAATGACAGAAGATACTGCATCTTTTTCAGAACTCTACACGTACAGGTTGGCCATCCAGCAGCTTCTAAATAAAATAGAGTACAAATGCATCCCAACTGTACCTCAGTACTCTCATCTTCACCCAACTATCAGTTCTCAGCAAACCTGTATGCACATAGTTTTTCTTGGAATTTCAGTAACTCAATATATTCAAAACTTTTTGCAAATAGGTCAAGAATAAAGCACAGAGTGAGATGACACAGGCTAAGATCTGTGTGATTACACTGTGATTACATAAATTTTGTTTCCTTGAAAATCTCAAGTAGGAAGCTTTGCATGTTTCTCCAGATAAGCTTATCAAGCAAAATAAAATTGCATTCGTGAACATAAAATTAAAGTTTCATTAATTGTGAGACAGAAAATATGAAGTGTATGTGTTTTGCAGAAATTTCAGCATAGGAGACATTTACAAGTTTTTATTATTTATTTATTTTATCATTTCACCAACTTACATTCTTACACAGAGGCTACATGGGAGTAAATGTAGACAGATGCTCTGCCTCGGTAGAGGAAAAGAGACTTGGCATTTGCCCTACTCGGTATGCTCTCCGGTGAAAAGAACCACCAGATGTGATAGAAGGTCATGTTGTGCCTTGGTGTTGTAAAAGACTCTGGACCAGTTGGACTCAGACAGAGAAAAGTAGGAAACTGATAAAGAGACAGTCTTCTTATAAGATAGTAACATTTTGCTAAGCTATAAGGATCACTGAGCAAGGAGGTTTGGTTTAGCAATAAATGGCTGACTGTCAATCACTTTATTCTATAAAAGCCCACTTCTGTTCTTGATTGGGCAGGATTCTTACACGATTCCCCCATGAGGTGTATTCGATTATTTCCCCATTGGGTGGGGACACCCCTTGAACTCCTCTGAGTTTGAGTGAAAGGGAGCTATCCACAGCTGTCAGGTAGGGTAAGTAACACACTCCCTGTTTAATAATTAAGCTAGCTTTAAAATATTTCTTTAGTTATTGGACTAGATCTAGTAAATGACAATAAATAGCTGCTATAGCACTTAAACTGTGTAGTAGATATGCTTATTTATGTCCTTTAGCCTAATCACATTATTATAATTTCTAGTAAAATTTTGCTTTGTTTGTACATACAGTCTAGTCTGCAATCCTTAAACCAATATGGGACAATAAAAGTGTATTATACTCAGCTATGGCTTCTGTTTCTTAAACTGAGATGCTACACAGTTACAACCACATCCACAGCTTTGTTATTTTTGTTCCTTAAGATGTTCCACTTGAAATAGCAAAACTGCCACATACGGAGAAGCCTTTAGGCACCTACTTGGGCAAACTCCACTTCTGTCTCTGTTATTGGCTCTTGTGTCTAAATGATACAGAAAACATTGTCTTATGTCTGCCTTTTGGTTTCATGCTAGCCTTCTGTGACACAAATTCCATCAGCAATTTATAACAGGTAAAGTCTGGAGTTCAAATAAATTGCTGTAGAGTCATAATTGTTATATATCTTTATAGTTTTATGCATTAGAGAGTTAGGCCCTTTTTTCTTTCTTCTTTTCCTGAAATTCTTCTGTGCAAACATACTTATTTGCCTAGATATTCTGAAAAATAATTCCTTGCCCTGAAGAGCAATTTCTACTGAACAACATTCTTCTGCTTATTGTTTTTCAGTCCTACTTGGCTTGTTAGCATTTTGCTATCAATTTTAAAGGGAGTAGAACTTCTCCCTGCAAGACGGCTTTATCTGTTCGGATCTTGTTTCCTGGAGCATGATCTACTGCATGAACAGGCCACTGCACAGGAATTGAGATGGCACAGCTTAGGAAGCCATTTGACTTCAATCATTGCTACCTATTTGCTGGTATGCAATGACATCAAGAACTTTCATAAATTATTGAAACTGTGGCATTATCTTTTTTATATATATGTACACACACATATACACACCCACCTATTTATGTATATAGGATTTTCTTATTTCTTTATATGCATGTATGTACATATCATAGAATCATAAAGTCATAGAATGGTTTGTGTTGGAAGAGACCTTAAAGATCATCTAATTTCAACCCCCTTCCATGGGCAGGGACACCTCCCACCAGACCAGGTTGCTCAAAGCCCCATCCAACCCAGCCTTGAATACTTCCATAGAGGGGGCAGCCACAACTTCTCTGGGCAACCTGTGCCAGTGTCTCACCACCCTCACAGTAAAGAATTTCTTCTTAATATCC
>VZRW01005376.1:53489-223537 GCA_013398125.1 Aegotheles bennettii
GGGTTATGTTTCCCCTTTTCTAGTCAGTGGGAACTTCACCAGTCTGCTACAGCTTTTCAATTATGATGGATAATGGCTTAGCAACTTCAACTGTCAGTTCCCTTGGAACTTGTGGATACATCTCATCAGGTCCCATGGTCTTGTGCACCTTCAAGTTCCTTAGATCATTTTGAACCTGATCTTCTCCTACGATGGGCAGTAGTACTTCATTCTCCCGGTCCCTGCCTTTGGGTTCTGTGACTTGAGGCCTGAGCACATACCAATGAAGACTGAGGCAAAAATGTTGTTGAGTACCTCAGCCTTCTCCATGTTGGTCATTGCCAGGTCTTCAATTTCACTCAGTGGTGGAGGGTAAAGTTTCTTTCAGTTTATATGTATATGTAAAATATATATACATGTACATACAAACACAGAAGACTTATATTAATTTAAATATTGTCTAGTTATCATTAATATAAAAACATTTACCTGACTTTGAAGGTGCTGTTACTCCATAGTTCCGCAGTGTACTAAGAAGAAACTTATGTTAATTATGTAATGGTGATTTGTAATAACACGTAGAAAAATTTCAATGGAGCTGGTTAGACTTAGATTTTCTTCGATGTGTTTTAGGTGGGAGGGTTTTTTTCTTGTACTTATGAAAAAACATTTCACAGATTACTCCCTTTAAGCTTTGGGGTTTGTTTTGTTTTGTTTTTGTTTTGTTTTGTTCTATTTTTAAGGAAAATAAACCTCAAAGCAAACTGAAAAAGGAAACGAAAAAGAAAAGTGATATTTTAAATTGATACATCTAAGTTCATATAAGCATGACATTTTATAATTATAAGAAAGTTAGTTACATAGATAAATGTCATAAAAACCTCAAGGGCAGTTTATCCACTCTTTATAATATACAGAAACCAATAGCAGTTTATATCAAACATTGTCAGTAAAAAAACAGTTAAGTTGGATCTATAAAGTACGATGACAGTTCACAAATCTGACATTTCTAGACCTCATTTAGGTTGAAAACACACTAAAATGTCCAGAGTCCCTGAGGCATATCAATAACAAGTTTCAAACAAAAAGAAGGATTACCACATTTTACACTGTTGCAGGAGCCGAAGAGGAAAGCAGAATTTGTCTGGTATGAATTATCCTTGGTTTTTCAAAATAAGTTCATCCAGTTCTAGAAATGCATCTTAGGAAATGTTTTTAAGGTTTCTAATAAAGGTCATGCATTCTAACTAAGCTCATTCATTCTGTGAATGGAATATTTACCTACTTAACACCATCTAAATGTTTCTTGATAATGCACTGTGTTTGCCTCACTAAGCCTGCTTGCTGAACAGAGTCAAAAATATTCTCTGTAGGGAAAATGTATCTTGTAACACACTATGCTGCTCACCTCAACTTTGATGTCTATTCTAGTATGTCCTCATTGATAAATTTAACCTCTAGAAAACTTCTGTCTGTATATTTGCATTTTGGGAGCTTATTTTAGATTTGTCATGCATGTTACATGGTGTATCTCTAATGAAGACAGTTCTTTGAAATTATCTGCACTTCTGCCAATAAATGTGTATTAGTTATCTGTCTACAGTATTCATCGACTATAGGGATGATTTGAAGTGTATGTATGTGAAAGGTATAATCATACATGAAAGATCCATACATTCATAGATATTTTCTGTAAATGTAAACTTGGTCTCTCTGGTTACTGAAAGTTAGAGACACAGAGCTAAGTTTTTGAAAGTGTTTAATATAATAATTGTCTTTTTGTTTTGTTGTATTTTTAAAAAAAAACCTTATCTAATCAGTTTCATTTTCAAATTTTATTTTAACTAATTAAGGATCTGATTTCACAGGTGTGGTAATAGAAAGTGGGATAAATATTGTGCATTCTAATACCTTCATTCTTTATCTGAAGGTGAGGAGTAAAACTTATGAAGTACATGCTGGGAGTGCCTGTGCCCAAAGATGGTCATAGAGGAAAAGAGACCTAAACACTTAATTTTCACAGATATCCCTGAGAAATTATCCAATTACATAGCAGGAACTTTTAGTTTAGGCTCTTTACCCAAGTAGTCTTCCAGTGGTATCCTCGCTGGACACCTGGTATTGGCAATTGAAGAACCTTATTGGAGAAAGTGATATTGAACATAATTTTTATATAATTTTTAAATTTTCTTGGGTTTTTGTTGTTGTTGTCTTTTTTTTTTAAAAAAAGGTTGACTGTTTCTGTGACAGTTCATAAATCTTGAGAGAAATATAATAAACTATAAGGTATTTTCCTTCTTCTCAAACAACATCTAATTCAGACTTCATATATGTCAAGAACAGTGACAATACATGGACTTGAGAGTTTTGTTGGAGAAAAAGTGTGGTTTACATTATGCATCAGAAATAACATTGTATATGGAATGATTTTTCTAATTACCCACAGTGATAACATGCCTTGACAACTGCCATAACATAACTCAGTTTTCCCTAGTACGTATCCCATTCTTCTGGGCTTACCTGTTCTGTACCGAGTTTCATACTTGGACTCTAAATTCTTAGGAGCAGGGACTGTACTGCTTTTGTTTTTACATGGCATTTGTCATGCAGAAATCTTGGTCTCATGCTAGAGCTCCTATCTGCTGTGGCAGCACAAATATTTAAAATTATTTTCTCTCTGTTATTCCTCCATTATTCTTCAATTTATTTCAACAAGTTTTGGAAGTTGTAGTTGTACTAAGGCTAGCTTTGCAGGCTATGTTATGGTCATAACTAATCTAATTATTTGCAAAATTCCACCTCTAACTCTGTTCACAAAATGGTACTTTTTCACATCTAAAATTGACAGAAACCAGCCATAAGGAGCTGAAAACCATAGTAAAACGTAGGGAAATCATCACAGTTCTAGGAAAAAAAACGCTTGTTTAAAGTTAGGTAGATATTTATATTATAATTGTGACCTTAAAAATAGAAGCGTTTCCCATATCAATGCTAGTAAGATACGTGTCTAGATTTCTCTATCGCCTCTTACCTTTCATATGTTTTTCTAGTTAGCATTTTCTATGAAAAAAAAAACCAGTGCTGTATAACCACAGTATGTTTTACATAGGTAAATATCATGCTATTATTAAACATTGGAAGTAAAATTCTCACAACCTGTCCAAAATTGATATTTTACATTTGTAATACATGACTTCTCCTTAGAAACATTTTTATCCTGTAAGAAAATTTACCCATTACCCAAGACTATTTTGTGCTTATAAATGTTTGTAAACTGTCACTGCTTGAAGCACTTTGGAATGAATACATCAATTTTGTTGAAGGGTTACCCCGTTTCAATTTGGCAAAACAAATTTTGTATGGATCTACTTCAGAAAATCTTGTGAGTGTCACCATGAGAGAAAGGAGAAGCCCAAAGTTCAAGAGTATCAGATTAAAGTTGGAAAATGAGATAAGAATCTGCAGCCTTGTAGATGGGAAAGACATTTCACTGAATCAATGGGAATGTTAGTCAGATTAGAACTAGGTGATTATTAGACTATGTGATTTGGCTATGTTCATTGTTTAGGCACAACAACTGACAAGTTCATGCTCTTACATGTTTTCTTGCTCAGAAAAATAAAAAAGATACACAGGTAATGTGCATGGCATAAGATAAAGCATCTCAAGTCTCAGCAAACCCATGGGCTGTTGAGCTAGTACCAAAAATACTACCTTATAAGTTACGTCTCCGTACACAGCCAATCCTGGTAACTGCCTGCTAATACATTCCTATACCACAATACATAGGGAAAAACCCTATCCAAAATCTAAAGGCTATCTAGATTATATGAGGAAAAGAAAGTTGATTTGGATTAAATTGATCAGAGGTTGAGAGGAATACACATATAACCAGTTCCTATATTCAGAAGTATCTGAAACCATTTTTCATGTCAACACTAAAGTCTTTTACTTCTAGGTAGAAGCTGTGCAACCTATGCATATTTTATCCCTTTAAGTACTAATATATGTGAATTTTTACATATATGTGATTTTTTTCTAGTAGTAAGGTAAAAACGGTCTAAAGTATTCTTTGGCCATTTATGGCTTTCAGCTATGCATATCTAGCACTTAAATATATTTTTCTATTGTTCTAACTACTAAGAAAGGTAAAAAATACCAGTTATGAGGGAAACATGACTCAGAAATTACTTTCATCTGAAAGGCAAAATAGAGAATACTGCCTGTCTTGAAATTCAAAGAGACTTTTTCTGCTAAGAAAGCACATAGCATTATATCAATCACTATTTGTCATAATTGCAGCTTTTTTTTTATGTCAGTTATGACACCTCAGTTTCTTGCAATAAAAAATGAGAAGGATGGAAAATGTTCTGTAATACAAGAAAACATTGTTTGAAAGTAAAGTTTAAAGACATTTCATTCTTTTATGAAGTGATATTAAAAACTACATTACATTTTCCCACAATAAATTTGGCAATAAAAAATTCCTGATTTTTCATCTGAAAGTAGGAATTTACCTTTAGCTGCATAAAATACAACAGAGGGAAAAAGAATTGAGCTGTTGTTACTAATTCTACAATTTCAAAGCTGACCATAGCTCAAACACAGCTCAAACACAGCTCGTATGTAGTATTGCAAAGGCTCTACAAGAAGGGTGTATTTTAACATATTTATTCCTGAAGGACAAAGAATGGGAGCAACCTCTCTCCTGAGTCTTTTTATTTATGTATGTATTTATTTATTTATTTATTTATTTATTTATCAGGAAAGGGTAGTTATTTCTCTTATATTAAGCAATTTTCTCAAAAATACAGTCAGAATCATAGTGAGTATCTGGTAGGTAACTGTTCAATAGCCTGCTGAAATGTAAATAAAGAAGGGACAATGACAATGGGACAAACTGGCACTTGTTCCACAAAGAAATAAAGAAGTATTGGAACTGGAAATAAAGTTATTGGAAAGAAAATTCAAGTTCACTGTTTACTTGGATCTTTCTATAACATGCTGGAACAAATGCATATAAGAAGACTGGAAACACTGAAAGAATGTAGGAGTCAAGATGATAGTGAGAAGCATAATGAATCTTCATTGAAAATCATGAGGAACACTTATGCCCCAATGAAGCTCACAGCTGATTGCTTCTAAATATCATGGCAATTTGTATTGGGATTTGAGCAGTTCAGCATATTTAAGCCATGTGATAAGTGAAACAAAGATGATCACTGAGCAGCTGAAGATTTGACCACCTGGAAAAAAAATCTATAACTATCTTCAAAGATTTTCAGCAGGCTTCCATAATACTGAATACTGAATACTGAAGCTGGGCAATAAAATGGATCAAAAATTCAATACTGGTGAATGATGTGTAATGCTGATATGGAAAATAATGTTGCTAACACCATGTATGCACAGTGATAGACTCAACCATGGCTTCTCTCAGTCAACAAAGATTTCTTGGAATACTTGTGAAGAGCAGTACAAAAATCAGGTTAAAGATTAGGAAAGAGCATTAGGCATTGAATGAGCATTTAGGAATGAAACAGAACAGTAGCAAAAGAACAGAAAAGAGAAAACAATTCATAATGTTTCCTTCATCTTGAATAATATGAAGGAGGATACCAAACAGAAAAAAAAAACCAAACCAAAACTGGCTTTTGATGATGGAAAGCACGAGTGAGCATATAAAGGCTAAACCTCCCCCTTCAATATCTTACACATAAACCAAACTGGCATATTCATGAAACTGCAAAAGCCAAATTCAACTTCAGTCAACACAGAAACAACTGCAGCAGAACATCTGTGTTATGGTTTGAGGGGATACAGGAAACATTTTATGGTATCAATGCAAGGACTCAGAGAGGGGGGTGGAGTTTAGGACCCTTTGTGAAAAAGGGTCCAGAGTGGGAAAAGCTGAGGAATCTGTATTCCCTCCCACTTCCTGCCAAACTATAAAAGCCAGGAAAACAGGAAGTTCCTCCCCTTCTTCCTTCTCTCCCCTTCCTTGCCTCCTCACCACGTGGAAACATCCCAGAGAGAGAAAGAATCCTGCCTTTGTCATCAGCTCGCCACATGCTCTGCAGAATTCAAATCCATCAGGTGCTGGAAAGAGATTTGGACCCTTTTCCCTGCATCGGCTTTGCTGTGAGAGACTTTCAGGAACTTTTATCTGTGATCATTTGAATCAGGTTGTATATATATATATTTGTATATTTTGTTCCTTTTTCTGCCTGTTACTCCCCCTTCCCCATTTAATTAAATCTGTTACAGTTTTAACTTCCAACCTTTAAGTCTCTCTTCCTTATTCCCCTCTTACCTTCCCCCAGGAGCGTGGAGGGGAGTAACACAGAGCCAATTCTGTTCTTTGGGTTGTGACTCACCCTGGCCACCTAAACCTAGACAGTCTGAGATTAACCCCATTTTACAAACAGTGGGGTTTAGTCCTTGTGTATTAGGAGCATTTAGAAGACCAGCTAGGACTTTGCCTACTGGATTGCACTATAATACAAGAAGGTGCAACCAGAAGCTGAAAGTCTCTGAACACCTGCAGGTACATGAAAAAAATCCAGGAGAGGTTGGAATGAGTCAAATATTTTAGTCTTTAGGAAAAATAAAAGAAGCTGCAAAATTCAGGATTTCAGACTACTGCATCGAAGCAGGAAGAAACCAAGTTATCATGAAGGAATATATTAGGTAGAAAGGAAAACACTAAAAAATGCTAAGTATTGCCAAAAATTGAGGTGAGGGAAAAAGGAGGAGGGAAGTCATAACAAGAAATTTCATATTGGGTATACCAAACATCAGCAGAGGGGATATTTGATGCTAGAAATTCTGCTAATCTCTTGAAAATGAGCTTGACTATCTGCCTAAAAATTACTTTTAAGTGAGTTTAAAAGGTCAGGTTGGATCTCATTTCTTAGAAACCTGCATTGATAATGAGAAAACAAAATATGTTACTAGAGAAGAGGAATAAAGACCACCACTACCCTCTGTTCCTGTTTCTGAAGCTTACTTTATTCAGTATTGTAACACCTACTTTAGACACCTACTTTTATATTTGTTTTCTTTCTCTAATAATATTTTCTGCTTGCACATTACCAACTCTAAAGCTTCTATCATACACCTTAACTGCTTTGTTATGTGTATGCTGCTGGGCCCAGACACTGATACTCTGCAGAGATGTGCGTCCCTCTGGCAATTGCTGTCCTAGAATGGGAGTAATTTAGGTTGGAAAAGACCTTTAGGATCATTGAGTCCAACCACAAAACTAACAATGCCAAGTCTGCCAATAAACCATGTCCCTAAGCGTCGCATCTACTTGTCTTTTAAGTACCTGCAGGGGTGGTGACTTAACCACTTGCCTGAACAGCCTGTTCCAGTGCCTGACAACCCTTTCAGTAAAGAAATTTCTCCTAGTAGCCAATCTAAACCTTCCCTGGCACAATTTAAGGCCATTTCCTCTTGTCCTATCACTTGTTACTTGGGAAAATAGACGAACACCTACCTTGCTACAACCTCCTTTCAGGTAGTTGTAGAGAGAGATAAGGTCTCTCCTCAGCTTCCTTTTCTCTAGACTGAACAACCCCAGTTCCCTCAGCCATTCTTCATAGGACTTGTGCTCTAAAACCTTTACCAGCTTAGCTGCCCTTCTTTGGACACACCTCAATGTCTTTCTTGTAATGAGGGGCCCAAAACTGAACACAGTATTCCAGGTGCAACCTCACCAGTGCCAAGTACAGAGGGACGATCACTTACTTAGTCCTGCTGGCCACACTATTTCTGATATAGACCAGGATGCTGTTTGCATTCTTGGCCACCTGGACACACTGCTGGCTCACATTCAGCTGTCAACAAATACTGCCAGGTCCTTTTCCACCAGGCAGATTTCCATCTACTCTTCTCCAAGGCTATAGCATTGTGTGGGGTTGTTGTGACCCCAAGTGCAGAACCCATCACAGTAAAACAGAGCTGCTGGGCAGCAACAACAAATGATTAATGAAATATAGAGTAAGAGCCTTCCTTAGAAATAGTGGTCCAGTTGGCTATAGCATGACAGATTTTGTGTTGTAACTATGGTACTACAGAATGATAATGCAGTGAGCAGACATAGAGGCAAATACCAGAAGCTCCACAGTTTATTTAAGTAGTTTGCATTTCTAAGTCTGTGTAGCCATAGAAGTTCTTGGATCTGAAGACAACAAACAAAAGTGACTAAAGACCTTCTTGTGTGTAGCACAGAAGCTATTGATATAGTTCTATCAGAGGAGAAAAAAACCCACATCATTATACTTTATCTGGTGTATTATGGATAAAACATTCATGGAAACTCCAGTGTTATTTTAGTTCAGATGATATAATATATGACAGACTGAGCACAGAAACAAGAACTGTCATGGAACAGTAAAATATGGCTTGATTTTTTAGGTCTACTTTCTACTGAGTTAATAAATGAGCATTCATTTCAGTGTGCTCTTTACACCTCTGTTTGTTCCTGCATGCAAAAGCAGCTGTTGCTAGCATAACAAATAAAAAAAACTAATGAATGCTCCAGACTGCCACCCAGTGTGGTGTTCTGTGACAAGTCTCTCTACAGGAAAACAGAGGCAAGCAAAGGCAACTGAGACTACCAAAAGAATACCGTAAGTTGGTCAAGACTGGGTTACTGAACCAGACCACATTTCTAGAGAACAAGCAGATATGAAAATTCAGGCCAATGGGAAGGGAGAACTGGATTTAGTTTCCCTGTACAAAGATAACCCTCAGAAGGCCATACAGTTATTCATAGGTTTCATCAAACTGAAACTCCTACCATAGAATCTCACATATTAACTAACCCAGTGTGTTCACAAAACTCCAAAAAGCCAGTGGCTGTTAGAAACTTCCACAGAGCTGCTGAGCTCAGCACAGACATGGCTGCAACTTCTTGGCAATGTGTACTTCTGGAGTATCAGGCTGCTGATGATTTTGTCTTGGCAAGTGGACTGAAGTATGGTGAAGAAACCCATGCCATGTTAACAATACAAAAAAGGCTAGCAAGATTGCCTATGACTGATGGAAATGTGAATGAAAACATGAATTAAAACAGAATTTAGAAAACTTCAAAAAAAGGTTTTTATTATGGGGAAATAAAAGTACACAGAGAGAGGGAAACAAGTGTTAATGAACATTTAGAATGTTTTAGATATACTTTGAATGCAAGTATTATACTGGAAGCACGTGCAAGTGTGACCTGAACACTAGGTTTTATATTTACAAATACTAAAACAAGTGTAAGGATGTTGCTCCTTGTGAATGAATTACAAGGTAACTTATGAAAGGTCTTTTGCTGAATTATATGCAGGTCATGGAACAGCATATTTGCTATAAATGACTTCCTTAAAGGCCCAGATAACAAGATATTTATCCTAGTATAACTATTTTGCATGTAGAACTTGAGAAAAACAGAGGACAATTGATATCACTAGAACACTAACACATACATCTTACTTGCATACAGCTGCACCAGTATAAAAATACTGATTTTAATAGGTCACATTTCTTCTCAAGTATAGAAACAGTTAAAGCAGGGTAAGAGCAACTGTAAGGATTTTCGAAGTTATTCTATATACAGCTAACCTCATTCCAAGTGAAAAAATTCCACTGTTTTCAGACATTGCCAAGTTAGATCAACTGTCAGTACTTTTTAGAAGAAAGAATTTAAAACACTTTTCTGTGCTCTACTATCTTACTGTACACAGTTGTACCGAGAAAAAAACACTTTTACAGTGCAGCAGCTTAACAAAAGTCAGCCACCTATGATGTGTATTTCAGTTTCCAGAACTAAGGAAAATTGAAGCTTATGTGAGTTTTGTGGTGGCTCCTGAACTAGTCATTTATATTTTGAAACTAAACTACTAAACACTGAGAATTTGCCATGTCTAATTCCAGTAGCAAAATCTCCTTTCAGCAAAAGCTCCCAAACCGTAACAGGAATGATCTTTTTTCTTCAGTGAATATAACCTTTCCCCGTGACTACCATTGCCACTTGCAAAATCATTTATGCCTTCAAAAGGAACAAAAATCAATACAAACCATTCTATTTTTAAAATATACAGCAAAACCAGGGACTGGTTGTATAAATTCCAATATATTAAATATTACTTATAAAGTTTTTAACTATTAAAATTTTTCTATTACTTACAACTTCTGCACTAATGAGAGAAGGGGAAGAAATCAAATTATGTAGCAGCATATTGGCTATTTCTCAGCTTTATGGAGAACTTGAGGCTGTTTTGTTTTCATTGTTTACAGTACCAAAAATCTCATGGCTGTAAACATATTTTACATAAGAAAAAAAATTTAGAATCAAAACCCACCATTTCCAAAAAGCAAAGTCAGCAGAACAGTGTGAAGTGCAAACTGTCTTGATAGGCTGCCTTCATTCAAACAGCAAAAATATTAAGTTTCACAAAATTTCCCCCTTCTTCATCCAAAACAACTATGGAATGTTTTCCAGGTTTAAAATTGAGATGCAATGCAACTGAGGGAAGGAAAATATGCAGAAGTTATTACTTCTTTGGGAAGACTTAGAGGGTAAAAAAATAATACTAAAGGTACTATAATAAAGTGAAACCAAAGAATTATGAAGATAATGGTCCATATCAAGGATAAAAAGGCCTTACAGAGGGATCTGGATAGATTACAGATCTGGGCAATCACCAATCATATGAAATTTAACCAGAAAAAGTGCCAGATTCTGAACCTGTGAGGAGTCAACCCCGATAATAAATACAAACGTGGGGATGAGACAATGGACAGCAGCCCCACTGAAAGAGATCTGGGAGTGTGCTCTGGCAGCCAAAAGGGACAAGCATGTACTGGGGTGAATCGAGGACAGCATAGGTAGCAGGCTGAGGGAGGTGACTGTCCCACTGTACACTGCACTGGTGTGGCCTAACCTTGAGTACTGTGTGCAGTTTTGGGTGCCTCAGTATAAGAAGGACATTAAATTATTAGTGTGTCCAGAGAAGGGCAACCCCTGCAGAAGAGAACATTGAGGGGTGACCTGATCACAGCTTACATCTCCTCATGGGGAGCAGTGGAAGGGGAGGTACTGATCTCTCTCTGGTGACCAGTGACAAGACGCAAGGAAATGGAATGAAGCTGTGTCAGGGGAAGTTCAGATTGCACATTAGGAAAAGGTTCTTCACTGTCCTTGGTGGCTGGCCACTGGAACAAGCTCCCCAGGGAAGCAGTCACAGCACCAAGCCTGACAGAGTTCAAAGAGAACCTGGATGATTCTCTTAGACATATTGTTTTGTTTTAGGTAGTCCTGCAAGAAGAAGGAGTTGTGCTTGATGTTTCTTTTGGATCCCTTCCAGTTAGAGATACTCTATGATACTATGATTCTCAAGGACAGATATTTGTACCCTTCTATCATCTTTGACTGTGTCATGAAAGATTATGTGATTGCGATCATTTTTCATGGCATACAAATTGTATGGATGACTATGTGACTACGTGGATTCTTATTGAAACAGCTGCAAGTGAAAAAGAAGGATTGTTCTCTACAATTAGTCTTTATTAGAGTTTAAAACAAGCTGAATAGCACTTGCTATGGGGCAATCAAAATCCACCACATTTTGAATATTTAGAAAGAGAATATAATTTTGGAAAATACACTTAAGAAAAGCAAAGTAGGAAATGGAGCTTGTTAGAAGTAAGCAAACATGGTTTTAAAATACTATATATATATATAAAGACATTTTAAAATGTAATTGGTTTGTTAGGAAATTTGCACTGCCTCTACAAGAGTAAGTCAGGCAAAAGATGATTTGGCAGCAGCTTCTAGATGAAGACATGCCACAAATAAGGAATCAGACTCATTCCCTGAATCTACAGTGGTAACAGTGTTGGAATAAACTGACAGAACCTTTGTTGTTACTGGTCTTTTCCAAACATGAAATGTAGTTTATCATAAGATACAGTCACATTTCAGAATGGATTGCACTGTGATGTAATAGATTCCCTGGTTGAAAACCAGCTCCAGTAGAATAATTTTCTTAATGCTCATTTATCCCATCCATTCTAAGTGTCATTTCAATAAAATGGAACTGAGCCACTCCACATCCTGTTAAAAATGCAGTTCACAATTCATACTAAGAGATTTAAATTGTATGTTTGTAGATACAGAGCACCATAGTAAACAACAAGACATATGAACAGAAAAGTCCCCTTTTAGGGGGATGGAAGTGACTGGTGACAGAGTGCTACTAATGGCACCAAAAATAATAAGAAAAACCAGGGATATTAATCATTCCTTCATCTGCGTGAGAGTACGCTGAGCTTTATTTTTAAAATTTTCTTATGCTGTATTGATTTTACCCAAACTCTACATTTTCTGTCTAAACCCCTTCTTTTGCATAATAAATAGCAGAAGTTACAGCGTTACCATACTACTCTAATTCATGTAAATATTTATTTATTTTAGGACAGAGTTAGTTCTTATTGTCAATATTGTCATATGCAGATGATACCTAGTATATATTCAGTCATCATTAATCTTCCCCCAACATATGCTATTTATGTTATTTCTGTATCATACCAATTCTTATGATTCTGAAATATATATATGCATTAGAAAGATTAAAGTGCATTAAAAATATTATTTCATCCCTCATGATTCCTGTTGAAATACTGTGGTTTTAAAACAGAGAGAGTGATGATGGTCAAAATAGATTTGCGAAAATGAACGTATCTCTAGCTTTATAACACATTGCAGATTTTGGCCAGCAATTTTCCACTCAACATGAGAAACTTTGCACCATATGTCCAGCTCTCATTTAGAATGGATGTTTATCTTATTTGGAATAACAACCAGGAGAATTATTTGGTCCCCAGTTATCTGGTAACACAACAGCTATCTTTGGGTGTTAGTTGTTTTGAGTTTTTTCTTTTCCTTCCAAATTATCAATTTCACTCTGTTTCAGTTAGACCTCCCTGTAGTTTCAGACTTGGTCTCACCCAGTAAAATTACTAAGTGTCAAATTTGCAAATGCTCTTCTAAGTTCCAAATATACTTTTCCCTTACATTGATATGTAACACATTTTAATCAGTGTTTGTGTTGATAATGCTGTCTAAAGAAGAGTAAATTCTGACACTGCAAAAAATCAAGAATCCTTTTTTTTAAAGCAGCAAATTAAGTGTCCTACACAGAACCAATATAGATAAACTTGCAAAGATCAGATTGCATCCAAATCCTATTACACAATAACAATAGCAAGAATACCAATCAGAGCAGCTGCTGGAAAAGTAATATTTGTACTGGCCACATTTTCGTGGATGATCTAAAGCAAATTCCCTCATGTTGTTGTCACTGAGCTGTTACAGTGAGAACCAGCAGATGGTTAATCAATCCCAAAATGCCCTTCAGGAGCTACAACAGCTGTGTATGGTCAGCACGAGTAAACTCTTCCAGAGTAAATGTGAACTGGGAACTGTGCAGCATGGAAACACAATGGTTTCCTTTCCTTGTTACAATGACATGAGTCTGCAAACATTTCATAAGCTTTGGACTTTCCAAAATAAATTAAGTAAGATTTCTACAGCACTCTTGTGTAAACAGTCTACATATAACAAATACAAAACCAGTTGATTAGTGGGGAGAGTGCTAATTAAATTGAATTATTCTAGTCTGAGCAAAATGTACCAACCACAAATTACAGATAACAGCCCTGCAGTTGTTAGTCTGAGGAAACCTTTTAAAGTTTCAGATAATTTATTCACCAGCACTTCTATTTACCCCAAAACACTTGTACACATATTTGGGATCAAAATGAAAAAAAAAAAAAAAAAAGACATTGTTAGACAATACACATGCCATTGTAGAGAACACTGTTTGGAGCTATTTCTGCATACACATGCCTAAAGCACACAGAGTTCACAGTCTTTCATACTCTGACATCACAAACTAGGACAACAGAATGTAACAGAAGAAGCAATATATGCTTGGAAAACAAAAAAAAAATACAGCAAAATATTCAAAAAGTGTCTTAAAGTTCTTGTTTCAGTAAATCGAATCAATGTATTTTTAAAACCATGTTTTCATACGTAAGATTTTTAAATGGTCATGGTATCAGCAAAGTATTTTGAGTTCGCTTCCCCTGAAAAATTCTACCAAACCTTCCAGTCTAAACTTTGACTGAAGTAGGAAAGAAAGGAGAATTTCCTACCAATCTCACTCGTGAGCCCCATGAAAGGGTTATAAATGCTATGAAAATTAAGTATTAAGAAATTTTTCAAATTTAAGAATCACAGCAAGAATAAAAACCTCCCGTCTTGAGTAATAAAGAAATTATAAATATCAGCTCACATGTAGTTTTAGAAATGTTTTGCAAACAGAAAAAAAAACTACTATGTAAACCAGTGCTGTCCTCAGTTCCCCTTTACAATTAATCTCAGTCAAGTTACAATTACAATCAAGTCAAAAAAGTTTTTCTGGACTCCACTGTAAGAGTATCATAGCTAAAACCTGTTCCTTGAAAACAAAGAACACTTGAATTTTTTCATTTGCAAACAATTCTTACATCAGATAGTAAGCTTTCAGAATTACATTTATCAAATGTGTATAGAGTGATAAATAAGAAAAAGCTAAAAGATCTGTTTTGCTCCTGATCCTCTATCACATATGTGATTATTTCCCCAATGCACTACCTTTTTTAATCCACTATCTGTATACTGTATACACTGAATTTCCGTATTTTTTCTTGAGAGATTATTTTGCACTCTGACGTAACTCACTGTTGAAGCCTTCTATGATACTCACTCAAATTGTATCTCATTGTTCCTAGTTATGTCTTTGAGGGGAAAAAAAGTTTGTACTATATAATTCCTCTCCACACATAGTGTTTCTGTTACTCAGATGTTTCTGGACCTGATCATTTCTGTTAGTCATCCCCTAGCCAAGCCCTCATTCATATTTAGTTACTTCAGTGTTTCCTCTTAAGTCAATTTTCCCAGCCCCTTATTCATTTTTATACTAGGTGAGAACACTTATCTTCGGCTTTTCTGCTGTTCCTCTACCTGAAGAGAATGGCTCATTCTTTTTATGTCCTTACAAGTGTATGTCAACAGTTTAACAATCCATGGATATATTTTTCAAGGAGAGTACACGTGTTCTTTTAGTGTTGTAAAACATATAAAGTTGCAATATGAATCTTTATTTTATTCCCAGATAGCTTATTTAAGAAATAATAAAAAATAACAATACCCTATGAAAAAGTAACACTATGTCTCAATGGTTTATCCCTCAGTCTTATTTAATATACATGGAGACCACAAGAAATAACAGTACTCAATTTATATTTCTGATCTAAAATTTAGATATTTCAATTATTGCTTATTGTAAAGTAGTAAGTTTCACAGAGCACTTAATGGGTGGAATGGGTATTGGAAAACCAATACTTCCAAGCTTTGAGATAGAACAGAGCTGGAAATTGGTTTTGCAACCTAGTTCTTGAAAAATAAACAATCATTTTTTTCTCCATCTATGCTGGAAAAACAAAGACAGACCGACAATCTTGTAGTCTGGAGTCCAGAATACTCAAAAAACCCTCCAGTTACTTATTTCATTTATACTTCTGCTTTTATTCAACAGGAACCAACAATCTTAATTGCAATCACATCTGACAGGCTCACAATAATGTATGTTCTTCCACAAAAATTCTATGAACCACCAGTAGGAAGCATATTTGTTTAATCAAAATCTTTTCTTTCAGCAGAATGGCTAAGATTTTAAAGGAGCAAGGGACAACAGTGCTCAATCCTGGACAAAGGAAACTGACAGCTGCTGCAGTTGATGCATCTCCACAAGTTTAATTCTTTAACTTCATTGTCTCTTTCACCCTTATTTCTCATCACACAAGGCTGCTTCAACCATAGCTTTGTTAATATCTACAATTTCCCTTTTATTCCAGAACAAAGCAGGAAGTCTGGGCAGAAACTCTTGGCAACTTTTAGTTACGTCATCTTCCTTTCAAACTCCATCCTCCATTCTGAATTTTCAACACATGCTTGAGAGTTATCCTCACAAAGATAATTCAGTGATTCCTTCCAGTTTTACCACTAAAACTCACCTTTGTTATAGTCTACATGAAAAAAAAAACTCCAATCCCTACTCCCCCAGACAATGAAGATAAGCAGCTGCTTATCATCTCATTTTTCACTTTATCATTCTTTCAGGTATCATCTTTACTTTTGCTTAATAGCTATATTGTAATCTGTTAGATTTTAGTAATATTTTCTTTCTTGTTTTCTTGAACTGAATTAACAAAAAAGGTCCTGATCAGAAGACAATTTTTCTGTCAAAAAAAGCATCCACTGACACTTATAGGGTAAGTCAAAGGCTTCTGTTTTCCTTCCTCTTTAATAGCAGAACAAACACAAGTCCAAAAAGAGTAAAAAGTTGGTAATTCAAATACTAAATGAATAGAAGTGGTCTTTTGTGTTTTAAAACTACACAGCATAGGCAAGAAATAGATATTTGATTACCTGCTGCATTATTAAGTTAGTCTCAGCCCATATTCAGGGCAGAATTGCAGGAATGATTTATTTAGGCAAAAAATTGGAGAGTGAATATTTAATATATTTTATTTTTATCGTTACTAAAGGTTTAAAGCTCGTCTCAAATAAATTGATTTTATTTTAAAACATGAAGTATTTATTTCAAGAGCTGAAATTACTGTCTTGGTAAAATATTTTTCCTTGATTCATTTATTAAACCTATTTGCCGGAGAACAATTATTTTATCAAGTTTCTGTTGTTGATTCAAAAAACATTTTTTCAGGAAAATTTGTTTAGTTCTATTTGAATATAGTAATAGCCAGATTTGGGGTAATTGAGGGCAGAAGCATTTATAAAAGGCTAATAAATATTTTTCAAGTCTTACACCCTTTTCTATAAAATAATGAGAATATGACCAAATGCTTATTTTATCTCCCAATATACCTTTAATGTCTTCAAATCTCAGGATTCAAGACAGGATATTGAAATAGATGGACCTTAAGTCTGAACCAGTGTTTCTATGTGTATTGTAATGAATGAGTCCTGCAATTACTCATGATATTAGGAGATTGATATGAAGTTGATACATAATATAAAGAAATACTGAACATGAATTATCATGCATTTTTTTAAAAAAATAATCTTTATTTCAGATGGTATAGTGATCAACTACTGCAGCAAAATTATATTAGTTACTGCTTGGCACCTAGAAGCAGACACCAGCAACATATAAATGCTTATCAATATACAGTGCAAGTATTTTCCCATATTTTTTCTTAAGGAAATTCTGTACTATGGCTAATGCCATACCTTTGTACTTGCTAGTTGACAGCAGGTGGAGTTGCTTCTTCTTTTGAAGTCAAAGATTAGTAGCAATCAGATCCTTAGCTGTGAAGCACATCAGAATAGCTTGGTTTAGAGTCACTCTAGCACTTTTCCCCACAGAGAACATGACCTTGAAAGCAGAAGCACGAACAAGGAAAGAAGCAAAAAAGAAAAGCTCCAAGTTCATCAAAAGCCCTTAGATCTCTCACACATCTAAGGACCAATTTCCAGCTTCTGCTAGGAAAAAAGGTTGGTTCATCTCCCAACAACAAATATACAAATGTTATTAAAATTGCTCATGTCTATCGTTTCTCCAGGACAGACTTTTTCCACTTTGTAGTAAACAGGATACATCTCCAAATATCACAGTTTTGTCCATTGAACTTATAACCCCGTGACTTTTTTTGTTGGTACCATACACTATTATCACTAACCTTTAGCCTTCTTTGCCCCTATTGAAGGGCAAATGAAAATTTGAATTAAATTTCTCTATTAATATAAGCGCTACCACAGCCTAACTTGGTTTACATGACATAAACAACACACATTAGTTACCTACTCTTCTGGAGTATGTCTACTATCTTCCTACAGATTTCTAAGTAGATTAAGCTGACAGAAAGCTCATAGAGTCTCAGAGGATGGGAGCCCATTCCTTGTTATGTCCACTTATTCTAAACCTGGGTAATAAGCATCTGGATAATAAAGGGGGAAAGGTTTTCAATAAAGCCACAATACGTTAAAAAGTACCCATTGTATCAAGGCTATTAATCAGTAAATGGTAGCAGCCTAGAAATGTAAGAGAGAAAATTAAACTACTAAAAATGAAAGATAATGGGTGTCTGACAATGTCATGTTCCATTAAGTGATTTACCCAGCACACTTTCACTAGCCCTGCAACCTCTGGCATCAATTTCCATAGCAACAAATGGCAACATTATCAGCCAGAGCACATCCAATGACAGAGAGAACAAGCTCTAACGGTAGAGTTCAAGAATAAAAATAAAATCCATTACAGCAATAAAAGTGTATACCATACAAGAAGGAATTGCATGCTGGACACACCTGCTTTGTGAAAAAAAAGATTTCTTCATGTCTAACGCCTCATGTTTTGGCCTGTTCCTGTTTATGGCTTGGAATGAAAGATCACATGATCTATTAGCCCAGGATGTAGACAAGAACCACAGTGTTTTTCCTTCCTTTTGGAGAAAGTTTATCATAAAGATGTATTATGTCATATCACTATTTCTGAACCTGGTACAAATAAACTGTTCCTGGTTTGCAACAGGGAGCACCCATGACAAAGTTCCTGGATCACCCACAGTTCCTTGCTTTCCTAGAAACTCCACATGTGACACTGCCGTTTCCTACCCTCTGCTGACTTGCACAATCACATCATAGGCAGTCTAACACCAACCACTCAAGGTAAGGAACGTCATATCATTTATTCATGAGTCACACAAGATATTTTCTACAGCTCTGAGGTATAGTCTTTGCCTTATACTATGAAGGCTCCTACTCTTATTTGTCCTGATGGTTCCCAGCTCAGTCCTAATTACAATAAATTAGTGGCTTTTTGCAGAGAGCAAGTATGTGTGCAATTGCATTGGAATTGCATTGTGAAGATATAAAGACTGCCATTGTCTAGGAGAACCTACTAAATAAAAGAATACATTTCCATTCTTTGTGAAGCTTCAGGCTATTTTGAGATTTCTTAAGAATATTTGTTGGCTTTTTATTATTACATAGTATTATGTTTTCAATTTATCAGATACTGTATGAAAGCACTATCTTGGATATTCCCACCTCTCTACAAAGCCTTCATAATCCACTGGTATTCTGTCAGCTTCTCTCTGATGTGGCAAGAAGTGTTGCAGACCAGAGTACCTAAATAGATCACATATTTTTCAAACACACACAAAAACTCCTTTTGACAATAACAACAAACTTCTCTGCCACATGTTATATAGCATAAAGCCTCTGACATTTGCTTTCTGACCTTACTGTGGTGATCATGACTGTGGCATCTAGAGATTAATAGGTTTCAAGAAAAATTCTTTGCAGATGGTCAGAGCTTCTGTGGCCAATGCACATCAAACAGCTGCAGCAGGCTAAAAACAGATTCCCCAAGCTTCCACCGAGTTCACTTCAGAAACAGAAAAGGACTGTAAAATGTTGCAAAAGAAATATTTTAGCAGATATTTATACTTGTTGAATTAACTTGGCCTGTTTGGGGGTTTAAAACTAGAGAGGAGAACAAAGCTGCAATCCAGAGAAAACTCAGTTATTGAGGTGCAATGCACAAGGTGTAATACCACACTGTTTTTCCCAAATAGAGGAAAGGTTGGTTAGAGCATAAAGGTTTATTGAAGTCACTGAAGAAGGTCAGGTCTTCAAAAACCACGTCAGATAAAGACAGATATTTCTGGACAGTAAGATACTTCTTGCTGCCTTTTGGTTTCACAGGGGTGGAACAGTTTCTTACTTTACCAAGATACACTCAGGTGATGTAATTTAAAAGTGTGGCAAGGGAAGCATATAGGCATATGGGTGTCTCCTACTGGATGACTACAGTCTCCAGGTGACTGCCATTAACATGCTTAATATAGAAGCCAAGCTAAATTTGCTTTCAGTGAGACTGATTCACAAACGTAAGAGTACTTTTGGAAAATGTTCTTAAAGTCAAAGTTCTTAAGTTACTTTAATAGTTTTGCTCAAGATATTTTTCTAGACACACTTGATAATTTTGAATCTCATTTCCAGGTTCCCACAGAACATGCTGTCTCAAGTGTGGAACCAAAATGATGTTTGGAATATTAGCAAGTTTCTTAGAATGGATTGGCTTTAACCAGGTTATGCGTGAGTTTCTCTGAGCAGTATTTAATTTGTCTGGGTGTTGTAATGATTATTTCATTACTACTGGTATGACACCTGGAAATATTTCAATTAAAAAGTACTATCTAATCACAATGCCTTTTATGAAACATTTAATTAGAATAAGATGTTCAGGGTATACATGTTTGTTATCATTGGTTTCTTTTTGAAAGACTTGAGAGAATTTTGTGGGCATTTGTAGACACTCTCTATTATTTTGTTAGTGACTTAGAATGATTTTGGTAGAATCATGTTGTTTATAATTTCTAAAACTTTCCATCAGCCTTTTCCATTAAGGACTGTATACAGTTACTCTCTTTATTAAAAAAGATCCATCACTTTTAAGTTTCCCCTTTTGCATTAATAGACAGACTTGTCTTGCTACCTTAAACATTTCCTGTACGTTATAAAAAATTCTATCACTTCAAACAAAAATGTCATTTAATTCTGAAGTTTTCAATGTAGTTGTTACTTTGCTCACTGTGTGACTCCTACTGCTGCACGCAAACACACACTCCAGTTGAGGAATTGCAGTGCATAATACTAAGGATATGTACTCCTGATGTTACTAATTGACAGTCTTGCATTGAAACAGCAAACTGAGTTACATGAAAAGTTACTTCATCTTTAACAGGCATATATAATCAGCAATATCACATGATTTCTTTGGTTTCTCAAGAAGTTGAAATAGTTGCTCCCCTCCTGTCCCTTTCTCCCAAAAAATCCTCCGCACATTTGTCTGGCCCTCGGTTTAAATAATGCACATTAAAATCTTTTTTTAAAAAAACAACAGTAAAAGTTGGTATAAAATATTTTTCTCATTTTGTGGAAAAAAATTTCGATATCCACAAAAGTGTCTACAGGTAAAACAGTTTCTTCTTTGCAACAGGACATAATATAAATATTTAATTTATGAAAGACTTGACCCTATAAGCATTTAAATTATTACACAGGTTTTTATCTGCAAGATTTCTCATTAGCTTTGATAGGTTGTGTGCTTCTGATTTATAAGTATAGACATTACTGCCCAGAGTAACTCATAATATTTTGTTAATTACAAGACCTATTCAAAGACATTAAAATACAGAAACACCAGCTTTGTTTTGATGACCATGAACTTGTTCCATTTGTGAGTACTAAAACTTTAAGGAAACAATGTGGCAGTTAAACACAACTATTTAATTCCAAACATCTAAACCATTAAAAAGTTTGTATAATTTCATGATTGCTAACCATTATTATTTTTGAAATTCCAAATTTTCAATATTCTATCTGAAATATATTCCCTTCATCTATAGGGCTGAAGAAAATTCTAGAGACAAAAAGATATTTTTTAAAAAAGCTAATGATCATTCTATAGGAAAGGCAATAAAAATACCCCTGTCCTGAGCACAGATGCATGAGGGAATTTCCCAATAGAAAAGAAAAGTACCATAAACCTCATGTAGATACTATCCTGCAGATAAATTGGAAGCATATTTTGATTACAGTTTCACTTGGACAACACACACTGGTTGTGAGACAGTAGGTTTTAAACATTATTATATGACAGAAATCAAGAGAAGGTGACTGAGAAGCTGCCAAAAATACTGTAACGTGTATCTCCTATACTTTTGTATTAAGAAGTACATTTTGAATTTCCTTGCCTTTCCTCTAGGAGCTTCAACCCTACTCTTCTCTACATGCACTTGTACATAAAGGTTAACTGTTTTCAGAATTACTGCCTCAAATTCACACACTGACTGAGGAAACTATCCTTCAGTAAAAGAAGTGAACTTTTCCTACTGAAACAGCTTAGGAAATCTGAATTAGATTTTAATTATTTAGATAACCAAGCCTCTCTGCTTTAGTCTAGAAGTGAAAGCATTTCTTTGGAAACAGTTGTTTCCTCCTCCCCCCTGCCTCTCCCACACCCCCTCCCCCCCAAAAAAAAAGGGTGTTTTCAAATCTTTCCATAGCCTACAGAAAACCATCACTATGCAATCTGTAAATCAAGTACCATATGAAATATACAGAACATCTTTGTGCTGCAAATGGTACTGTGGGGATACAATTGCTCTATTGTGTCTAGCCAAGGTCCAGTAGTCTTTCACAGATACCAATGTAGGGGGATTTTCTTCAGCTGCCCAGAACTCCTTACATTTTATCATTCTTATTAATGCTTTCCTCCCTCCTACTTGATGTACATAAGGAAGCTGATTTTTTACTCAAAAAACATTTACCCAAACCCCTCCCCATGTGAAATCTTGTTGCATCACAGCAACAGCCTTCAAAACAAGTATACAATACCCTCTTATAGATCACAGTACTTTGTGCTTTTCCTGCACAAATACCATGCTCCAGTTTCAGACAATCCACCACCAGGAAGGAGTCAGAACTAGCTGAAGAAAGTAATGCTTTGAGTTGTCACAGGTGGAAGAAATTTCTACAATTCCAGAGATCACTGATATTGATATATTTATCCATTTATATTCCTATTTTTTTCCATCACTTTCTACTTCATGAGCTTAATCGGATTGGTAGTATTGTTATACTTGGATATAAATAACAATATGAGAATTATTAATGAAGTGGGCATGAGGTTTGGTACATTAGCTGTATTGCCATATTCCCCATTCAGTGATTTTGGCCTTTTTTGTGCTATGATGTGTAATTCTCATCCAGTCAAGCCTACAGCAAAAGTGACAAAAAAAAATCGCTCCTATTTGCAGTGGAAGTAGAAGCTAGTTAACCCTCTTTTCTCATATCTAGTACAGAAAGGTATTTTTCCAGACATATGTGAAAAGCAGATGAGACCTTACTTCTGAAGTAGGACTACCACAATCTACCATGGTGTGAGTGGGAGGGAATTAAAACAACGATGGGGAATTAAAAGAACCATGGAGAATACAGCATCTTAGATATATTGCAAGAAATAACACACTCCCATCTACGTGTATTTTGTGTCACAGCATTTGTAAGCCTTGCAACTATGAAACTATTGTAAAAGCAAAGGATGAAAAACTTCTTTGTATGTTTTGGGGTGTTTTTTTTTACCCAAAAGAGTTCATTAATACAATCTAAGTCTCAAAATAGTCAGCTTTTAAATGGCTCTTGAAGAATGGTTACAAATCCAGAGACTCACCAGCAGAAAGGGCACTGAAATCTGTAAAGAATTCTCACTTGCTGATGAGACCAGTTGCAAGAAGAATGGCACACCACAGAAGTAAAATTGTCACTTTTTTTCCCTTTAGCAAACAGAAGATATTGAAAAAAGCCTAGCTGCATCAAGGGGATATATGTAGAGATGTAAATTGAGTTTTTTAAAAAAATAAATAAAATAAAATAAAATTAAATTAAATAAATAAAATAAAAAACAATAAAAAAGCTTGTTCTATCTTTTAGCATTTAAGGAATCGGTGACTTTTTAAACTTCCCACTGTGATGCTATAAACATGCTGTCTCTAATCCTGCCAAAGCTTATTGAAACCCCTGATAGGTAACTCCACAATACTTCACACACCATGAAATTCAATTACATTTAAGAAAATTAGGGCTGAGTTTAATTACTTTGTGCACTTTGGATGAGCACATGTTCTGTTTAAAGATGTGGTTAGCAGAGGTCCTGACTTTCAGATCGAATGAGTTCACTCACACGTTGTGCATTTCCTTTTGAAATTAATTTAAATGCTGAAGATTCCTTGCATTTCTGGGGAAAAAAAAAATATCACAATGTTTCAGTGAAGCTGCAGATAAAGAAATAATTACTCTTCTGTACAAAACATGTAAGAAAAAAGACTGCTATATTTCTGGTTTGTTTATGCAAAGTTCTGGAGAAGAAAAAACCCAAAACCCACACATCCAGCAGGTATACATCTTTCTTCCCTTTTCCTATTTCATGCAAGATAACAAAATCAGTCTTACAAAGTAACCTGGAAAAAATGTGATGATAGTAATTGCTACTTGCTTTATATATATGTATGTTTTTTCTTCAAATAAATCTATTCTTCTCTCTTCTCCCAGAGGCTGGATCACAACAACAATAAACAGGTATAAGTTCTCATTCCCATTCGCAGCCCAGACAGCAATTGAACCCAGTTAAAAGTCTTCTTGTGCTTGATGCTAGCTGATGACAGTCTGGGTCTTCACATTGAATGCATACTCTAAAATTCTGCTATCCCTTCAAATGCAATACTATGATGACTATTCAGTATCTTCTAGTACTTAAAGAGAATAATGAGGAGCTACACCTTTTTTAGTAGTACTCACACCCTAGCTTCCTCAGGGTGTTTTCCCTAGGATACACTGTTTGTTAAAATTTGTATTTTCTTAACATTACATTTTTTTCTCTGAAATATTAATGTAGGTTAAGGATCAATACTCTATTCAGAAGCCTTCTAAGAACAAGGGTTTTAGACTGACCACTGGCAAGCTGCAGTGGCTTAAAAAAAACCTGTCATAAATAGAGTTTTATTGGACTTGTCAGTTATTCCCTACAGGCCCACAATAGTGAAAAGACAAGTTGCACCAACAGCTCTGAATCATGCCTCCTTTTCTCTTTAGAGGAAGCTGCAAATATGAAAACATAGTATCTCAGTATATAGTTATTGCACGGTCAGCTTTAAAAGTGACTGCCTTTTTTAATTCAGTTAGGCTGAAAAAAATACACAAGCATTAAGAGCTGCTTGTGACAAACGGTTTTCTTGCTAAATTAACCAGAAGAAATAATTTAATTGAATGTTGCAAAAGTAACATGATTACAGTTAGAGGAAAAACATTCTTTCTGCATTAGGCTAAAACAGGCTCTAACTACTACTGTAGTAAGACAATGACAAAGAAGAGGAGGGACAGGGAGGAAGGAGAGAGGAGAGAGAAGGCAACAACAAAGTAATAACACATGATAATTGTACAGTATGGATCCTTTCTGCCTCTTGGGAAGTGAGGCATTATACATTGTCTTTTAAAATCAAGTTTGCCAAGTGTAAGACTATCTCTGGATGGCTCTCATTGCTTTCTTTAAAGGAGCAAACAGTAGAAGAACAAAGAAATTAAAAAAAAAGTCAACTCTGTTAGTGATTCTTCATCTAGCACCTGGTGTTGTCATGGCTTAAACTGAACACAGTAATGAAAATTCACAGAGGATGCTGGGTTTATTTTAACACATTGTTACCTCAATAGCTCAGTTTAAGGGGACAGAAGAGGGGAGGATAAGGAGTGGGGAAAAAAAATAACAGAAAAAAAGATGGTAGGAAAAGAAAGGCTGAAGGCATTTTAACATTTCCTTTGTCATCAAAGGAATACCACTGCTATTGTCTACCCATACACTGGTGGTAAGTGATACCATTCCAAGTCTTCACAATACCAAACAAAATGTTACACTAGAGATCATCTTCACAATCCTAGTAAACCAACTCTTAGACATTGCTTTCCCAGATTAGTGACCCCTTAGGTAATGTAACTCTAAATTAATACCTTTTGGGAAGTCAAGTAACACCACTGAAATGGAAGAGAGGTAGCTTATACTGACTCTGATCTCTTGCACTTCTCATGGTGGGGAAGGTGGCCGTGCAATAATGTAGGGAGAAAATTAGAAAGGCCAAGGCAAAGCTAGAACTAAATCTGGCTACTGCCATAAAAGATAATAAAAAAAGTATTTACAAATATATTAGCAACAAAAGGAGGGCGAGGGAGAACCTCCAGCCTTTATTGGATGCAGGGGGAAACATCCTCAAAAAGGATGAGGAAAAGGCTGAGCTGTTTAATGCTTTCTTTGACTCAGTCTTGCAGTTGTAAGGAAAAGAACTTATCAAAATCCCTAACACTGTACTTTATTTGCTTGCATAGACTTGTAGACCTTTGGTGATGAGAACAGTTTCTAAGCAAATTTGACAAGACACAACCTACTTCAGTTCTTGATAACAGGAAAACCTAGGACATTAATTCTGTAGCACAGCATTTTCTACATCATTTCAGCAGGAACCTAATAAGACAAAGTGAGATATCAGGCTGGCTACAGAAGTACTACAGGTTATCTGAGGAAAGATATTGCACCTGCAGCCATACATCCATGGCTGCCTGTTCTCTCTCACCTGCCAGTCCATCTCCCTTTCTGGAAGTGTGACAAACAGGAAAAGAACAGTTTGCCTCATTTCTTTCCACAGAAGCATCTCATGCAGCCTTAACTCTTTCAAAGATCACATTCCCCAGCTCTCATTCTCCCAAATCAGCAACATTTGTTGTAAAACCACTGCTCCTTCTCACCAGAGGAGTCCAAATAAGTCTTCCACCCACTCACCCCTTTCCCAGCTCACCTCAGCTCTTTTGTCAGCCTTTACGTGGATTGAACTATGCAGTCCTTCAAGGTCTTTAACATTTCCATAATCAGAGTTTTAGGGAAGTTTACCCCACCCTGAAAAGGCAATGGATTAATTTGCTTTCCTATCTGTTTTTCTTACATTTCATTGTTTTTAAGAGCAACAGTAGGACTGGAGTGACAAAAGATACTTAAACGTGCTAAACTAAAAAGCGTTAGTCAATTGCCTTTATATCAAAGTAAGTTTGGGGGTTTTTTTATTCTTTTTAATCTCTTAAATTTCAGAGAAAGCTGTTCTAACTCATGACTTTTCAGTGCAACAACTTGATTCTAGAACATGAAGGTATTTTCTCTACAGGAATGTAAATATTTTCCATTAAATTGCTCAGTGAAATCATGAGGAAGAAAAACATGGAGACTTAAACACATTAGTACAAGAGAGCACTCTGAATTATTACCAATCATTTTACATTTTCTTTTTTTTGAGAAAGAAAAATATTGGAAAAGTTTGAAACTGTCAATTTTTGAATTCTCTGTTAAACCATCTACAATTTAAAATGCAGAAAGTGAAATAAATGTCCCCTTATGTGACTGAATTGCATAGTATACCTTGTTGGATGAAACAACTGCAGAGAAGCATGTTGAATCTCTTCAGTGTACTTCCTCTGGGCTAAAACAGAATACAAATATTAAACCACAAAATATATTTCAGAACTGACTCTCCTTGGACAAACTGTGACTTAAGCTTCGTAAATTGTGCTTTCCAAGCTCTTCCCAGCACTTATTTTCCTACAGTGCCTCTACACTTATAGTATGATGTGCATCAGCAAGCTGAAGGGAACTTGGCAATTGTGGTTCTTTTGTGGCCAGCCTGTTTAATGATGCCAGCTTATCTGTTTTATCTCTTATTGCCTATTTCTTTTTGTAAAGGGAATGTTAGTAGTTAGTTGCGCTTCATCTTACTGAATGTGAATTATTACAGATTTCTGGAGAACTGCAAATCTATCTAGAAAATTCCTGCAATGATGATGCATAACTAACTCTTCATAGGCCCTGTAAAATCCTCTCAACTGGACTTTGTATCTTGGAATATGGTACTGTGACTCAACAGAAAAATATATTGAAGTAATATATTCCGCACATAGATAGCATTTCATTATATAGAACACTACTAAAAGTTTTGAAAGGCTACTTCATAGCAGTGAAGGAGTCTTAATAGGAATCAAATAAAAGCTTATTTCAGAAGATAGATTTTGAATGATCTTTGTGTCAAATGCTCTGTGTTGTTTGGGGCATATACTTCTAGTTTATAGCATATAAATCTAATTTACAGTTTATTAATTAAATTCTTCCATAAACATATTTTATATTTCAAATCCTTGTAGAAATTTTACCTTTAGAAAAGTTTAGACTCATTTAAGACACATTTATTGATACCAAAATTGCAGAGTAAAATCTGTATTTGTCACTGGAGATAAACTGTGTACATGCCTCTGAAGTTAGACTGAAATCTATCTAATGCCTCTAATGCATGGGAAAAGATGTAAAAATAAACTTAGATTCAGTTGAGGATAGGTTTTTAATTAACTGGATCAGTGGCAGTCAAAATGACAATGACAAACTATATTGAAAATTATTTGGAAAGGAACAAAACAGAAACAGAATATAATTCTAATAGGTAAATACATGGTAAGTCTACATCGCTAATTCATTATGTAGCTCTCATCTCTCCTGCTAATTAGAAAAGAACAAATTAACCAAATCAAGAAAGGATAAGAGAGGATATTTAGCTATATAAAACAACAGCCATTAATATGCAATAAACAGATTTTTATTTTGCAAAAGAAAAAATAAGACAGCTACAATAGAGGTCTACAAAATCATGAACTATATGCAGGAGGTAAAGAGGGAATAACTATCATACAGAGGTATAATATTTGTCCTTTCTTCCAACAAGTACTTTTGAGAAGCCAGTAAAATTATCAGACAAAAGATTTAAACTGAAGCAGAGGAGAAGTACTTTTAATAACACACTAATGGTAGAACTCACTGCATGAACAAACTTTGAAAGCCGAAAGTGTAAATGGGATTAAAAGGGATTAGACAACTGGATGGAAAACAGATCCATTCATGTCTATTAAACTTTCTGGTTTGCATGTAATCTCTGGCTCATGATGTCGCTAAATCACTGACTGCCAAAAGCTGGGAATATCTAACCAGAGAAAGGATTACTCTACACATGCCTGCTATCTTCTACTCTTTCCCTAAGGAGCTGCTACTGGCTTCTGCTAGAGATGAGTTGCTGAGCTAGCTGAACTTTTGGTCTCATCCAATATGGCAGATCTTGTATAACTCAGTCTCATAGCCCTAAATGGTGACATATGAATTAATTCTACTCATTTAACCTACTCTTGAGCTTAAATGAGATCATTAAAATAGCTTGTGTTCCCATATAATAAAATTTCTAGTTCTCACAGAACTTAAGCCTTGTGTTTAAGCTTTGACTTCCCAGGAACTCCAGGCCAATGGCCAAAGTCAGTGTCCATATGGATATAAAAGTTATCAAAATTTAAATTCTAAATTAGAAAAACCAATTGGAAAAATAAACAAACAAAACCCACAAACAAACCAAAAGCAAACCAAAGCTGGTTTAAATTGAGCTATAATCTTCTGAGGCAAGTCAAACATTTATAAGCTAACTTTAAAACCTTACAAATTTCCACATTTGATTTAACACTGTTTAAACTTTAGAGTTGATCAGTCACATTCAGACAACATATTCCCCCATCAGAACATATATATTAATCGAGAGTAAAATTACTTTCTAATTTATGATGATATGGTAGTTTTCTGATAGACTGTGAGTGTTAACATTACCCTCTCAGCATTATTGTCAACTGTCAGGTAGGCTGTGAGGCATGCAGGACACCTATGGTTAGCAGTCTTCAAGGCTGAAGGTTTGCAGCTGGCAAGAGGACTCCTTAACACTTAATCAGCAGGACTGGGCTGGATGGAGTTTCCATGAGTGTTAAGGCTCCCTTTATAGCCCAAGTTATAGGCTGCAGCAAAGCCAGCAACCTCTTCTACATCACTGTTTTCCCATTTTCCCTCTACCTTTTAATATTTTTTTCCCAAAGGTAACTCTTCAGTTATCTTCACCGCACTTGTTTTGGCTGTTAACAAACAGCCTAACTTCAGTACTTAGGCCTTGAGTGATTGTCTTATACTTTCTACCTAATGTTTAACGTTCTACTAGGATTTTCCCGGAAAGCACTGCTGAAGCTTGCTGACTTTATTCAAAGCACTGTGCAGCTGTGCTCTAGCAGGGAAGGAGGGCTGTTGTTACATGTTGGGGTTTGAGATGCTGAAACTCATGAAGGTAGTTGACAAAGACCAGCATTTCAAAAGGATACTGTTTAGTGAAGGTAATTATATGTTCCTTACACGGGACTTCAAAGGCTTTTTGTATGCATTTGTGAACAATGGGCTCTCAAAACAAAAGACACACATTCAACATCAGCTTAAAGCTCCTGCAGTTCCATACCCAAGTGATTAAAAATGAATTAAAAAGAAGCAAAATATGCATATGGAGGCTGACAAGTGCTAACATGTAAAAAATAATAACAGCCTCTCATTAATATACTAGTGAAGTAATTACATTTTCCTTTCAAGAACACTTGTGCTGATGAACATCCTTCTATACATTGGATAAATAAATTTGTTGACTTGTTTAAATATGCTTTTATGACACCCATTTTCAATGTTTTTTTGGCCATCACTCTTTTTTCTTACAGGGAATTACAAGAGGCTAGCAACTTTCAAATGCACTAAAGTTTAGAATTAAGTTACTAAAATGAATATTTGACATGGTTACATAAAAAATACCAGGACAAGCTGTTGGTCTTTGCCACGCAACACGGGCAATCAGTTCCCAGGCTGCTAAAATAAATGAAAATTTGAGCCAACTGTCAAGCTATTAAACTGATTCTGACAGAGTCAGGGATCAGGATAGCCACTTAAGCAGGAGAAGGCCAAGGATTTGCCTACTCCCAGATGTCAGTAAATTTTATCTGCAGTTTGAGTCAGGCTAAGAGTCAGAAAACATTTGCCTGGCCTCAGTAGACTGGCAGCAGGAAGAGACAAAGACTGCTCAGTATAGTGTAAACACTGAATGTTTCTAAACATAACACACAAAATATGTATTTCTGCACTTCCTAAGGTGGCAGACTGAAGATAATACTGTAGGAGATCATGATCTAAGGGTGTGATGGGAAAAAATCTTGACGAAATGTCATTCTTTTATTTACCCCCATTGCTAAATATCATTCTTTGTCAAGTTTAAAAACATGATCTTTCATACTCTGTGTTCGCATTAAAGTGACCTTTGAGCTCGAAGTGTTCAAGCCATCAGCACATATGTTTGGGCCATACAGAATTAGGTTTTTACTTGATGACATTCTGTAATATTTAGATTTATCTTAAGAGAATGATCAGGGGAAGACCGTAACAAGAAAGTTACTGAAGCCATTATGTTTAAATTGCCTCAGAAAGATTAGCAACTAGAAGTCTTGGTGTCCTGATATCTGTGGAATTGTACATCTTTTTTTGAGGAACTTGAGAAGTGAAAAAACACACTATCACCTTTGTTAGTATTTGTCCAATCTCAAGCAATATACATTCAGCATTCAAACTCCTAGTTTATTATATTACAGCTTTAAAAATCCGCCTTTTCGTAATGTTTCCTATTTTGTCCATAGCCCCCAGTCTGGTAGTATTGCACACAGCATATCATGACTGTATTATCCACCAGTTCAAACCCAAGCATTTTTTTTTCTTACCTTTTTGTGTCAGAGAATTTTTGAAAAACATTGTGAATTAATGGTACTGTAATAGTAAAAGGGAGAATGTGGCAGCTTAGGGAGCCAGACTCTGGGTTTTTTTAAAGCATGTTGTTACCTTGTACAGTTATGAACATGTATATTAGAATGGAAGTACAACACATTTAAATAGTTTTCTGAGTCTGTAAGAAACACCGATATGACTAAGGAGGGGATGTGCAGTTTATTGTAATCTCAATGCTTGCTGAGTCTGGAAGTTATCTAAGCAGCAAAAAAAGGTACAATAATCAGTTAATATCACAACATCAGGACATACTGACCAGAGAGGTTGTGGAGTCTCCTTCACTGGAGACATTCAAAACCCGCCTGGATGCGTTCCTGTGTGATGTACTCTAGGTGACCCTGCTCTGGCAGGGGGGTTGGACTAGATGATCCTTCGAGGTCCCTTCCAACCCTAGAATTCTGTGATTCTGTGATTCTGTGATACTGGCTTTGGTTGTATGATGATTCCCTAGATCTTTAAACTCTGAAGGGTAATCCACATAAATTTTTGAGTCTGTGATAAGCAGAATTTGCCTTGTAAAGCTTATTTCAATAAAAATTTTACTTTAAAATAATTAGAGATATTTAGATGTAAGGCATCAATACAACATAGGATAGAAATTAAATAGGATTCCCACTAAGTAATTCAGAAGTTCAGAAATTTACTTGTTCACAGATTTTACAATAGGATATTTTGATTTTGAGGTCATTAGGTTAATAGTGCTCTGGAAAAAGAATGGAATTCAACTACTTTTGTGAGAAGTACTTTGAAAATCCAAGCCACCAGTGCCATGCCACTGAAGAGCACCAGTGACAGTGATCCTATAAAAAGTTGTAGTTATAGCAAGAGTCTGAGCAATTTCCCCTTAGTTCCCAGATCTCTGGCTGAACTCCCTGACATTAAACAGTTATTCAGTGATGTGAATAAAGTGAAATGGAAAGTGCTCGAGTGGACAATGAAATGCCTCTAGGAACACAGAGACTAAGCAAACCCTTTATTGACTCAGCTCTTGCTAAGGTTGAAAACTTTCATATTTACCTCCAAGTAAAATGACAAAATATTTTATTTGTCCAAGCAAGTTTAATTACATCCTGGTCTTGCAACACTGTACCCAAAAACAGTGCAGCAAAGGAAAACAATGCTTCCAAGTGAGTTTTTCTTCTTCAGCCATATCTCAGCCTTCTTTTGGATATCCCAAACCTACCACAGTGACTTATAGTTTATCAGGCAATTAAGTTAATATGTGACTGGGCTCAATTTCAAGGTTGCTTCTCCAGGGTATCAACATACCTAAAGGTGCAAAAAAATGTATAACAGATTTATTTACTTTGTCAAAGAAAGAATTTTGAACCACTTTGAGCATCCAATGTCACCCCTATACCAGATGTTTGGACTTGCCCTACAAAAAAACCCCACCTGATCTACTAATTCTGGACACTGTTTCATAGAGGAATTGCAAGGGTCAATTGATTCATTGACTAGCTTCATTGCTAGTCATTGTTTCATTGCTCTCAAACACAATAAGCACAGTTAGCCAAGTAGGATCTAAGTATGAAAGCCCTCATCAAGAAAAAGTCTCATTAACAAAATATGTGTCGATTCCCCAAGCAAGCATTATAGAATTTAGCTTTGATACTATACCTAGCACAGCATACTTATAAGTACTATGTGCTGTGCATGGTATAAGAACTATGTGCTAGGCAGCACATATTATGTACTCTTTTCTGACAAGCCATTTTCTGATTTGTGGAAACTGGAGGGAAGATTGATAATGACTGTGGCTGTTTGTATCTTTTGACCTGAAGAAGCAAGCAACAAATGTCTAGCTCTTATTTGCTTGCTCTGGAAGGTGTTCATGGTATTGTTGGGTTACTTCCACCACATCTTTTGATTTTACAGAAAGAGTTAATGTGGTCATTTGCTGTGAAAATTATTCACATTCAACTAATGCTCCATATAGGTCTCTTATCTACCCTGCAGACAAGAATTTAAGGGACTGAATTATGTGACTGAATTCATGTGACTGAATTATGTCAGAACATACAAAACACATACAAGGGTAAGCAGAAGTCAAGCTAACACACAGATCCATCATACAGAGTACACAAAATGTGTGTATACTTTAGTCACTAGCAGGGAACTCCACACAACAGAGTCTAGCTGCCCCCAAGGGACTGCTGTGTGCCTGGGAACTCCAGGTGGATGAACAACAAAGAGTCTTGTTTACAGTAGTTTATTGCTTCTTTAATACTGTACATTACTCTGGTAGCTCTTGACCTGATTTCTGAGCCTCCCAGTGAGCAGGAATCTCAATGAAAGACAATTTTTTAAAAATTCTTTTGTTCTTTGCTCTCTTACCTTCTTGAACTCTCTTTGACTAGGATGTTTGGAAGCCCGGCTTCTTCTGCCTGTAAACATTATGGGATTAAACTAATTTAAGGGATTATTTCTCTGTCTCCTTTTATTCTCTCCCTCAATGCACTGTGTTGGGAACATAAAGTCCCAGAACAAATAGAGGACTGTCTCCTTAACCAAAGATAGACTCTAAATTGGGAAGCATTTCTGACCGTTGTACATTTTTCTAGCAAAAAAGGGGAGCATTTGATGACATATTCTGCCCTCTGTGCAATATGCAAGTTTCCCATGAATTTAGAGAAAAACAGCATGGGATTGGTACTTGGAAATCAGATCATGCTGGCTTGGACAAGGTTTTAAGTAAATGCCTACCTTCAGGCATGCATTTAAAATCTCTCTGGACCCAACTATGTGCTCAAATGCTTTGCTGAATCAGATTCACAATGAAATGAAGTGAGCTTATTCCCCTTTTTTCTGTGCTGTCAGAGAAGTCTGAAAGAAGGTATTCTAGGAGAAAAACAGTTCAATGGAAAATTGTTTATACTTTCTAATATTTCTTTCAGGTTTCTGAACAACAAAATCTTGTGTTTTGTGGACACTTGTAAGCAAATCAAGGTATTTCCGCTCTGGAACACATAGTACAGAATAACTTTAGATTTTTTAATATTGTGGAAAATAATTTAAAAGTTATATAAAATTTGATTTCTTTCATTTCTACAAGAGTACATAGGGAATGATGCTCAATTGCCAGTCAGATTGACTATTAAACTACTTGTTGAACAGGAAATAAGTTTGCTGGTTTACTTCTTTTTGAGTGAAAAATACTCAGTTATATATGAAGGCAGGAATAGGTTTTGTCTGCGTAGTTTTTGTTTCCCTAAAGTTTCAGAGATTGAGTCAATTTGGTGCAGTTCCAACCCAAATGCTCAAACTTCAAGGGGTTTTATTGTCAGTTTGTTTTGTTTTTTGTATTATGTCATGGGGAACAAAATAATGAAATAATTTGCAGATCTTAAGAGCTGCCACTGAAACTCTTTTATTTAGATTAAAAAATGAGTTTTGAGGATTTTAGTAAGAACTCTTTAAGAGTGTACTGAAAGACTGTACTGCAAAACTCATTGAATGAGAGATTGCAATTGCTGTGGGGGACAAAACCTGATCCTGACCCGTGTTCCTAGCCTGACCTTGGACATGCCTCATCATCCCACACCTTCCTGGTGGTTCAGTCTCTGGGCTGACCCTGCTACTGTCCCTCCATGTCCATCATTGGTGTTTGAAAGAAGCTATCCATCTCAGTTACATCAGGCCATTGCTCTCTGACAGACCTTGGTGTAAAGGAGGTCATGGTGATTTTGGCGTCTGTAAAGCATTGTGCAAAATATGCCATTAAGACCAAGGAAATACTTTTTTATTTCTCTGGGTCTGCATTACTGAGGCATTTGCCTGTTTCTAGACTCTTTCCTACCCATGCTTCTGGGGTTTTTGACAAACATCAAAGAAATAGTATGAATAGTATCATGCCACTGGATTTGCTGAGGACAGACCGTACACTCTTACCTTTCTGTCTCCCTCATCTGATTTTTGTCCCTGTTACTGCCCATACTACTTAGACCCACAGATAATCTGACAGCAGCAAGTGGAGGTAATATGACTATTTATACTCCTTTTGGAAACTTGAGAAGGCAAAGTGTTTGTAACTCTCTTTGCTCAGATGAGTTCAGACACTTGCTGTAAAATGAATAGCTGGTGTCAGAGTTAAAAATAACTACCCTTTTTAAAATGGGTATGTCCCATCTTGACATTATTCATTTCCATGGTGTATTACATTTTGTCTGAGAGATAACCATCTTTATTAAGATACAAAGGCACTAAGATGGTGCCATTTTTCAGTCTTATTTTTTTTCTTGGATCTCCCTACTACCATACAGAGGTTTCATAGCTCTTTACCCCAACAAGTATATACATATATATATATAAAGGTGTAATAAGAAAATTATCTAACTTCACTCTCAGTAGTAATTTAAATGGATAAGATTTCATAGCCTTCATGGAGAAACGTGAGAGGTAATGCACTTGCTCCTCTGCTTGCATGAGCTCAGACATGGGTGAAAGAATTAAACTGAACAAACAGTGCTCTTCTCGTAGCTGAAAGAAAATATGAGGGGAGGGAGGATGAGCGAATACAAAATGGAAGATGTTCTGGCTCTCATTCTTCAATGCCACTTGTACTAAGGAAGATAAAGAAAGAGTGAAGAGGAAGGTAAAAACAAATAAAGCCAGTCCTGAAAGGTACTCAACATCTTAACTTTCACTGAAATCAGTATGAACTGTGTATCACCTCACTTCAACAGAACTGAGATTTAGTCACTCCCATGGCAGAGCAGGGGGAAACTTATCCCACCAAAGTTTATTTCTGGGTCTGTTCCTGGAGTGGTGGGAGTCCAGTCTGGTCACTATGACCTGTTCCAGCATAAACCATGTGGGGCAGGAGGGGTAATATCACTAGTGGCAGGATCTATCCCAGAAGTTACAATTGACTCACACTCTTTCTTTACTAATACTTTATTTCCACAAATGCTACAGCTTGTCAGTGCCCTCTAATTCAGAAGTACTTCTCTTTCTTCCTAGGCTGATAATCAGATATTGACATGACTGTCTTAGTATTAGTTTTCTCTCACCAGTACACTGTAAAACTATAGAGGAAGCAGTGCCTTAGACCACAAATACACATAGAAGTAATAGAACTACAAAACAGTTTAAAATGGTTTGATCTATTTGTATTTCTCCAGATAAGCTTAGAAAATATTAATACAAACTTTCTTATCTTCAGGACAACAGTAACATCCATTCTGGAGAAACTTCCTTTTTATTTTCAGGTTCAATTAGCTGGTTCACTGACTCATAAAGTATGCATGTCTAAATGTTGAATTTTGATTTTGACTTACCTTCATTTGTATTAAATGATAAACATAAAACAATGAAAATATAAGAAAAGTTTCAATTTTTGTAAAAAAACAAAAACAAAACCAAACATTTATATGATGATGGGATTGTATAAAGAAATTAAACATGGAACTACTGAAGTTTTTTCCTGTTATCTTTAGTGAATAATTATTTTATTTGCCTGAATTGTTATACATGCCCTTAACCATAGATTTATCCATTCTTTACAAAAAAAGTAATCTGTCATCATATTTCGGTTCTATTTTGGTACTTGTACAGATTTTTCCTACAGTATATTATCACAATTAACCTTTTCACTAAGTGATCTAATTAAGATTTGTCATGACTCTATATCATTCTCTGTATTTCTTTACTCAAGATTTTTTTTTCATAAATACATGAATACAGATATAACCTCCAAAACACAAAGAAATAGATGGTAAAGGTTTACAGAAAAATAAACAATAGTGTGCTACGGATAACAACTCAACATTTTTGATGGTTGTCTGCTCTTGTATTTGCTCAGGACACTATAATTTGAAGTAGCCCCTAAAGGATTTATCTCTTTGAAGAAGCTTCTCTTCATGCTCATGAACTGCATTCTTCTTGATCTCAGTATTGACCTAGTATTCAGCTTGGTGCTCTTAATCCAAGAACAATCAATCATTTTGGCAGTAATACACAGAAGAGGTCATCCCTACACTGTTCACAGCACAATCCATACAATATCACCAGTTTCTTCAATCGACAAACGAAGATGTTGGCAGGCCTAGTGTGAGAACAGATGCTTTTGAGAGTTCTTAAGCAAAAATCTTCATGACAGAGATATAACTTCCCTGACCAGCAGATCAAGGGAGATGATTCTGCCCTTCTACTCTGCTCTGGTAAAACCCCTCCTGGAGTACTGTGTCCAGCTCTGAAGCCCTCAGCACAGGAAGGACATGGACTTGTTGGAATGAGTCCATAAAATGGCCACAGTATTAATCAGAGGCCTGGAACACCTGTGCTATGAGGAAAGGCAGAGAGAGTTGGGATTGTTCAACCTGGAGAAAAGAAGGCTCCAAGGAGACCTCATTGCCACCTTTCAATACCTAAAGGGGGCCTATAAAAAGATAGGAACAGGTTTTTTAACAGGGCCTGTTGTGATAGGATGAGGGGTAATAGTTTTAAACTGAAGTAGGGCAGATTTGGGTTGGGTAGAAGGAAGAAGTTTTTCACCATGAGTGTGGTAAAACCCTGGAACAGGTTGCCCAGAGAGCTGGTGGATTCCCCATCCCTGGAAACATTCAAGGTCAGTTTAGATGGGGCCCTGAGCAACTTGGTCTAGGTGAGGATGTCCCTGTGCATGGCAGGGAGGTTGGACTAGATGACCTTTAAGACCCCTTCCAACTCAAAACATTCTGTGATTATGTCATCACTTGTAAATATATTTCTATGTGGATAACTTAAGCTGTTTAATGTCTGTGTCTGAAAATTCAACAACTCTCCCAAATGGGACCACAGTATCACTGAGATGATAATGTTGAACACTGTAAAAAAAGATCAGGATTGAGCAAAAGGAAGCTAACCCTCTATCCACCGGCAGTAGGTGACTGTCTTTCAGTGCCTGTAAACCTATAATCACAGTACAGCCTGGCCAGCTTGTTATAAGGTTTGGGTACTAGCCTAAATATTCTGTCAGCAAACCTCTTTTGTGTTCCAAACAATATGTAAGCTTTTGATTCTTGTTCATTTTACAGTGGACTTGCACAACTGGAAAAAAAACATATTATGTCATTAAATCTGCTGTTCTGCCCTATTCTTAACTCTGCTCTTCACTGTAGCCATTAGGCTGAAACTCACTGTTCACACTTGTCTGCTATGTAACTAAGTATCCCAATTTTACCCAAAACCAAAATCATTCCAGCAGCCAAAATCTGAATAGCATCTGGACCTGGAGCTATTCCAGGAATTGTCTTTATGATTTATTATACCACAGTGCCTTCTTACTGCTGCAGCTCAGAAATTAAATGAATGAAGCAGCTGGATCAGTGACAAGTATAAAAAACCTTATCTCATCATCCCTGCACGTTTTAGAGCAAGGGATAGGTAAGTGAAGGGTATGTAAGTAGGCATACCTGCACTGCTTTGGGAGCCTGAGTAAGTGAAGAAAGGCAGGAACTGACCATTGGCTAGGATAAGCCTTTTCTCCTAAGAAGTTCTTACATTCACTCTTACTCTTTTTCAAAACTTTTTTGCCCTTGATTGCTAAAACCAAATTTGACTGTAAAAACAATTTAACTGAAACTGTGTACTCATATTTCTACAGCATTTTGTTGAGTAAGATAGTAATCATGGTAGAACTTAGAGACATTTGAAGATGAGTTTTCTGTCATATGGAGCCAGATATTTTTTGTGAAAGTGCTGCTAATGGAAGGACTCCTCATAACTGCCCCCCTTTCATTTTTATTTCTCTGTAAAAGACACTGAAAGAAAGGAAGAGGAAGCAGGAGAGAGGAAAGATGGAGAGGGAAAAGGGGAAGGGAGAAAGAAAAAAGGAAAAGGAAAAAGAAAAGGGGTAAAGAAAAGATACTACATAAGGCAGCTCTAAAAGTTTTAAGGAGATCTTTGATTGCATTTAGGAAAATCCAAAGATACTACTTCTGACTGTAAAAGTCTACAAACTACAGATCAGGAACTGGAAAGACAAAATGGAGAAAGATCATACGCAAGATACAAGGTGAACTATTAGGTTCCCTTAGTATTGTACAACCATTCTTATATCTAGGCACATATGTGTAAACTGAGGATTTCCTTTTAATATATATTCGTTAAAATTTATTGGGTAGATATAATTACAATCTCTTAGTTTCCTAACCATGATACCCTCTGACTGTTAGACCTCTTTTCCATTAATGAGTAAATGTGTTAGAACTTTTGGAGTAATATAACATTTAACATGAAGAAAAATTTCACACATTGGTTTTAAAGAGGCAGTAGGTCCTAAAATCTGACTCCAGGATGTCTAAACATATATAAGCTTAATTCACAAAGTAAGTAAATGATACATAAGTTTAAGTATAGGCTTAACACTTTTTCTAAGATTTTTTTTCCTTTGCACAGGAATAAGATGCCGTTCTGTAAAATATTTTATGGAATTTTTGCATAATTGCACTGATAATGTCATGGAAAAAAACAGGTAGCCACTTGATGCAAGAAGGTTATACAAATCTGGCCCATTCAATTTTGCATCAGCTCAGCTACTAGACAACTTTCCTATTTTGTTCCTTAAACTCTAACAGGGCAGCTTTCCTGACTGTGATGGTGTCACGGAAAAGGGAGAAGGTAAAAGCCTCTGTGAGGTGGCTGGGGAAAGCCCTCCCATTGAGCCTCAAGGTTCAGACCAGACCCCTTTGCTTTCTAAACTCCTTCTGAGAGAGGAGTCTAGGTGCGGCTGGATCCAGTCCTAGTCCCAGACTTGGTCAACAATTTATATCTAAAGGATTATGTGTGTGTGTGTACAGCCACCTGTTTCAGAGTCAATGTTTGCCTGTTACAAACTCTCACAAAGGACTTGCACTGAAACAGATTCAGAGACAACTTTGTCCCAGAACCCCACCAAGAACTTGCACCAAAACAGATGCATAAAGCTGCAAGGAACAGAGTTTATTGAGGTGACAGATATAACAAGTTTGGAATTGCTGTTGATAAATGCACTGACTGCACAAGTGCTACTAACTGAAGTTAAAATTGCTAGCACTAATAGTAATAATACAACCCAGGGATACTTCTAACCAGAAGGTGAAAGGTATGGCACTTACCCAGAGAGGCGTCCCTGCCTGGGGTGAAGGAAGAGAACACAGCCCGTCAACTGGCCAGTCCGTCTTTTGGTACTTCTGTCCCTCTTAATGATCATTTTCTCTGTTTTTTATTCTCAAAGCTCATGTGACATGTAGTATGATTTAGGCGGGGAGATGAGTGTTATAGTCATACATGTGTAGCACGTTCATTATAATCTTCATTAGGATATGCAGGTGTGTCAACTTTAATATGTATTTTCAGGTAATGAGGAAAAGGTCACCCTTCGGACAATATAGCTTCCGATGAAGCAAAGAACTACATGAGTTTTCTCTTATCTTGCTGACCAGAGCAAGTGTCCCTGCCTTCACAAGGCCCCCTGTTCAAGATGCATCCTGTGATAAAGAAGTGGACTTGTTGCTCCCACCAGGTTGCACAAGTTTTAGCAAGGTTATCCATAAGAGTTCTTTGTGTACAGGGTCATTTTGTACTTTCCTCAAATTCCACAGATGGTTCTTACTATCATCACATTCTTTTAATATAAATTAATTTCAGACTTAAAGATATGCTGAAAATTTCTTGTCAGTTTTAGTATTCACTGTTTTATTCTGACTTGCAATGTATCTTCTCATGTTGTCCATGTCTGGTGAAGTCTGTTTCAACCTAAAATAAAGAATATTACCTCATTTATCTGGTCAGTAAAGATCTCTAGCAGATGATTTCTGAGGTTGTCACCTACCTCTAAAATGGTACTTAGACATTTTTATTTAAAATATGCATTAATATTAGCCTCATTCTGCCTCACTTTTCTGCTGGAGATAGAATGTCAGAGCGAAATGTAAGCCAGAAATACTTCCCTGTAGATGTAGACACATATTGAAAATAGGCTGGGAAACTGCAGGAAACAAACAAACAAAAAGGATTATTTAAAATATCTTTCCTTTTTTTTTTTTTTGATATAAATGTAATATACTGTGGATTGTGCTTTTTGCTTCATTAATCCCAAATGCCTTGAGTATGTACAATCTATTCTGTTTTCAGCTGTTGGACAAAAATACATCATATTCAGTAAAAGAAATTTGAAACTCATTACATTTTTCAGCCACTGTAGTGGCTGATGTCTTCTTCCCCTTTGTTTCTCCAGGAAAACTGTTCTGATTTCAACATTCACCCTACACACTAGTCCATTCACAATAGAACTTTTAATTTTCAAACAGAACACAATGTGGAAATTCACAAGCTAGCTCCTGAGGTCCCATGATGTGCTATGATGAGACTGCACCTCAGCAAATGAAAAAGACCTTGTTAGGCCAACTGTATACAGGCTTGTTTCTAGTATAGTGGTGCTGATTTTGGAGCCTGGAAGATAGGCATTGCTGTGATCAATGCTGGTAAGCTAATGCCCTTCTTTGAATTGAGTCTGTATTTGTTTACTAAATTATCTGAAGATTAGACACTCACATAATACAGCTGAGATGTTTGACACCACATCACACAATGTTGTATATGGAAAGTCTGGAAGCTGAAAGCAGGAGATCTCAAGAGATCTTTACAAAGTAGGATAGCCAATGCAATGAGTTATGATTTTCAGTAGAGTCTGACCTGTTCTTTTATTGGAATAAGATGTAGGTCACTAAGATTTTTAAAAGTATGTTTAATTCTTGGTAGAGGCTTTGTTATACTTTTCAATAAATAAGGGATATGACAACTTTACTACCTGGGTGTCCTTGGGGAATCTCATGGAGAAACTAACTCTGCTCTCTTGCAAGTAATTTGACACAGTTCTAGTTTGCACACATCATAAAGAAAAACTGAAGATACTTACTAGCTATGACATCAGATATGCTATAGAAGAGTTGCTTTAGCAAATTATTCAAGGGATATTAACTTTAAACACCTTTCTACTGAATGTCCAACTAAATTTAATGTTTTTAAGGTGATTAATTCACTCCCAAAAACAGCCATAAATTAATACAAAGGCACTTCTATCAATTCAGATAAAACAAGTAGAAGGCCAAAAGAAATACTGTTGGTAATACTATATTACTGTCTTGGAATGACTGCCATAGCAATGACAGTCCATGCTCCTTACCCAGCACAAATCTAGAAACTGTGCCAGTGCTGTCACCCATAATGAAGAGAAAGTCTTTGTCAACAAGGCTCCTCTGCTTCACTCACACAAGCATAGGATATTTTTGGCCAGAAATACTACAATTTGCACCCAGCTTCTAATGGTAGAGTCTGGACATTTATATGTCCTGGCTGTGATTCCTGATGTATTTTTGAAAGAAAAACAAACTGCATCTTTAAGATTTAGAATATTTGATTATTTCAAGAGACAAACAGATGAATAAAAGCAATAGTTCAAAACCAACAATTTTTTGACATTGTGTCGCAAAACTTGAAACAGGCGGTGATATTTAAGCATGAACCAATAGTCAATCAACAATAGTTGCAGGGAGGAGTGGGCTGCATTAAAAACAGTGGCTTTGTGCCTATTTGCATTCAAGTGTGTAGAAAGACCTTACCACAACAGGACTGTAGTCCATAACTGTGGACAGTAAACAAAGGATTCCTTTTAGCTAACTTTACTCATGTTAATGTCAACTATCCAGGCTAAGCAAGTTATACAGGTTCCAAAGCAGAGGATGAGCTGTTCCATCATAAAATCAGTTTTCTCTGACTGCCATAACTATCAGAATAATGTGATAATAAGGTAATTGGTATTGCAATAATTGTTGTTATTGCTATTAATAGCAATACAAGCACAGTATCAAGGATCAAACTATCCACAGTTTGGTGGAACACATGCAACACTTTCACATTGCTAAGAAATGAAAGAGAGAGAAAGAATCTAAATGTCTTTTTAATTCAGCCGTTTGTTCTTCCTGATTATAGTTTCCATCTGGATGTTACTTTATCCATTCACTCAGCTTTTCTAGATATCTTCATGTGTAGAGATACTGCAGCTTCTCAACACCCCTGACAGATGAGACCATGGGATTCCAACCTCCAACAACTTTCCTACCTTCTACCAGATATCACTCAAGAATTACATAGATATCATTCAAGAATTCTGTTATTACTGGGAAAGTAGAACCTTTCTGAGAAGCTGTTGCTCATAAGTGCTTTATTAGCTTTAGTAAATGCAGTGAGTTTTTAAAGCTACTTTAAGTTTAAGGTCATATTATCAGTCTTTCAGACAAGGGAATAAGCTAGTCAGCTCTTTTTGTCTATAACAACAGGTGTTTAATTATTGATATATGGTGTGGACACTTCTCAGAATCTACTTTTAACATAGAGCAAAATAAGAGTCAAGACAAAAAAAGCTTTTCTTGTCTTATCAACAAGTGTTCAGAAATTTGCTGTTCTGAAAAATGCACATATGGCAGAATGAGTTATAAGCAGCCTTACTTCAAATTTTGTACACTTCTGTCCAGCCAAACCAGATAACTGCAGTTCAAGTGTTCTCCTGTGTAGATAAGTTGTTAACACTAAAATATACTTTGAATAAAAAGAGTGAAACAAACATGAACATATACTTTTCAATTGTTTAAACTTCAATTACTTGTTTTAGTTGTCACTGTTTTACATAGATTTTTCAAATTGGTTTTAGAAAAGGGTTTGTTTGTCCCAGACATTTAATGGTAAATGAAGAAACACAACAGGAAGAAGTCCATTTTTTGATAGGCAAGTTTTAGTTCAGTTTATCATAATCTTTTTTCAAATATATTGTATATGTTAGTTACATACTTGTCATTTTCCCTGCAAATATTACTGCTATGCCTTATGTCACCTACCATTTTCAGCATGTTCAACATTCCTCTATTACACCCCCAGAGTGATCCCTAGCCAGCTGATCACTGACACTTCAAAGCACCGATGAGTATATTCACCAAACCTTGACTCATGGTCCATGAAGAGAGAGCTAGGTTTCTTGCTTTAAGGAGCCTGAAAATTAAGTTCTTTATATCACTGTTTGGGTGGAGTATGAAGGTCAGTCAAGACGTTATTTACCCTCTCCCTTAAAGCAGCCATCATAATTTGTGGATTGCATAGAGAAGCTGTTCTGGTCTCATGCTTGATTGGACTGAGATCAATTTTCTAAGAATTAAAAAGCATAATAGTCATTAAACAAAAAAGTAAAGGGAACTGAGTCAGAGCTACAACCTGTTTGCTATACAAAAAAACCATGAGAATTGGCAAATCAGTAAAAGAATCTGGTTTTCCTTAAGGTTATTAATAAAAAAATGGTACTGGCTTCAGGGGTAGCAGGTTCAAAACACATCACAGGTGAGACTCCAAGATAAAACTTGATGCTAAAAGAAGCTGGTCATCTCTCACGGGAAGCTGGGCTCTTTCCACTTCTGTAGAAGGTGAGAGACTTTTGTTTCTCACAAGAGACACTTTGCACTATCATGGGATGGAGAGCTAATCTAGAATTACTAGAAAACAGAAATGCCAAATTCTTACAGATTTGTTGTGTCGTTAGGGTATACCTATTGAACAACACACTAAATGAAAACTGTTTGTTTTTTAAATAGATATTTTCTCAAATACATGTTTTTTACAGTGGAAGGCATAGTATTCATTGAAACAGTAAATCTGACAGCTGGGCAATTAGGTTGTGAAGTTTGCTTTTATAGCTATGAAAAAAAATTGACAGTTTTAACCAAGTATAAGCAAGAAGAGTTCCATTTAATGTTTTGAGTGTTTGTAGTAGTCATATACTGTATATACTATAATGGAAAAGAGTTTCTTAATTTAACTTTGAAGTGCTGGAAGCCCCTAATAGACTCTTTACCTTTCTGTTGTATCATAATACACGTGCGTGTAGAAGGTTTTATCTGTATTTGTTTCATAAATCTTATAGTAAATTAATCTTACCTTAAAAAAGGAGAGAATTAAATCACATATGTATATAATAAAAAAGAAATCTCTTCTTTGTTTTGATTAATTTTCTTCCTGTAACTCCCTATACCTGTCTACCTGAATAACTGAATTCTGTGGGATGGGCAGCTTCTTCCCCGTTGTCCACAAAGTTGTTCTGGGGCTGCTGTAGAAATACACCACCTTTCCCAGTGCAACAATCGCAGCATAGAGTATGTTTCCTGCTTCTGACTTGACCTTTTTATGTTATGTTAAATCAAACTGCTTTACATGGAAATGAGGCAATGAACTGTTTTTATTCCCAGAAAACAGTCAATGGTCAAGTGTCCTCTTTGTTTTCTAGAACTGGTTGAAGTTTTTCATGAGCCTGATTTTCTTGGGTTTGGCTTGGTGTTTTGTTCCTCCATGCTACAGCTGACTTTCTAACACTTGCTTTTGCTGGTTTGGATCACTGTCTTCTTTCCATGGAAAATATTGACATTATCCTGAAATCTTAAACCTATAGATATTCTCTAGTACTCATTTACTTACTTTATGAGAACCACATGGATAATATTTCCATCTTTTCTCTGCTCTGAATCATTATTTTTCATGACATGCTGTGGTTTTTGAAATTACTGCCTCCTTCCATGGAGACAGTTGCTATGGTATAGCACAGAAAATGCGTTCATGGAAAACCAGGCCCAAGCAAGATGATACGCAAACTATAACTCCCAGTGGAATACTATAATGACACATAAAAATCCAAGTACTTGCAAAGCTGTTTGAAATCTTTGTAGCAAAAAAACCTATTCATTTTTGTTTGATTTGATCATGCAAGAAAAATATTTTCCAACCTACTCTGCTATTTATATGATTTAAAGAGCATCTGAACTCCTTGATACATTGTTGTTAAGAGATTGCATTTTCACTGGTGTTAGTTACCAAGGCATATGGAAACATTCTCTTTATTTTATGCATGTTGCTTATGTTATTGACACTTCTATATTATATGGTCAGGCAACCTATCTTTCAGTAAAAGTTTACTGGGAAAAAAAATTTTACTTGTTTTTTTTATAATTATCTGTGTTTTTATGTATTCCCCAGGCTCAAAGTTCTGGACAGTTCTTGAAGTCCATATTTTTTAAAAAAATCACAAAGAAAATACAGATATATTCAGCCTTGCATTTTTTTTTCTTGCAATGTAATATAGAAAACACTAAGAAAATGATACTTTCTGGCTCCAAAGCCAAAAATAATGTTAAGACCACATTAATCCAAATCCTTTGTATCTGTATAATTTTTTAGACTAATTAAATGTTTATTATTCCAATATGATGGTTACTAGTGTTTGTTGTTGTTTTTTCTTGATATAGTATTGAAAGGTTGTTTTTACTGAAAAATAAATATTTTAGAATAAGACAAAAGAAAAAGTTAAGATAGCTTGAAATGTATTTTCAAGTTTACCCATTAAATAATCTTGCAATAACAATGGAACGAATGACAATTTAATGTTCAGCTGAGTCACCTGAATTAAAGAATTTTAATGATGGGGTTCTATCATAAAGTTCTTATTGCTTTTCACCCTTTCATTAAACACTCATTGGAAATACTGAGAGTCTGTAGAGACAGAATTTTTTTTTTGAAGGATAAAGATATGTAACAGGGACCATAATGTGATAGTTCTCTAGGACAGTGCCATTTGTGGCTAGATACTTTGTGTAGCATCTAGTTTTCTGATACCCTAATTTAAATTAGGGCCTTGATGATTACCTCCCATTCTAAAAGGAATTTGAAAGGATCATTTTTGAATGTAAGTACTTATCTATTGACATGTTAGAAGAGAAATGCTACTTTCAAACCATGAATATTCTTCTATAATCAAAGCAGATTTAAGACTCCAAAATGTTTTCATGTGAATTCCATATTTGAAAGCAGATAGTGATGGTTAGGCTGAGCTACCTTACTCTACAGATAATAAGCAAATCAAATTCTGTGGAAGAACAGGTGTTGTCCTACTTCTAGCAAGTATTAGATATTTCTAATCCAGTATGAATCTTTGAAAATAGAGCTGCTAACATCTAATACATTTCCAGAACTAAAAATAAAAATGCTTTCAAATATTAGGAATAGGAATAATTTTGATTGTACTGTTGTATGGCCTCCATCTTTTCTGAGACAGTTAAAATAAATCTTATTATTGTGGTGATTTCACAGGCAATCAAAATTAATGTTTGCAATTATTAAACACTAGGATCTAGGAATTGCTGGTTTGGGAGTACAAACACTTATTTAGATAATCTGTACATTTATATTTCTTATTAAGTAACTTCCAAAAAATCAATGTGATAATTAAGGCAGATGATAGTGTAATCTTTAGTAATTAGTAACTGATCTTCAATTGCAAAAAAAAAAATACTAATGTCCTTTACTTTTTATTACAGCTCTAGCTGGACAAGCCTTATGTCAGGAATATGAAAGCCTTGGGCAACATTCAAGGATAATTTTTATTACATCCATTTGAAAAAAAAAAAAAAAAAAGAAACAATTTGTAAGTCATAACATATCCAAATACTAGAAAAAGACATAGTTTGGTAAGTCATGCACAACAAATTATTTTCCTCTGTTCCAATATAAATAATCCACAAACATTTGTTTTTCATTCTTTTTAAAAGGTTCATTTTGTTTATTTGCCTTATAATGTTACCTGAATTCTAGAGGGAAAGGTTTATTAAACCCCTCTGAAAAAGAAAAATATTAAAAAAAAAAAAAAAAAGAAGTCAAAAGAGAACACAAATGAAAGATTTTTTTTTCATATTGGTAAACAGAAAAGTATTAACATTAAATCATCACAATTTTCAAACCTAAACAAAGCTTAAGCATCTCTATTTATTATCTCTATAGGATGTATAAACTTATATGTATTATTCATTGGCCCTTGTAGGAAGAGACCAGAGGGGTTTGGATTGTTTAAATTAGTTGGAGGAAAGCTGAAAAAGGAACCATTCGTAACTATAAATATCTCCTGAAGTGAACACCAGGGAAGGAAAGGAGTTATTCCATCTTACTGACTGTCACCAAAAGGATACATAACTGTGAATAAGAGTGAATGAGATTTAGAATACAATTATTAGTCACCAGACTATTTCCTTCTCAAAACAAAAAGGGTAAATTTCTTTGCGCTTTCTCAAAAAAAAACCCTAAAAAACCCAACAAACCCAAACAAACAAAACCAAAACAAAAACAAACAAACAGAAAATAACAAAAAAAACCCAAAACAACCCAACAACTCAAATCCTTCCTAATTTGAAGTTAGTAAATTTATGAAAATCTCTGTTGTTCATGCAAAAACTAAGACACTGAAATAAGCAAAATAAAATAAGGAACCCTATTCATATCTTTTGGGCAGTTCAAATACAGCATTTGCATCAAGGCAATGTCAGAAGACCAGCATAGATATTACCAGAATATCTTTGGCTGAGCAGTAGTTTGGGAAGTTAGTGTATGCTGAGAAGATGTTATAATAAGTGGCTACCACGTGCATTTACAGGTGACTGAAGATTACCACTCCTGAAGCTGTTGACTTATACTACTGCAAAGCCCCCAATAGCTTATGTCTTCTTGCAAGAGAATACCTAAGGTGATGGCCACAGTATCAGTAAGGGAGTTGAACATCTCCCTTATGAGGAGAGGCTGAAGGAGCTGGGTGTCTTTAGCTTGGAGAAGAGGAGACTGAGGGGTGACCTCATTAATGTTTATCAATATGTAAAGGGTGAGTGTCAGGAGGGTGGAGACAGGCTCTTCTCAGTGATGTCCAGTGATAGGACAAGGGGGAATGGGTGCAAGCTGGAACATAGGAGGTTCCAGGTGAACATAAGAAAGAACTTTTTCACTGTAAGAGTGACAGAGCACTGGGCCAGGCTGCCCAGAGAGGCTGTGGAATCTCCTCTCAAGACATTCAAAACCTGAGTGAATGCATTCCTGTGTGACCTGCTCTAGGTTGTCCTGTTCTGGCAGGGGGGTTGGACTGGATGATCTTTCAAGGTCCCTTCCAACCCCTAGGATTCTGTGATTCTGTGATTCTGTGAATAAAGAGTTTGGTACAAGCAGTATAGAAAGATATGTTCTGGTTTCACTTGAATAGAATTATAGAATCAATTTTCTTTTCAGGTAAGCTGCAATTTTGGAGAAGACTGCAGCACCCAATTCTGTAAGAAAAAAGTTGACAAGACACTTTGTTGTAGTTTGTGGTCAGCCATGGTATGCAGGTTTTCATAGTGATCAAGGTCTTCATCAGTTTTGAGCCAGCCAGGTGCTGGGTCTAGGAGCAGCTGACCCAAGCTGGCCAAAAGAGGTGTTCCATACCATAAATGTCACTTTCACTATAATTTGGGAAGTTTGTTCGGGACGGGGTTCTTCCTCGACTGCTGCCATCCCTGAAGGGTCTCACCCATCATCCTGCCCCCCAAGTCCCATTCTCCTGTTTGCTGTGACTGTCATGTTTCCACCGGGGTTGTGGTGCTCACAGTGTTTGACTTCTGGCATTCACTGCTGGAAGTGTGCAGCTTAAGAGAACTGTATGGGCTGAGTATAACTTTGTGCATTTTATGTTAGTATTTGGATTATTAGTTTGTTATTATTATTTTATTAAATCTGGTTCAATTTAAACCCATAGGTCTCCTTTCCTTTTCTTGATTCCACTTTTTGGGTGGGGAGGTATCACTGGCTGATAGAATAACTGCTTAAATGAAGATGAGGTGTTTAATGAAAAAACAGAACTGAGAATGAATACATCTCTTGACTAAATCTGTTCTGCCATCTATGGATTCCAAAAGAACAATTATATTTCAGGCAGAACTGTATTTTTTTTCATTTTATCACATTTATCTTTCCCCTTCCCAATAACTTATTGTAGTATTTCTTCATGATATTGATGTGGTATCTAGGATTTAATAAAAATCTTACAGTTTCTAAATGCTGAAGTGTTTCCATCGTTTGTTTCTAAAGCTGTAGCATGTCTATTAGGCTTCTATTTGGTTATCAAAAAACCTGACCAAAAAGAGTTTCAATTTACACCACTGTTGATGTTTCAAGTTTTGTTTTTACTCCATTACAGATTAAAAAGATAAAATTTTCAAATTCATTCTCTGTCCAGAAGGTCACCTTTAAGTTTTGTGGCTTCCTCTCTGTTTCTCCCTCAAGCAGGAGAAAGGAAAATCGTAACTTCAGGAAATCATTGAAATCACTGTGAGGCCATAAAATATTCTTGGCTTCAACAATGATCTAAATCATCATAAATCTGTTGTTAGCCTAGCACTAGGAGGCTATATTGGTTACATAAACTGTGATAAATCCAGTAACTCAGTGCAGATTGTTTTCCCCATATACAATAACCTTAGGCTTTTAGTAAATGTGATGTTAACCGTTCTTCCAATGTGGAATGCCTTTCCTTACTGTAACTGATTTTAATCAAATATTAATTTAATTATTCTACTGTATGCTTTTCATTGAAGCAATAGAAATAGCTGTACAGTTGACTAATACTTTTAAGAGTTTAATATTTAAGTGAAATTTTTCTTAAAATCAATTATTTCACACTTTCTGTATGTTCTCCATAGCCTATTGATTGTTACAATAGCAGTCTTCATCAATATAGTATTAATAACAAAAAGTAATTAAAAAAAATAATTCCTCCCTATTCTGTTTTCTGGTAGTGCAATGGCTGTAGTTTCTGTATTTTATGGATCATTATTATTATTTCTGTTCTATTCTTCCATGACTTATTTTCCACAGTACTGACATGAAGTTTTATAATAATGAGCAGTTCTGCTGTTGTCTCTTCGCTTCTGTCTGCTACTGCATAGAAGTCCTTATCCTTGCTGTGAAATGGTCCTTTTCTTGACTGTCTTCTGCAAGCACCTTTCTCTATTAAATCAGTTATCTTGTCACCAGTTCATCGTAGGTTGGAGTGTGTTAGCTAAAAGGAATAGCTGATCTACTAACTGCCATACTATATGGTCATCACTGGGGAAAAGTAAGTAGATCTCTTCTGTAAATACAGAACATTTTTGTCCCTGCAGAAACACCATGTTAGTGATTATGGGACTTCCAGGGTTCTCCCATACATGTATTTGGAAACTAAAGCAAGCAATGAGTTGCTGCTGACCTGCTGTAGCAGTTGCAGACACAGAGCACTTCAAATGACGTTGCTGTGCCTGATAACATTCAGAATAGCTCTGAAACTTCTGTGACTTTCACAGGCTGAATTTGCTCTGCTCAGATCTAACTTATTACTTTTTGCTGCTGCTAACTATAATGGTCTTCCTCTTGGGGAATACAGATGTGTGACTTGTATAGTAATGAACTGTTATGTACTGATCTTTCTTTCTTTATCTCTCCTAGTAAAGTAGATTACTTCTAATTGAATTTCAGGTCACTTCTTCAAACATAGAATAAACTAGAATCTGCACAAAATGTAAAGTTGCCTATTTTTTAAACCAGCACCAAGGATGCTGACCATTAGTACAGATAAACAGCAACAGAAATCAGAAAATATTTGCAGGTTCTGTAGTTTCCAGAGCTCTGTTCAAGGAGAGAGTAATGTTAACAAAATAATACCCAAGAACACAAAAATTTATGCTTTCTATTAAGTAAATAATTCAACTCTGTCTTCTTCCATTAAAACAACCTCACAAAATGCATAATTGACCTCAAGATTAAAATAAAAACAAAAGCAAAAAAACCCTGAACCATGATTATTGATAAAAAGCATACTTTTGGCTTCAAATATGTGTAGATTTTCTGGGATCTATCACCACACTTTGTTTTGTCAGCCTGCAAAAATGAGACATACACTTTCTATTCTCATCCTGGTTAGACAAAAATGAGGAAAGAAGTACAATTTAAAAATCCAACAGTAGTACATTTTTCAATTAATTTATTTTTTTAAAGATCAGGAAAGATTTCTGAGAGAATAACTCCAGAAAAACAGCCAATGCCAATATATTTACTCATGTGGGGAAGTACCTTATACCGTTTTTAATTTCCCTGAAACAATTATACCTCTAGTCCAGAATATCTCCTTTTGCTTTGACTGCCACATCCTCCAGGGCTGGAAGGTGCGGGCCAGCTACCTCTATTGGTATGGTGCACGACCACAGGGAAGAAGCACAATGCCATCTACAGAAAATCAGACTAATTGCCTAGGATTAACTCATATAGTAAATCCTGAGACATGTCCCTCTCTCAGCTGAATTTAGAAATGTTTGTCAAATACTAGAAGCATGTTTAAATTATGTCTTGCAGAAAATAAGGAGTAAGGTTGTCTCATGGTTCCCACTTGATTTGAGATCTTTGACTTATTTACTGATATAATATCTTGATGAATAGAAACCTTATCTAAGAAAAAACACTTAAACTACTGAAACTTTCTTTCTTTTTGCAATGGTTTAACACTGATGTGGGTGATATTTATTTCAATTGCAGTACCTTTGTGGCTAAACTGCACCCTGAAAATTAAGTTTTCAAAGAAAATACAAATGGGTTTACAAATAAAAAAAAAAAAAGAAAAAGAAGGAATACAATGCAAGTCATATTAATGTCTTACTGTAGACTATATTTTAAACATAGGGGAAAATGTGACCATAAAACTCATATCTGTCAGCTTAGAACAAATATATCTTATGAACTCTTGCAGAGCTTACCTACTGGTGCGTAAGTAAAAAATGAGTAGCATCATCTGGCTCTATTTTATCCAAGAAACAGAACACTTTCTAAGCCTATTAGCTGAAGTCATGTCCTGAGCATTTACTTATTCCAGCACAACAGTGAGTCAGAAAGAAATTTGCTAACAATGAAAGTAGCTACAGCAGGTGTGGAAAATCCTCCTTGATCTTACACAGATTGAAAAGAAAGTGTTTATGCATTTATATATTTATTTAAGTATTCACTGTTGATGATGGCTCTCCAAGTGAACATTTTCCTGGGTGTGAGAAATGGAAAGACAAGCCTTCATTATTGTGATTTATTTGTGCAAAATATAATGTGACAAGGCTTATTTATTTTACCATATCTGTTCTTCCTTACTGTACAGTTAAACATATCCTCCAGTTAGTCATGTCTTTGAAGTCAGGTGATAGACCTGAATGTCACTTCAATGAGAATGTATTTTTGCAATGCAATATTTTAAGTTCACCAAAAGAATGATGTTTTGTTACAAACTATCAGAAAATTCTAACATGCATTACATATTTGACATTTTGCTTCATAACGCAGTCATATTCAAGCATCGACAGTTGACAGACTTAAAATCTGAGGTTTTATGTAGCAAATATATACACAAAGCCTCTATTTAAAATAAATTCAGATGTGATTTTTATCATCCCTAAATGAGTGCTGAAGTTGTATGTTGAGAGTCAAGCAGTTAGTTCAATAGCTTAAATTGCTGCCTTGTGTTTGAGGAGTCACAACCTCACCTCTCTGAGCAAAGCAGTGAACCCCAACAGAAATTTAGATCTGATATGGCTTGAATAAAAAAATATTGATCACTGTCTAGATAAGAGATTCCCTTCCTTCAGCAAATCATCCTCTTAAATACAAGAGACAATATGTATGTATGTATGTATGTATGTATGTATCTATGTATCTATCTACCTATCTATCTATTTATCTATCTATCTATACATCTATCTAAATCATTACATTGGTCATTATGGAATAACTGCAAGATACAGTTGACAAAACTAAGCAAAACAGTGAATGAGTAACAATAGATGGAAGGACAGAAGAAAAGATATTGTAAAACGTTTGAGTGTAAAATGATGGTCACAGAAATTTTAGCAAAAGGCTAAACTATGCAGCTTTTTGCATAACAACACGACTCATTTATACCTAACACATTCACTAGTTATTAAATAGGAAAATATCATCTTGTTTTTCCTCCAATTTCCAAGCTGATAATGAACCAGATCTACACAATTTTCTAAAAACCAAGACAGTAGACACTGAAAGTTCCCTTTATTCCATAGACTTTACTTGTCTCTGACAGTTTTCAGCTTTCTGATTTTCTATCTCACCTGTGTACATTGACAGATACTAATATTCTGTCATCACCTATTTGTTTTGACTTGGCCTCTCAAGATTTTCATTGTTTGATTTCAAGGATGAAACAATAAGATCATAGAGTTGAAACGTATGAAAATAAAACACTCATAAAGACTGCTGTTCCAAATATTATTCTCTCCATTAAATGTAATTACCTCCAGCTGAGTGAGTAAAATCTCTAGGTGCAGACTGTGCTTACAGATAAGCCATTTCTGACAAATCTAAAGCACAGACTTAGTTCAATAGGAGCTGGAGAGAGTTTTGGCACTTTGATAGTTCAGTAGTTATTAGCAGCTTTGCAGACAACAATATACCTTGGCTCTTTGAGTTTTTATTGAAATATGTGTGATGCATTGGTCATAAACTTGGTTTCCTGGCTTGGTGAAACTAGAAAATTGCCATGGCTATCAAGAGTCACCTGTCGTAAACGAGAGTGTAGGAAGCCTGTGGCAATATGACTGAGCCTAGAGGCAGATTTGTAATGCACTATGTAAGATCTTATAATAACCAGAATTACAGCCAAATTGCTTTTATTGGAGAGAAGAAAGGAACTTCCACTCACTGCATGGCTTTACATGTATGCACTCACTCCTGGCTTTAAAGATTAGGAGTCATTGCTGAACATACAATAGAGGATGTGAGGGCATGCTGGAAGGGTGAGCTTTTACCATTCTACTTCAGAAAATTTCATATTTTAAAGTCATTAGTGAGGAGAAAAATTATGTAATGCTGCAGCTTTAAGACAATATAATTTAGTGAAATTATTCAATCAGTATGGCTCAGCTGAGGAAACCAAAAGGAAATAAAAAGGAACCCAAACCTACCCAATACCTTAAGTCTAACAAGCCACAGGTGTTCACTTTGGCTGTACATTAGGAACCAAACTAAGAGAACTCTATTTTTATCTTGATAGAACTTGCATTTATCTATTTGGTAGGACTACAAGTTAGTTGTGTCTTCATTTGTTCCAGTCATGGAAAAGGTAGAGGTTACACTCTTTTTTTTTTTTTTTTGGAGTCTCAGGAGAAAAAAAAAGTCAGCTATGTCATATATTTCCTGGTAAAAGTAACTTCCCATTAGTTACCAAAAGACCCCATACCAGTTGTAAAAAATACTCACAATGTCCAAGGACACTATAGAACCTAGTTAAGATTAAATTATTTGACTTAATCAGTTCTTTGTGTATATATTCAATTAACAGGTCTAGAGTTCAGAGATGTACATCTTCCACAAACTGTTTCAGAACCTATATAGCTTTAAACAACATTGGTCATCTTCATCTCCTTAGTTTACTTACCTAGGCACTTTTAGGAGCCAGGTCCTCTTTATTCATCTCATTAAGCTATTTCTCCCACAGTTGCATAATTCTTCACCCTCTGAAACTTTACCCAATTCTTGTTTCAGTGTTATATTAGAATGATGTTCCTAAACCTAATTCCTTGCCCAAATAAATCAGGCAGCCAAACCCATGTCCACTCAGTAAAACCCAATCTGGGGCTCCCAAATAGAGTAGCACTTACCTGTCTGTACAAAAACTTTTATTCCCTTGTTGCTTGTCCTTGTCCTGGAAAGCATTCTTGAGTCTCCAGTTTGTTTTCCAATAGCTATTAAGATTTCAACATGTATTAAGATGAGGTAAGATGATCAGAATGGGGGAGAAGGACATTAGAACAGAGAGCCATCAGCTATATAGATGCAAGAGAAAGCTAGAACACATGCTAGAAGTTAGGGAGAAACCGTGAACATAGGGGAAGGAGGGGAGACCCAAGACTAGTGTCTTGAGTGCTTGCTTTAGTCACTGGAGTGACAAACATATGGCTTTTCATAGGTAGATATGCAGGGGCATGGTTAAGCAGAAATCCTAGAAACCACATTCATCTGACAATGCTTCAGCTTTCTGGATGTTATGAAGCCAGCAGCAAAAAACGCTGGCCTAAATCCAAAACTTTACAGTACTATTACTTTTGTAATCTTTGTTAGTGCAGAAACCATGCAAAGCAGAAACCATAGTAAACATTTCTCTTGAAGACCCACTAGCTGCTCTCCATGCATGGGCAGCCAGTCCACACAAACTAGACCCTGTGCAAATTCATGAAGGTAGCCTGCAACTGAACAGAGGTAGTCATAATTTTCCTCGCAGAGAAGTAATCTGAGAGGTGGACCAGACATGAATTTGTCTGAAAAGACAGAATTTCTAGAAGGTTGTGGACAGCTAATGGGACACTTGTAAGGACTTAGAGAGCACAATGGACTGTCTCAAACACTGTCAGAGAAGGAAGTCCCCATAAAATAAGCCACCACAACAGGAATTTAAGATAAGTACAAATGGCAAACCAGAAGGTCCAATTCTAGGCCTAAATGGAGGTGAAGGTTTGGAATTAACACACTAAACAAAAAATTCTGCTGTGCAGACTGTGGAATTTGTGCAGACAGCAGCAACAGGAAGCCAGATCTGGTAAAGCAGACCTGGGTAAACCACCCAGACAAAATTCCCACATGGCAACTGTGAGAAAGGAAGCACACATGACAGCCCAAGTTGTGGGAATGACACCTACTCCCAGTGGATACCCAGGACTTGGACTGTATAAAAGTGGTACCTTCAGAAGAAGGCTCTGGGGGACCCCCACCACTGAGCAAACCAGGGTGAGGAAGGACCAGTGAGACGCCGCAGGGATCCACATGGTGGTGATATCTTTTGCTTATCTCTCCCTCTCTCTGTCTCACTCTTTCTCTTGCCCAGTTTCCATATTTATCTCTCTCACACACACACATTTACTATTAAACAAAATCCGTACTATTGACTTTGGCATATGGTCTCATTTGTACCTTAATTCAGGCAGAGACATCTCTTAATAAGTGGATCTTAATGACACTATACAGAGTCAGCTGATGGAAAGTATATCTTATGAATTTGATGGCCATCTGTAACAATAATGCAGGATTCAACAATACCCTTGACAAGTATCCAGGGTCATTTCATGGCACCAAAATCATGTACCAGCTCAGCTTCAGCTCATGACTCAGTCAAAACAAATCATCCAAGAGCTAACTCCTCTGCTTTTGCAACTGCTATTCAAAATTTTCTGGATGCCTCAGTTAGAGTGTGTCTCACCTGTTCTCCTCCATATACACACTCCTCTATGTGCCTCCTCTGCATTCCTGAATGCTAAACTGAAAATCATTTCTTTTCCTCTCTTCACATGAGACTGCAATCATCTCCCTTCAAACTCACTCCTTATTTCTGTCAAGTGCCTTCAAACACCTGAAAATGAGTCCTTCACTCAGGTGCACTGCAGGTACCTCTGAGATACCAGGTCTCTGGAGATCACAAACTTCAACAGCAGAACCATCCAGTGTAAAAACCCTCTATGATATCTCCTGGAAAGACTGTTATCCTTTTGGATTCTCCAAAATATATACCTCTTTTAAAATCTACCATTCTCAAAGATCCAGACAAGCAAATGTTGTAAACACCTAGCCTGGAGAAAGAAGCAGACATTAGTGAAAGTGAGGAGTCCCACTGGGACTTTTACTATTGTGACAGATATGGTCAATAGGGATAACTAACTTCAAATAATCCTAAAATCTTGTTTTCATGAGAATATAAGATACAGGTACATAAGAAGAAATAGCTCAGTGGTCCATTAGGCTCACCAGAGGCAGAAGATGCTAACTGAGTAGCTGTTCATATACCTAAGAGGTGACCTATGCATAGACTTGTGAATCACGAGACTGGTGGGCAATATTAAGAGTAAACAAGGGACATATTACAAAAAATAGAAAAGGCAGGGAAAATAAATGGTGCAGAATGGATTTTATTTTAAAGGTTCTCAATGCTCCAGAAATTTCTCAGGGGAGCACGTGTCAAGGAGTGTCTAGCACCTATACTTTGGTTCTGATCCAGTAGAAACTATTCCTTACTGTGTCACTACCATTTAAAAGAAAAGGATACCGGCCAGGTTCATTCCCAGTAGTCTTGCACTAAGTTCACAGTTCCTTTTCTGTCTTGGTAACTTGGACAGGACTTTTAGTCAGTCAAATCTTTGAGGTAGATATTTCTAGGATTTTTGTACAAAAAAACCCCAAACCCAAACCATTTCAAAAGAACAAGAGGCCTTTAAACTTAAAAAGTTACTGGACTGATTGAAATATAAATAGAATATTTAACTTTTTAAACAGAGAAATTCCAAAATTATTGTCACATGGACTAGAAATAAGAATATTTTATAACCAACTCACTGTGTCAGTGGAGACATGTCTTTGCCTTCAGAAACAATTTCAGTCTACTTAACGGCTTTCTGAGTGACATCAAACCCCACAAAATCCCTCTGGTCCCTTGGCAAAAGGAGTGCATCTGCTCTAGAGACCATCTCTGGAATGTTCTTTTCCCTTTACATGCTTAGTTGCTCTCATGGGAGAAGCAATCTCTGCCTCTGACTACAGTGGTCCACATGACCTCTTTGCCTTTAAGAAACAGCACACAAGGGAGAAACCAGTAAATAAAATAGATACTGTTCACTACTGTGACCATGACCCCTTTGAAGTCAGGGGAAACAGACGTTGACTGTTGAACAGGATTTGGCATTAGTACTGTAGAAAAGGCTGTCTTCTCTGAGGGGCCAGTGCTTCTCTGTGAGTCTGAGTTTCTTCCTGTCTTTCCTGAAGTTGTGTCAGTTGTAGAATTCTATATCTCTTTTGTTTCTGGTCTTGCCAGACAAATCAGAGCTTTTGAAGAAATATTTTTTGCACCTCTGAATTGAACAGTTAAATCCTCAGTGGCTAAAGGATTGCTGAGGAACAGCATGATTTCCTACCTTGTGAGCAAACACATATGAACTCATTAGATATTCATAGACACTGCTCTTTCCTCCCAATGTGGACATCCTTTCTCCTGTGGCTCTCTGCAGCACCACTGAGGTTGCTAAGTGCATTTCTAAAACAGTCACTGTGATGAAGGAGTTGTCCATGCTCGTCAAGACTCCTGCTTCCGCTTTCCACTTCTCTCCAATGCCGGCAGCTACTATTGACGGATGTGGGGTCCTCATAAGAAGCAAATTAAATTGTAGCAACCAGGTTGTCTGAAAAATGTTCATCACAGGCTCCCTTTGAGCTCCTCCTGACGGGTGGCTAATGCCTTAGGGACACAAGAGATGGCAAGGAGATTAACATTCCTAGTCTGCAGGGACAGATACGCACTTAGCAACTTGATCTAGAGCATACATAATTAAAAACTAGAATCAGAAATACAGTAGACTGAATCATTGGGTTAATATAAAATGTGGTGTGAAATTCAAACTGAATACAAAAAATTGGTTGAAGTGTTGAATGCCAAATCCAGGAAATGCCAAATCTGTCATGGTACTGTTCTGTGTTCTACTTACATGATTTAGGTTTTTTTTTTTCAAGATAATGATGGAGGAATAAAGGCATTACCGTGTCACCAAATGCAAAAAAAAAAAAAAGAAATACTCTGGGAACATCGTAAGTTTCATTAAAACAAACATCAACACAATCAGACTTTACAGATGACACTCAAGTAACTGAGGAAAAAATACAAATGAACTGGAGAAACAATAAAGAAGAGATAATTCAGACAACTGCCTGTGGAGACAGTATATAGTGGGTCAATAAAGTGTTATGCTAACATTTATAAAAGATATAAAGAGCCACCTGATGTACAACAGAACAGCTCTTTTCCTTCCATAAGATCTCTACAGAGTTCTCTCTGTGCTGCACAGTGTTCTGTCCCTGCAGAAACCTCAAGTTTGAATATTCATTCTTCCACAATATTTGTGTAGGTTTGGTGAAAATGAAAGGATTAGAAATGTCTTCTCCTCTCTCCTTGGACATGCTACCTCTGCTTTTCCATACTTCTCTAGTAGCCCTTTTAGCTGTTGATCTAAAAAGTTGACTAACTGAAAAATTTTAAAGCCAAAGAAAATATATTGTCTGGATGCAACAAGAGTGGGATCCCATCTCACCATCCTAGACAGGAACAGAGCAGCCAGGAGGCACCAGGGCGTCCCCAGCCCTGGGCACTGGACACCTCCCTGTGGATAGGGTCAGGCCAAGGCCAGCTGGGATGTGGGCCACGAATGAGCCTGGCCCAGTGGGGCTCATGGTTGAGCAGGGCAGGGCTGAGGGGGCTGGAAGCCAGTCTTGCTGCAGCATTGCTAAGGCAGGAGTTGATGTCCCCAGAGGACTGAAATAGGATCCTGGCCCATAGGCAAGAATTGAGGAGCTCTGGGAGACAGGAGACAGGGACAGTAGGTCCTGCAGTGCCCTCAGGGCCTGGAAGTATACATTCATGATAGAAAAATTGTAATGTTAGAAATAATTCTCTTCATACCATTTCCAAGAGTAATTGACTGTAAGCACTAGTTTCCCAGACAATTAGGTTTTCTCTGAGAACATTATTCTTAATAAGAAGCTTTACAGTGGTTTTCAAAAAGTTTTGACTTCCTGTGGAGTATTGTGTTATCTTTCCTAATACCTGTGCTAAAATCTCAGAACTATCAAAGGTGATTTGCAATTCATTAGTTTTATCACCTCTTCAAAAAAAGTAGTTTTAGAGATCAAAGAAAGATCTGAAATCCCAAACATCTGATAAAATTAAACCTAATGCTATGTTAGAAGATAAAGACTGGCTCCAGCATAGGAGAACCTATGCATATCATAAGGAGCTGACAGACAGAGTCTAAAAGGGCTTGTAATGCTAATGAGGTGGCAAGGGAAAACTCACTTAATCCACTCACTTTAAGGCATCAACAGCTAAAAGCTCTTCTATACTTTTTCCTATTCCAGTTCCCTTGGCAAGGTGTTTTGATGTTGATGAAAAGTATGTAAAGAAAGGGAAGACATCATCCTTTTTCCTTTCCTGACATGATGCAGATCAGAAAATAGTTAATTATATGTCAGTATTTCTTACTGATAGAAGGGATACTCTCACCCAGAAAACTGAATAAATATTGGATGCTAACAAGTGTATACGGATGGAAGGCTTGATGAACTGATATTCTGTAAACCAGTGGAATGGTTCCGGTAGGCAGTTTACTCTTGAGGTTCTGGTAAGAAACTGTATGAATGCCAGAGAAGGCACTGAAGATGTCTTCAGATCATATAATTAAAACTATCTGACATACAGGAACAGCCTTATGGACATGTTTATTGGTGATTTTCTGAAATCTGCAATGGTCAGAAAATACCCATGAGCACACACACTTATTGACAAGAAAATCTATGGAAAAGGAAATTTATTACTTTGTCTTTCTTAGTTGTTTAGCACTGTCACATTTAGACAGTTCTCCTGAGGAAGCTTGCTGCTCATGGCCTGGATAGGAGTATCCTTTGCTGAGTCCAAAACTGGCTGATGGCTGAGCACAAGGAGTGGTAGTAAATGGAGTCACATCCAGTTGGTGACCAGTCACCAGTGGTATCCCTCAGGGCTCTGTACTGGGGATGGTTCTGTTCAACATGTTTATCAATGATCTGGATGAAGGCATCGAATGCACCATCAGTAAATTTGCAGATGACGTAAATTGGGTGGGAGTGTTGATCTGCCTGAGGGTAAGAAGGCACTACAGATGGACCTGGACAGGCTTCAGCAATAGGTTGAGGCCAATTGTATGAGCTTCAACAAGGCCAGGTGCCAGGTCCTGCACCTGAGTTGCAATAACCCCATGCAAAGGTACAGGCTTGGGGAAGAGTGGTTGGAGAGCTGCCTGGCAGAAAAGGATCTGGGAGTGCTGGTAGACAGCCAGCTCAACATGAGCCAGCAGTGTGCCCAGGTGGCCAAGAATGCCAACAGCACTCTGGCCTGTATCAGAAATAGTGTGTCCAGCAGGACTAGGGAAGTGATGGTCCCCCTCTCCTTGGCACTGGTGAGGCTGCACCTGGAATACTGCGTTCAGTTCTGGGCCCCTCACTACAAGGAGGACATTACGACACTGGAGTGTGTCCAGAGAAGGGCAAGTAAGCTGGTGAAGGACCTGGAGCACAGATCTTATGAGAAGTGGCTGAGGGAGCTGGGTTTTTTCAGTCTGGAGGAGAGGAGACTCAGGGGAGACCTTATCACTCTCTACAACTGCCTGAAAGGGGGCTGGAGCGAGGTGGTGGCCAGTCTTTTCTCCCAAGTGATGAGCAATAGGACAAGAGAGAATGGCCTCAAGCTGCACCAGGGAAAGTTCAGGATGGATTTTAGGAACATTTTTTTTTTATGGAAAGAGCGGTCAGACATTGGAACAGGCTGCCCACGGTAGTGGTAGGGTCACCATTTCTGGATATATTCAAAGAACGTTTGGATGTGGCCCTTGGGGCCCTTTTGAGGTGGAGTCGTTAGTCTTGGGTTGATGGTTGAACTTGATGATCTTGAAGGTCAACTGGAGTGATTCTATGATTCTACAAATGCATTCAGGAGGGTCCAGAAACTTTACATTTTGTAGAGAGGATGAAGAAGTTGTTTTTACTGGAAGAAGTCCCGTAACTGTATGACTGGTGTCTCTGAAGAAGCACCAGCTACATTATGGCTCTCAGTAAAGTAAGAAGTCTGGGAAAATGCAGGCATTCTACCAGGAAGCCCAGTATTGAACCTTCACTTGTTACAGGTAGAAAATGCATTATTGAAAGTTAAAGTTACAACACAGCATGCACAGACCACGCTAAAGGCTACATGTGAAGGAAATTCAGTATTTGAAGTATTGAGGTTTTCTTACAGCTACTGCAAGCTGTTCCGGTATTTACTGTTTGCCTAAACCTATGAATAAGGATATATTGTGCCTACTCACAACATGTTCTACTAATTTCTCTATATCTTGGTCATCAATCAACTTAGAAGCTTTTTCCTTCGTCATAAGACAAACATACTTTCCAAGTTTTGTATGACATCTATGTTCCAGTAAAATCAAGTTTATGTGTGTATGTATGGGCATACATATCTGTATCCATACATACCTATGCACATGAAAGTATATGTGTATATATGTGTCTCCATAGAGTGAAGGGAATAAAACAGAATTCTTAAGAAGTACTTTGGACTGCTCAAACAGATCTTACTAATAAATAATAAAAAAAAATTCTGTGGCCACAAAACCATTATGCAATTAAAATCAAAGCAAAAAATATTAACAGTCAAAATTCTTCTACATTGAAATGAAAGAATGCCAAAATCCTTGGGTTATAAGTGTCTCTCTTCAGCACTGGTAATTAAGGACATTTCCAGAAAGTTATTTGAGTTCATGCTGCAGTGCCAAATTATTTCCTTACTCACTTAGCTTTTTAGGCTTCATAAACCCTTATTTTGAACATCCAGATTGGGATCTCTCATGCTTGTAAAGTTGAAGATATTTTTTTTCTCTTTTTCTATTCTTTCAGCATTTACAGCGTTACATCCAATGAGGATGCATTTACTTCACACAATGGGCACAGTAATTCAGGGTACATGGTCTAGTGCTCTCCTTTTAAACAAGTGAAATGGTTATCAAAACCACAAATTTTCATGACAACAGCACCTTATTTCCTTGAGTAAAATAATTTCCCTTTCCTATAATGGAGTGATCAACTATTGATAAGTGTATGCTTCATTTCCTACTGAAATAATTCATTTCCCTGTTCCTTCAATAACATTTCAAAGTCAAAGAAAACTTTATACCATTCAGACTATTTTTTTGGTCTTTAGTGACATATTTCTGAATTAGAATTATTGTTGGTTCTGTGGAGACATCTTCAGGACAGCAAATTCTCCTCAAATCTGGCAAAGTTAGATTTACCAGTTCTTCCTGGACAGAAATGCAAGCAGCATTAGACCTGTCCTACAGTGGATGAACTGCTGATGTGGAAAGTCTGTTTCCTGACAAATGAGTAGATCCCTGCAGTACAGCACAAGTGCCTTCTTACTGGATTGGGATGGAAGTGAAAAGCAAACCAGCCTGAAGGTCCAATTCTGTTAGCAGATCTGAGGATCCTGCTTGCATATAAGCCATGCTGCAGCTGCTTGATGTTGGCTCTCACTTGCCTTTCACTACTCTGAATTACTCTCTGGCTTGGACACTTGACAATACTTTCAAACTGTTTGAGTCACACTTGAATATTTCACAAATTGAACTAGAGTGACATATGTTTCACAGCCTCCACAGCATGGTTCTTTGATAACTTTCTACATAGGTTTATATCAAATTTCATTAATGTTGTACTTTCTAGTCAGATACCTTTTATTTGTAGCACTGTGCTTACTCTTCAGAGCCACAAATGTGCAGAAGTTCTGAATAACCTTTATCTTTAAAATGATATTGTCAAATAAAAGATTTTTTCTGTGGTTAATACTTGGTAGTCCATTATTTAGATTGAGTTCTGTCTTCAAACAGAGGAGTCTTTTATTAGCAGCCTAGCATTTGTCTTATTTAGCCATGAAAAAAGACTGGACTGTTATGTCTTTGGAACAAACCTGAAGGAAACAAGAAAGATTTTTTCAAAGTGGGCATACCTTGATAAATTCTTTATTTTTCTGCTCTGACCAGATGTATATTTTTTTTTTCTCAACTTAAGGAAAAAATGTCTCATATATACCACACCCTCAACACAATCTCAAAATTATTCTGGTCTTGACCAGTTTGTTGTTTCTTAACATTCACTGTAGAGAATTCTTCACAACAGAAATAAAGAATCACAGAACTGCGGTGATAGGAACGGAGTTATTTGTACAAAGCTAATGATTCTTAGTTTTTTATGGCTTTTGTGCTTGCTTATTTTTTATTACACATTATACTTCATATTTGGGTCTTGGCAAGTTGAGAGAATTGATGAAATGTTTCTCCAAACTGTAAAATCTTTCCGTTCAGGAGTAACATTTTAAGTGCAGCCACTGTATTATGCAGTTCCCAACTGATGATTTTACATAATGAGTCTTTTTAGTAGAAACAACTTAAAGTATCAATTGGTAATTTATTCCTATTCTTATCCAATACAAGGTGACTTTCATTAAGAAAATGGAAAAGTACATTTTTATGACTCTGACATTATAATTCTGGTACTGTTTTTCACTTAACTTTAAGAAAATATAATTATATTTGCTGATATAATTATCAGCACCAGATGTGTCAAATGTCTTTGATTAGAAAACAAAAGCTATAATCCCTGTTGTTTTCTGTGAGTTTATATTAGACTGCAATCATAACAATTTAAGGTGTTAACATCACCCATTTCAATGGCTTTTCTGAAGCTACATTATGCCATGACTTTAATGAGACCATGAACACAAATAAAAATACACAAGTACCTACAGCTGCAAAAAAAACCTCAAGGGCTTTAAGATTGTTTAGCTAATAAAAAAGAACATTCAGTATAGGTCAAATACACAAGCTATTTTCTAAAGCTTTTTAACTACAGCAGAATTTATTAGGCAAAATCCAGACAAGAGGTCCATCTAATTCTAGAGTTGCACTGTTAATGACAAAAGACATTGAGTGCAGATACTAATTTCCTACACAGTTCACACAGGTATGATCTTTTTCCTTGCCCCAACAGTTTTCAGTTCCCTCTTTTCTCTCAAAGTTGAAATGTGTCACCACATCAGAAGTTTCCCTAAAAGAAAAAAAATATTCTTTCAGATGACCTTTTTTTCTTCCTTTCTTTCATAAGAGGCAAGCAAAGCACATAATTTAAGCTATTTTAAATATTTCCCTTATTAATCAGAAAGAGAATTTGCACTTACATTATTTGGGTATTCGCGTACTAAGCATATAAAGAAAAACAATAATCTAATGAAGCTGAAATAGTCAAACTGATTGTTGCAGCTGAGCATTTTCATCAGACATTTATTACCTTCCTCTCCTTTCGTCAGCTTTTTGTAAACATGTTAAATCTATTAATCAGTCTGTGCATGAATTTCATAAACATTGCTGCATTACCTGTTCTATTAATAGATGCAATATTTTCCATGCAAAATATTGATTATGAAAAAAAACTTAGAGTTGGAAAGGTTGTTTCACTGAAGGTTAATTAAAGTTTGGATTGGTAAATGCATTTGACAGAAAAAGCTACAATGTAGTGGGATTCAATTGCTTAACATCTGGTGTCATCTAGATGCCCTAAAGTATCTGAGCTACTTGTATAGGGAGAACAGGTAAGATACAAAGCTCACATAAGAACTGTGCAGTTTGGAGCAGCAGCTAGGTCAAAAACCCCACATCCCTTAAAATAGGACTAGTTGTTTATGTTTAGGCAATTGAATGTACTTTGGCCAGCAACATGCTACTGTACAGAAACTCACTTCCCTTTTTATATGCCATACAAAATTTTACTATGATTTTTTCTTCAGAACAATGTTATACATGATACTCACTAAATTCAATAGTTTCTTTTGCTGATAGTGAAACATTTGCTCAGGGCTGAGATGCATCAGCCGCATGTACACAGAGATGAAGGACACAGAGAAAGAACTTTATAGGTGATGCTGTCAGAAGATGCTCTCCCCCCAACATGTTTTAATTGCATAAAAATAGACAGTTACTACAGGGGATGTTGTACATCTTCCATAATCTATTTCAGCAGGACTGATTTACAAGTTACATTGCCTTGTAAATTAATCCAGCAGACATTTCTGGAAAGGGATGAAGAGCACCCACTCCAGATCTGCTCTTCCAGCTAAAAGAACACAGCAAAGAGCTGATGAGAAGTGACTTTTCAATCTACAAAGATGTTTGGAAAATGAACGTCTGTTGTCAACCTCACTTCACTGGTAGTTCTTCTTACATCTTATTTACATGTTAACAACACCAAAATGTAAGGTGTTAAATCAGTTAATATGAAGGACAGTATATATTCAGAAATAGATTCTGTTATATTAATTCATGTCTCAAAGCATAACTGTGTCTATAGAAAAGGAGTAGCATAGTGTCTCTACATGGAGACCTGGAAGAGGGTTTGCTTGATAAAGACTGAATGTCTCCTTCAAGACTTCAGTGCATATCTTTATTTAAGTGTCAGTTAACTGACATCTTACATGGTCACTCATGCAGATTTTATTGATAAAAACACATTCTTGATTCCCAGCTACCTTTTTTGGACTAGAGGAACACTGACTGCCCCATCGGCCATTTTCACTGCAAGGGACATTGGCACCAAATGGGTCAAGTTTGCTTTGGTGAAGTCTTTGGGTGAAATCAGAGTCTGTCCTTTCTGTATGTCTGTATCAAACTAAGAAAGAAACTAGACACCTGTCTTCTCCCAGAATGGTGAAGAAATCCTCAGGATCAATAAAATTGAATCAGATTATTTTCCACAGTTGCAGACTGTTAAAACAGGCAAAGAAATCTTGTCCAACAAAATAACCAATATGGTATTTAAAATACCAAGTATGTTATACATGAAAAGAAGTCATCTTCCATTGTCTGTACTTCTTTTTCCTACACACATCAGCATTTGACCAATGATACATATGTGCCTGAAAGTGACAATACGGTTGACTCTTCATATGCTGCACTGGAAAAGATTGAACAATACTTTTAATGCCAACTTTGCCAATAACTGGATTTTCTTTATATTCTTCTTCAAAAGTTTAATGCATGTTATATATATAAGTTAATTTCATGGTTTCCACAGAAAAGGCAAAACTGGAAACATGAAGTAAAAAATGGATTTATGAGGGTTTGAAATCTTTTAAATCAGAACTGCACTGAAGCAGACAAACTTCTGACAACCTCCTCCAGAAACTATTCCAGTTTTTTTTACATACTTGACTGCAATTTCCCCAGTTTTATATATACTTTATTTTCAAAGTCAAATAAGAACTTTTTTCCATGGATTTCTGTGCTATGACTCTGCTTAATATCAAAATCCATTTGTAGCAAAAATTTCTATTTTTTTAACTTCTTCTGGGACATCTCTTATTGTCCTTCAAAAGGAAATCTCATCTACTACAGAGAAAAGTTTTAAATTCTCCCTTGCATACATCCCCTTTTAGGTTTGAATGATTCTTCAGTAGACTGGCAACACATCCTCTCAACATTTTCCAGTAAATGTGTGCTAATGAGGTAAACCTCTGTGACAAACACCAGGAATTACTTAAAATTTACAATGAAAGACCAAAACTCTTGAGGCAAAACAGTAGATCTTTAAATAACTATTAACTATCAGGGTGATTGCTGAATATTTAAAAAGAAAGAAACTAATGAGCTTTAACAGGTAAACTTTCATTCCTCATAAACCTTCTACTATTGAAAATAAAGCTCCTAAGCCTCTCTAGTTTGGATGTTGGTACTCTATTGATTATTATCACTGAATATATGCAACAAATTTACTTCCTGTCACTGAAGTCTGGCAGTGACTTAAAGCAATGCTCCTTGTGCCTTCCAGGCTGTTTAAGTTCTCTAATACATATAGCTGACAGAATTCTAACATGGATACATCATTTAAGTTGTATCTACTTTCTTATCCCACATCACAGAATCATAGAACCATAGAATTGTTTGGGTTGGAAGGGATCTTAAAGATCATTTAGTTCCACCCCTCTCTGCTATGGGCAGGGACACCTCCCACTAGACCAGGTTTCTCCAAGCCCCATTCAATCTGGCCTTGAACACTTCCACGGAGGGGCATCCACAACTTCTCTGGGCAACCTGTATCACCACCCTGTCTCACCACCCTCACAGGAAAGAACAGAAAATAATTTCTTCCTAATATCCAACCTTAATCTACCCTCTTTTAGCTTGAAATTGTTTCCCCTCATCATACCACTACGTTCCCTTGTAAAAAGTCCCTCTCCAGCTTTCCTGTAGTCCTCCTTCATGTACTGGAAGGATGCTATGAGGTCTCCATGGAGCCTTCTCTTCTCCAGGCTGAACAACCCCAACTCTCAGCCTGTCTTCATAGGAGAAGTGCTCCAGCCCTCTGATCATCTCTGTGGCCCTCCTCTGGACTCATTCCAGGTCATTCTCATCTTGGGGTCTCCAGAACTGGATGTAGTACTCCAGGTGGGGTCTCATGAGAGCAGAGGGAGAGAATCACCTCCCTTGCCTTGCTGGTCAAGCTTTTTTTGATGCAGCCCAGGATACGGTTGGCTTTCTATGCTGCAAGTACACACTGCTGGCTCATACTGAGCTTTTGATCAACCAAGATCATGATGCAATAGGAGCTGTAAATCAGGAAATATCTAGAAAAGAATAAAAAAAATAAAATAAAAAATCTCAGTTATGTTGTCATTTGAAACAAAATTCCCACACACATTTACAGATGAATCTGACAATCTGTTGCTGAAAGACTGTATCAGAATTAGCACCACATTTTTGTCTGTGGTTTGTTATTTTTCAGATACAGAAATAAGGTTCATAATGTTACCTTTTCACTATAAACCTTTTTAATCTGATTCAACTTAGATTACTCCTAAACATGGAAATATAATGTCTAAATTACAGCCACTGTCCAAAGACCTTTCTGTGTTTCTTTTTGGTCTAATCCTAACCATAAGTACCATATACCAACCAGGAAGCACAAATGAAACACTAATGATGAGTTTATTTTCTATGGTAGAATAGCTGTAATATTTGTAATGTTTCGTCCAGGTTAGCACTGCAATTATGGTTGACTAAAGGGAAACACTCTTTATAAGTTTCCATTCACTTGAAAGATTATATCACTGTCACTGGCAGAAAAAAAAAAAAAAAAGAAAAAATGTTTTGACTCAACTATTTTATTCTCTACTGACAGAGAAGTTTACAGCTGAAACACACAATAACTCCCTAAACTCAAACATTACTAGAAGCCACTCTAATTAAACTACTGTCAATGGATAATTCTAAAAGTAGCCACAGGAAAGAGCCTGAGTTTATTTGCCTCCAGCTTTAGTAACTCAATCATGATGATGTGGGTCTTAAGTGTCTCTCAGATATTAGTGATGCAGTCAAGCCACTCTTGTAAAAGAACATGTCTAGTCTATACCTTTCTGACTTACACGTTCCCATTGCTCTTCACTACTCTTTTTACTGCTTTACTGAGACAGAAAACATTCATTTTAACAGGCTGCAGCACCTGCAATCAGATGCTATGATATACTGAAACACAGGAAGACCATTTGAAGACCTATTTGATGAAATGTAAAATGTAAATTTTAATGTAAATTTTTAATGTAAAAAGTAAAAAGTAAAATGTACCATTTGGTTTTGTCAGAAAAAGATTGATTTGATAAAAAACATATTTTGGTAAACAAGTTTTCAATAATGCTTTCAAAGGGAATTATTTTTTAAATATTTGTTTCAACAAACATTTACTTTACATTTTATGCAACATAACATAACTGTGTCAAAACTTGCAGATTTTTTCTAGTAATTGATACAGCAAGTTGATATTACTTATATTATTGTTTCAACTATTGTTTCAAGGTCTAAAGGAGGCCAAATGAAAGTGATATTTGGGTCAACAGAGCAGAACAGTAAACAAACTCACCTGTAGAAAAAGCTTTGTGGCATAACTGCAGAATTTTCTCTGCTTTCTGACATTTTGGGCAAGCCAACATTTAGAAATTTCACTTTCAGTTTCATGTATCATTTTGTCGTTTTTCTTTTCTTCTATTACATAGTTAATGGATCAGTTATTTTTGTCCATTGTCTGCAAGCAGTCTTGGCTCATTGTGATACTAGATAAGTAGACAATTATCAACAATGTTCCCCAGTGTGTTTCATGCTATTCTCACTATCTGTGCCCTGAATTGATTCAGGAGTTCAATTATAGCTTTGAATAAACACTTGCAGAGTTCTTATTCTTCCAGTCTAATTTTTTTTTTTTTTTAAGTCTAAAAAGTTATTTGTACAGGTCTCCGAGCAATATTTAAGAAAGGAGGTTTTTTTTAAAAAAAAAGATTCCAAGGTCTTTTTTCTAATTAGGAAATCTTACACTAATCCAACTAATTGATTTAAGTGTGAACACATAAATTTCAAAATTATTCTAAATAAATCTCGAGAGCTGATGTTCCCTTGGTAATGCAAATAAGAGTCAGCAGACTTTTATAGCAACTAATTATGTGATTTGGAGCAAGCTTTGAGTTCACACAGAAAATATAGAGTCTTTGTTGCTCTCTGCCACAAAAATACAGTTGTTTTTTATAATGGTGTTTTTTCAGAAAATATTCTGATATTCTGGAAAACATAACATTTGAGGGACTATTTTTAAATTGTGCTTCCTCCGTTTTCTTTTTTCCTCCTTACTTTCCGCACTGCTATTTTTCATATAAAAAACAGGCCTCCTCTGACAAATACAGTTATTATTATTATTGATACTTCTTGTCTTAGTTCTTCCAAATGCAGATGTATTCAAGTCATGTAAAAAAATAGAAAAATTAAGTATCTAATTAGAATCTAATCTAATTAGAGTGTGTCTCTGTTTCCACATATGTTAAGGGAACCTTGACTATTTCCTGTCAGCTGTAATTTATACCAGTTATAGTCCAGCCTATAAGAGTTATACTATTCCTTAATATGTACAAATATAACAGAAGACAAAAACTACATTGTCAAAACACTATAAGAACTTTGAAAATGTCACTTCCAGAAAAACAGGTATGGAAAAAAGGCCTTAACAAAAATATCTGTCAGATGTCTCCATGATCCCATAGTGCTATTACACAGAACACAGATTTAAAAATAGTTCACCATTAGGACTTAGCTACTTACTTACATTTTATTCTAACTTGCTTAAGGTAGTTCTTGAAAGAATTACCATGCATCTGGAAAACAAACAATCCAATAGTGTCTTCCCTGTATTTTATTACTTTCTCCATTCTCACTTTCATCATTCATAATTTGCCATAACAGGATGGTAAAAGGGAGAAGTTAAAAACAAAAACAATTTTTTTTTTTTAAAAAAAAGAAAAAAACCAAACAAACCATGAAACCCAAACCAAAACAAAACTCTGAAGAAACACTGCAACTAGGCAAAATAACTGCCCAAAGTAAATCAGTAACATCAGGATAAAGTACAGGATTTTTTACTTTCTTTCTCCCTCTTCTTTATTTTTCAGGTGAAATTATTTCCTCCTTTTTTTAAGGGAAAAGTTTTCACTATAAACAGTCAAGTTGAGGTCTTACAACAATTTTCTTTTGTAAAATGCTCTAAGGTCTATACCCACTAATTGCTGCAGGAGAGCTCAGGAAAATGTTTCTTTTTCAGTTCTTCTCCTCTGTATTACCTGTTTATAGCAACAGGACAGACCCATTCAGTTCTTCTCAAACTCTGAGCTATTGACAAGTTATCCAAATACTACCAATATTCTTAACCATCAACCAAATCACAAAACAAATATGATGTTATAATGGGGATTAGTTTCACCATTATAAACTGATGAAAGTACCCCATCAGCTGTTGGCTTATCTGACTTTGATGATTTAATTAGGTTTCTTATTCACACTGGGGAGATACATAACAGGACAGGTAATCATGATAGGCACTTAGTGGGTCACATTCACTTCTTCCTTCTCTTAAAAGACAGCAGTTTATCTTCCTGTTGGTGTACACTTAAACTCCTTCAGTGCTACCAGAAGTATGACTTTCCATCAAAGCTAAGTAGGGAATTCCTTTTCAAGACTAGTTCCTTCAGACATTTCCACTGCTTTTAAAAGACTTCCATATCTGTTTGCTAGAGGAAAAGAAACAGGAATTCTGATTTTAAGGTTTGTTTGACAGACCATTAACCACTTCAAAGAGCAAATAACTACGTATGTGAGAGCTGGAAAGACTGGCAGTCAATGAATAAAGAAAGGGTAATCATTGTATTCACCTTCATTTCAACATGTACCTTATTTACAAGTTCTATACAAATTCAATAGCAGCTATTTTCAGTCAGACTGGAATCTGGTTTAAAGCATGTTATTTTAGCTCTGGAAAAGTACTTAACTCCCAAGAATCAGGTCTGGGCAAATGTTCAAAATCTTTGCAGGTAAAGATAAATAAGGATTTTTCCTTATCCAGTGTTTCTGCCCTGTTCAATGTATTCCTCCAAATAATTTAATTTTTTTTTTATCTAAACATCCATGGAAAGGTGCTGAACTGTTCTTTAGAATCAGTTGTCTTTCTACCTTACATGAGCTTTCTGCTATTTTATACATAAACAAAACACTAGATCCAAATATATTTTATTTTGTTTTGGCTGTGAATATTGTACCAATATAATCTTCACCAAATATACAAAACTAAGTACATTGATTAATCACTGAGCCAAAATGGTATACTTTATTCAAGTTTATTTACTCAGAATTTTACTACATGACTAAAAATGAATGGAGTATTTGTTATATTATTTACTAAATCTATTACATTTTAACGATATTACATGTATATTCACTCCCTGTTTAGTTTCATATTTTGTACCTATCATCATATTGTCTGGGCACTTATCAACTGTAGTAAGCAAGAGAAGTTCTCCATCTCTGGTGAGATTCAGTATAATTTTATTTTACTTTCCATACTGCTTAGTTAGTTCCAGGACTAACCTCCATGTTTTTTTACATTCTGGGACAATTTACTTACTCAAAACAAAAGAAGTTCCTTTTGCCCCCTTTATGGCTCTGGTGATGGCTAGAAGACAGGCTGGGACTTGATCTCTAATGATTATACAAACATGAATTTACTTGTAACTGAGTATTTTATGTAGCCCTGTGTTACAGTTAAAAATCTGCTCAGGTGTTTTAAAACAAATGGTAAAAACAGTCGGGATCAGGACTTTGTTGCAAGTCTGAACAGAGTTTATCCCAGTCACATATGCCTATGAGTTCCTTATGTTTGGATTAAAATATCTGATTTACCTTGAGAAACTGCTGGCTTGTGAGTGCTTCTATAGCAAATAAGACACTCTGTGAAGAAAATGGCTATTTATGTCCATTTAATTTCTCCTTCTTCTTTGCTGCCTTTCATTGCCACTTCCGCTACATAATAAAATGACCATTTTTTTTCTAATTTTGTTAGAAACCACAGAAACTGGGTTTCTAGGAAGAAAAATTTAAAACTTGAAAACACTAATCCAGTATAAACTTCTGTACTTTTTTCTAAAATTCAATTAGATGACAAGAATAATTTCTTATTTATAAGCACTAACAGAAAAAATGTACCATGTTTATTAGTTCAAGGCTTATTTAGATGAACTCCAAACATACTAGACTCTGTCTTAGGAGTTGTTAAAAATTACTTTCTTAATCAATTTAATTGAAACAGATTCTTGAAATTATCCAAGTTGTTATATATTTCCTATTTTTCTCTATTTTCCCATGAAAGACAATGTCTTGAATCTAAATAAAACTAAGGCTAATTCCATAATTCTTGTTGCCTTTCTGTTGCTCAGTACCTTGTATCAGTTTTAGTGAAGGATGAAAGAATATTTCTAGTGAACCAACAATTTGCTGAAAAACTATTCATTCTTCACATTAGAATAAACTTGATCTAAGCATTGGGAAAGTTATAGGAATAAGGGTACCATCAGAACTCCTCCAAAGATACCCAAATCTTCAAGAATAGCACAGAGCACACAGTAGAATTTTATTGAGCAAAATAGAATTTGCATATTATGGTTTCTTATCCACAAACCGTGTCTCATTTTTGACATTTCTGTGGAATTATGCAACACATTCATGCCTGCCTCTCATTCTTATTGAGCTCTGAGTGTGTTTTTTGCAGTGTTTTCAGTGCATAAGCCTGTATGTTCAGGAGTGCTTCCAAAAGAAGCAGAGTGAATCTTTGTACAAATAGTCAAAGAATGACCCAAGAAGTGGGAGAGATCATGTGGAATGCAATGCTGGAGCTTCTTGGCTGTAGGAGAACAAGGCTGTGCACAAGCTCACACACACATTGTTTAACAGGTAGAATAAAGAAAAAGGTTCGGCACTAGAATACAAGAAAGACTAAATTATTTCAGCTGAAATAGAAAGAAACCTGAATCTTTGCAAAATATAGAAATTAACTAGGGAAAATAGAATATATATATTTTAGTTCTGAACCAGCCAATTCAGATTTTACCCCTCAAATTTCTAACTTTAGGGTTGAACTAAAGATCAAAGTGCTGAAATTAGATAATCAAGAAATTAATTGATGTATTTCTGGCCAGTACCACATGAACTGGCTAACAGTTCCATCAAGGAACTATCCAAAATAGAATAATCTCTCCTAAAATAAAAAAGAGATTGAGATGTTCTTTGATGTCTTGAAGACAAAGGCAGAAACTACCTGGTAGAGTGCAAGAGACTGGAAGATTATAAATCCTCCCCTCAAGGAAGTGCAAATATTGGAAGAAAAAAGTTGGAACTGAAAAGCTTGAGAAACACAAAATGGGGAAATATTGCCATACGACGATCTTCCTATTATGAAAGTGGAACAGGAAACTACCTCCACTATTTCAGATTTCATTACCTGTTATTGATTGGGTCTAGAGCAAAAATAGATTACTGTTGTGAAAACTGAGGGGGCATCTAGTTTTGCTGTATATAAAGGTATGAAAAGTCTACCCTGTCCTCATCTTAAAAAGATGTCTGAAGAGGATGTGGAAGTCAGCTATACATTGACATCCAAGATATGCAGATTTTTGGTGCATTCAAATTTAAGTTGTTCTCGTCTAACTGTAGGCACTTAATTGAGATGCTTGGCTTCCACAGGGTCTCTCTAGAGTCAGTGGAGAGAAGAAAGCACTTCCTCCAGGTAATTCAGGCCATCACACTCATCATGTGGAAGTGCACTGATTAGAGGGATAGCCTAGGGTGATGAGAGTCCTTTGTGAAGTACTTCACTTAATGCATAAAGTTAGATTGACTGCATCTGAGGTTTAAGTGTTAAACAGTATTTATATTAAAGCTTGGTCTGTTTTTGATTCACTGAACAGCTCATATAATATACACTCTATATTTAAGAAATGTGCAACTTTTATGCAGTCCTTTAGACTAGAATTATAATATTCTGATGATTAATAGATAAAAAAATTAACTTATTTTCACAGCTGTATGATCCCTGCACTACCAATTCATAATGCTCCAGGCATTCGTGGCAATATGCCATTAATTCTTACCTTTCTGGAACAAAGAGTCCCCGGTTTACATAACAGATTCTGTCCATTGAAATGCCTGTGTCTAGTCATTCAGCTTCTCAGTCCTAGGCATCCCATTTACAGCAGCAGAAGGCAGAAATAATTCAACTTTTCTTTCAAGAAAGTCTGGGTTTTGCACTGTTGTTCAGGAAAATGGTGTGAAGCAAGGAGTCTGAGAGGATAACATGCATCTCCACCTGACTGTGTACCTATCCTAGGCAAATGGGTGCTGCAACTAGGCCAGTTCTGACAGACAATAAGTGCAGGTGACTGGAAGCCAGAAATAATTTTTGAGTACATGATTATTTTGCTCTACAGCCACTGGAAAATTCCTTTTTTGCTTTCATTACCATCTATTTCTGTAGGACAGCATCGTAATTACATACTGAATCACATGGCAGTATTTCCTAATGATCTGCACCCTCTTTTAAGTCTTTCTGTATAAACACATTTGTTACTTCTGTATGTTTCTCTCTTCAGAACAATGGTAAAAATGAATGGCAAAAAAAAACCAAGTATTTGGATTTCACAGAGAAAGAAAATCTCGAAGTTGTATGTTGGGCCATGGGTCTCTGGAAAGGTGTATAATACAAACAGAAACAATATAATGCCTGCTGTCAAAATAATCAACATGTCCTCCATAATTGTGGTTTGCCAGACATCACACATCATAGTAAGAGATAAAAAAAATCAGAACTGTCTACCAATCCATGTGCTTCTACTTGTATCTCAGTGCATTTCTTATTGAAAATACAATAACAATTATTCTCACTTAGTTTCAGACTTGATCCAAATACCCTTGAAACCAAAAGCAGTATACCTTTTTAACATTACAATCAGAATTCTAAAGAGAAAAAATTACATGTAGAAGGAAAGGCAACAAAAGGATCTAAAATGTAACTTGTATCTATGCTTATGCACCACAATGTAGTTTTTTGACTTGATACTTAATATTTAGCATTTGTTCAATGGAGTATCTTTATAAAATTGCCCATGGTGATGTCTGAATATAAAAAGGAAGGGGGTAAATTGTATGAATAAACCACAACACTGTGCTGTAGTCTTGCTGCAGTTTACTGTAGCCAGGTGGGAGTTTCAGAAGGGCGCAGTTTCTGGATGATCCCAGAGAAGAAGGTGTAAGAGTTGAAGCACAGTCCGCAAAGGTCCATCTTCTCTGCAGTTCAAGGAATGGCTGCTCCCAATGTAGATACACACACAGTAGTTTTTGTCAAATCTTCACATTTCCGGCTGTGTACACACCATGGGACAGAGCTCAACACCCTCTATAAACCTGGTCAGTATCTTCACAGTCAACCATGTTGAGCTCCTTGTTGCCATGGCTGTACTGCTGTTTAGTGTCCCAGCCAGGTAATTCAAACTTACATCTGCAAATGCAAGCTTCAGTCATTCCACTACCTGTGGTACAAACACACTTTGAATTCACGGATACCGGGCTGCAGTCTACCAACCACCTGTGGTTTACAGATACCCATTAAAGACTAAAGACAAAGAAGCACACTGTCTGCCAATCCTGTACTCATCTGTTGCGTAAAATGCTACCTTCACATACACAAAGGAAGTATATGTAGCTCTGCTCCTCCTACTCACATAAAAGTAGCTCTGCAAGTCATTGTTTAATGTTGGGCAAGTTGTTTAATCCAGTCTGCTAAATGCTTTGAAATGACAAGGACCATCTGTATCAGAAAAAAATCTGTCAAGTAGCACTCATTAATACTTGCAAAACAGTTTCTGATTACCAGATAAAAGGTGTTAACATTTTGGTATTTTTCAGTCTTAAATTATATTAAAATGGCAATAATTTATAATTGAAACAGAAAAAAAATATGGATAAAATTTAAATGTATGAAAATATAAACACGGAATACAAGTAAATAGCTATAAAAATGTCATTTAGAAGAATTGATTTTGTCATGATAAGGCACAATATGCTTATAAAACTGTCTTTAAAACAGCAGGACTCTCTTTTGGCTGCATTTCCACAGTAGCACTTGTTGGTGGCTTAGAAGGAAAAAGATATTTTTCCTTAAAAAAAAAACAAAACTAAAAAATAAAGAGCTCTCAAATGTATATTTCAGAGGAACGCAGAAGTGCAGCATCTGTATAATGTCGGCTGCATCTAAAATGAAGTCAGCAGTTGCTAATAGGCAATAAACTCTCTCCAGAAATACTTTTTGAAGACTAGTGAGATAAGTGTACTTTTATCCTGAAATATGCTATCAATATGTGTATGTGTTCCAGATTAGATGAAATATAATATAGATGTAATTTTGATAAATCTTACTTGAAATTTCTAGATATTACAAACAGTAAAACAAAACTCCAGTTGAGTTCCAGTTCGTGAATATTTGTATATGTAAAACTGCAAATGAGAGCAGCACAATTTAAATTCAATATTTTAAGTGGCATTGTATGCATAGAATTCATCCAGCAATTATTATAAATCTCTAGTCATCCAGCAAAGGAATAGTTCCTCTTCCCTCCCCCCCCGTCATAAAACTGCTTTATAAATTCTAATGAATACTAATTATCAATACCTAGAGATTAAAACAGGAATAACACAGACTTATCAATCATTTCCCTGGAATATTCACTGAAACATTTTAAATACAGTATATCCTGGAAAATAGAGAAAGGCTAGTTTTTCTTAGTACCTCAAAAGGAGAAATAAGAGTAGATGTTTGCCCAAATTAGTACTGTGAATTATTACCTTTTACATGAATACCTCTAGATTTACAGATTTAAATTTGAAGCTGTAAGCAGCTTCAGACCACGCAAAATATGAAAATATGAAGATAAGAGAACACTGCAGGTAGGCCTCTCACCTTTAAGCTACATAGTAGAAATAATCCACTGCAGGGGCTATGTTTTTAATCAACTAAAATCTATACTAAATCTACTGTAAACTAAATCAATAGTCAGGCAATTAGTAAAAATGACCAGCTTTCAGAAGGGTTGAACATCAACAAATCTTTCAGTGAACATTAAGCTTAAAATAACCAAGCATGAATGTCTTAACTTCTGTACTATGTGTGGCCTGTACTTCAGGTTTCTACAGTGAGAACTGGGTATAAAATTTCTATATCCATGAAGAAATGGTGATTCCTATGATTGAAACTGACTATTCAGAGGAGTTTAATTTGCTAAGAGATCTGTATTTAGTAAATCACAGAGTATGAAAAAGACAGAGCAAAGATATGAAAAACTCTCACATTTAATGAAAAATTGTTTGGATCATATCAGTGATTGTTATTCCAAATAAGGGAAGATTTACTGCAGTGATGAGAACAAAAAATAAAAATTCATCAGAAGGAAACACTATTGGGAAATAATTTACCAGTCCTACTACTATACTCTATACAAACTGGCAAAGTAAGTAACAAAATTGCTGAGCTAAATGATAGGAAGTGAACCTAAATAATTATTTTTAGAAAACGTTAATATATTTTCTTAATACACTTTATAGCAACATAGCTATAGTAATATACTATAGCAATATAATGTATGATATTCTTCAAATACCTATATTCACTATGATTTCATATGCTAGCTTTGGACACAAGTTCCCTCAACCCTTAAAATTACAGCCTGATTAATAGATTGTTAAAACTAAGTAAATTTAAACATTTGGATTTCTTTTTGTTGATCCTGAGATGGTGGCAAGCATGGATATTTCCTGGAACACAGTACTTGTATTTTCAAAATATAACACAGACTACTGTTAGGCAATTAGACAGAGATACAAAATGTACACAAAAGCAGAGATGTTCAAAAAGTAGAGAGTAATCTGAGAAAATGTTTCGGCATGTTTTCTCTTCAATGGCCATTGTTACTTCTTTTGTAATGTAGGAGGATGAAGGGAAAGACACAGGAAACTTACACAACCACAGAGGCCAGATCACGTACCATGATTATTATTTTTCCATGCCTTTTGAATTGTTCAATTATCTAAAATATAAATCTAGCTACAATGAAGTTCACTAAACACTGTTTTCTTCATTTTTGTCATCTTTTTTTTCATTTAAGTACAAAAATGTGAAAATGGCCTAGGTTCTTTCACCACACTGGTGGTGGGAGATGAAGATCTTGCCAAATACAAAACTAAATGCAGTTCACTTCTGAGTGGGAGACTGATTGACCCAGTATGTCATTGTTTTTTATAACACATCTACATTGTAAAATGTACTAATCCAAGTTCAAGATTCTTTATCATCTTCTCAGCCTTCTATCTGACAGGAAGATATATAGAGGTAAACACTGGGCAGCTAAGGTAAAATATGAAGATATTGATTTTTCAGGTTGTAGCTGATTAAGTAACCTGTAAAAACCAAAAGTCATCAGGAAGAAAAAAGGTCTGAGTCAAGTGGTCTCATGTCTTCAATCTGAATTGTTATTTTTGGATGATTAAGAGGAAAACATTTTATTTCTTCAGAAACCAATGTATTTATGTATTTATTGCCTTTCTTTAAAGGCTAGAATGTTAGTAGTTGATAAAGTACATTTTCCTGCACTGTACTGAACACGTACAAGAAGATCTACTGAATCAAAAACTAGTTACCTGTTTATATATAACGAAAGACAACTGCTTGCCACCTTTTCATCTGTGTGGAAATGGTACTAGCATGTTCATTACGTAATTCAAATTGTTATTAAAAAATCAATTCTTTAGAAAAATAATTAGGTCTGATGTTTCTGATATTCCTTAGGTATGCTCACTCCTCCCTTATTCCTTCCAAAGCAGAGAGAAAACTGCATTCTCAGTAATCACAGGGACCAAGATGTTTTGCTGTTATTGCATTATCATACAAAAAATATTTTCTGCTAGATTGCAATAGCAGGGAAATGGGGACAGATGATTCAGAAAGTCACCTCCAGGATGATGTTCTTGTGGCATGTGGCTTTTCATTTTAAAGGTCAACCTTGAACAGAGAAGATATAGAAATATCCAGAAGGTGGTTACCATGAGAATGAATTAAAAAAAAACCAACAAAAACCACGAGTTTTTTCTCCAGTTTTATGATGAACTTAGAAAAATAGTGTGACTAATCCTCCAAACTGGCATATCACTGCTTCATAATTTTGACAGAAATAGTAGAAAAGACACTTGACATTTTTGATGTATATCATAACTGGTGTTCTTTGGATGCACTCACCTTTTGCTTCTTCAAGTTATGGAATTGTAAAATCATTTGTGAGGAAAATAAAGGATATTTCTTACATGAACTCTTACATTGTTTTCAAGATTTTCTTGAAACTTGGTTGCAATTTTCAAATCTTGGAAAGATTAACACACTATAAAACTCTGAAATCAGCAGATTAGTTTTTTCTGAGTTGTATTTTGTAACATGTAAGAAACGTGGAGATTACAATCACAATCAGAGATGAAAGTGGAAAGCTGAGGATTGTACTAGCTGCAAAATCAAAGCAAAACTGAAGTTGTAGTTAGGCTGATAGTTAAGAATCCTGCACCATGCAAAAACATCTAAGATCAGGAAGAAGTAAAGTTAATTGAGAGGGGAGAGACACAGAAGTGAGGGTTGGGACACAGATCCAGGGTCAGGCACATGGATTCAAGGAACTGACACTCAACCTAGAATCTTGCTGAGCAGCAAGAACAATCCTGTGTAATAAAACCCCAGGCTTACTAGGGTCAAATATCCATACTCATCCAGATCATGTTACCAAGCTTCTTGAAGAGACTATTGGCAGTGTTACTGGGCTGGCAGCTCAAGTGAACTGCCACTTCCAGGAAAACAGCCATCAGACTACCAAGTTGCAAACCTGGATGAAATCCCTCTCAGAAAACAACATGTTGGTAAGCATACCACCAGGCCAAACACATGACAAAATGTTCACCTCTAGATCTTGTTTAAAATATCAAATCAGTCTTCATTTGCATTGCACAGCCTCTATGTTTCTTTATTGTTTTCCTCTCACTCCAGCTCTGCTCATCACAGACCCTCCTTTTGCTGAAATTTCTGTAGCTTCCTCCTTCATGCAAGCCTGGTTATTTTGGAGATACCACATGGCATCATTTAGGATTGTGTTATCATTGTTATCGTTTTTTTTCAGGAAAGCATGAAGACCCTTAAACAGGCAGAAAGAAATTGCTCAGTGTGGTGTTTGTACACGTCTTTGGATGACTTCTCTTTCCTGTCCAAGGAAGTATTTTCGATAGACCTGTAATAATTTACAGAATGAAGAAGAGACAGAGGAGAGTATTTTACACATTTAGACAATCTGTTTGAAATGTTTTGGAATCCCTTGTTGTATTTTGCTTTGCAATCACTTAGTATCTTGTAGCTTGCCTCTTTTTATTGTCAGCTGGCTACATTGGGTTTGTGTGTGAACTATATGTGAACTCTACTGTGAACTCTGAAAAAGAACCCTCCAGGCAACTGCACATATTTAAAAGCAAACAAATGAAACATGCATTAGGCAAAACATAAAAAGTGCTGTGGCAATCCAATAGTGTCTAGGGATTGGGAGAATCTAGGCAGCCAGTTCTGAATGTGAGAATTTGAGCTGCTAATATGTATTTTTCAGAAACAGCTGAACATGCAGAGGTACAGCACTGAGATAGAGCTTAATGGTTAACCTACACCTAGGTTAATTTAATGGTTAACCTACACCTAGGTTACACACAGTGTACCTAGTACACAGTGTAACCTAGATGGTAGGGATTATGTCAGATGTTCTTAAGTCAACATGCAAATGATGGAAATCTTCCAGTCAGGAAATTTTCTGACATGAAATGGTCGCATGTAGGGTTGCCATCTCAGCACTACAAAAGGGATGAGACACTCAATGCCATATTGAAAGAAAAGTCAAGAGTATCTTCCTGAAGAATGTATAAAGAATAAGGGACACCTGATTTTGGAAACATAAGCTGGAAGAGCACAGTTTATAAGCAAAGCCTGCAACATATTCCTTTTCTCTTTTCTCACTTAGCATCAGTTCTGCAATTAAGAAGCACATAGAAAATATAATTCTCCTAGCCTACTGCATGGAAATGAGAAAATCAGAAAACCACCTGGGATTAATGATGGGGAATTTAGCTGATGTTCTTGCTCCTACACTCATCAGGTGCGCAGAATAAGATGAAAAGATTAAGATGTTGTCTGCATTTTCTTTTACTCAATATAGACTTAATCAATGCTTTAGATGTCCAGCTTGGATTTCATTTTTTTTTTTTATTTCAAAGATATTAGGATAAATAAAAATGTTTTTAATTGAAACTTTTCACCTCATAACAATGACAAGCTCTTCATATATTTAACTAGATTTTATACATATGTGGTTTCTCTTTGAACCTATCTTTGAGGGTTGAGGCAAGGAAGGTTTTGAGAAAACAGAGCCTGAGAGAAAGAGCTGGTCAAAAAGGTCTAAAAAGATCAAATGTTCTCTACTGATAAAAGAAACACCACAACACAGTCGGTGAAGCTAAGGAATTCTCTACACCACCCTATGAAATGTTTACCCTGCAAGGAGAAAATACTTCACCCTCAAAATAAACTTTATCATCAGAATTACCAGAAAGTGTTGTCAGACAGTGTGCAAAATGTGATCATGTATGTTTAGGCACCAGGTATCTGAGTGTGGAACTGAATTCTGGTAATTCAAGGGGAAGACTGGCTTTGTTTTGAAATGATACCACCTTTCACTTTCCTACCCTCCTGCCCTAAATCTTAATGTTTTTTGTAGAAAATATTGACAAGTCAGTGTTTCCCCATTGCTTCTACGATAAATGATATCATCTATAAGCTAAAATATAATTAGAACATCAGAATAAAAGCTGAAACTTTTAAAAATGCAACTGCAAGTGTTTTAATTTTTAGAGCAGCATTTTCTTTGTACTGCAGAAATCTGGGTTTAGAACATAGGCATTTGCATTAAATTCTGTTTTTTATGGAGGCATATGAATTTGAAGCATATTTCTCCTTTGGTGTTCCTGATAGTAAGAGCTTGATGGTTTGAATGGATTCTGAGGCACATATTTCTTAGTTGAAATGAAACATAGCATATTTACCATAGATCCATTAAAATATTGAGCAGAAATATCAGTAAAACTCATTTGTTTGGTTTTTTTTCTTTTTTTTTTCCTTTATATTATTAATTACACAGAGAGATATCTCCCCACAAGCTTAATCTAAGTAACTGGCTGCTGATGGACATTATGAGAGGATAAAAAAAGACAGACACTGATTAAGAAGTTAAACATTGCACAGTGACATTGCCACAAACCTTATGTCTCACCTAACTGAACTTGCAACATTAGTCAGGACTATCTCATTGATATGTCAGCTGGATGTTTTCATGTTCAAATACCACATACTACAGGCAGTCTATGATATTACTTGCAAGTAGCTATAGCTAAAAGAAAACTCACATCCTGTACAAAATGACACCAAAATTGTCACTCTCTAGGTTAACAATGACAGTGGGTATTTAGCTACAAGAATTTTTCTGGCTTACCATCTGTCATCATGTTCTGTGCTTTCACTGACACATAAAAGCAGATTAGTCCACATCAGCAAATGCTGCTTTGAAGAACAAATTAAAATACACCAAAAGTTATGCAGTTCTTTAATTGCCTCCCTGGAATATATCCAAATTAAAATATGTTTGCCTGGATAAAGATGATACAGGAATCCTCCAAGGGACAACCAGCACAGCCCCTGTGCTATTTGGATAAGGTCACAGGACTTAGCCCCCCTGGGACAAGAGAGTGCTTCTTAGCACTAAACCATCTAGACAAGAACAATGAAAAAACACCCGTGGTAGGGGTAGATCAGGTTTGAAACTATCTAGGTGTTGGGGATCCAGGCAAGGCGATGTGTCCGGGATCCAGGCGAAGCCAGGCGATGTATTCCCAAGATGGCAGCAAGCTGCCCCGGAGCGCTGGGTGTGCAGAGAGCGCAGAGCCGGCCTCCTTTCCCAGCACTCAATGTTCTTGCTGGTATGGTAGGTTGATTAGTTTCTCAACATCCAACTCGCAGAGCATATCCTGCTCCTTCCCCCAGTGCTCAGGCACTGAAGGTAGCCCAGTGCCTCGAGCCCCACCTTTTAAGGTCCACCCCCTTGTTAGGCCATTAGCTTTATTATCAACAAACAATTAGCACCTGAATGTGATGACCAGGAGGGCTGCTCTGTCAATCAACAATCAGGTTGATTGTCAACCTCTGGTCAACCTCTACATCTAGGGAAACCGATGGTGCACAACACCATGGGACATGATGAGATACATCTATGGGTCCCGAGGGAACTGGTGGATGAAGTTGCTAAGCCATTATGCATATTTGAGAAATCATGGTGGTCCAGTGAAGTTCCCACTGACTGGAAAAGAGAAAACATTAACCCCCATTTTTAAAAAGGGAAAAAAAAGAAGACCCAGCGAACTACAGGCCAGTCAGTCTCAACTCCATGTCCGGTAAGATCTTGGAGCAGATCCTCCTGGAAACTATGTTAATGCATGTGCAAAATAAGGAGGTGATTGGTGACAACCAACATGTCTTCACTAAGGACAAATCATGTCTGACAAATTTGGTGGCTTTCTATGATGGGGTTACAGTGTTGGTAGATAAAAGAAGAGCAACTAATGTCATCTATCGGAACCTCTGCAAAATATTTGACACTGTACCACACAACATCCTTATCTCTAAATTAGAGAGTCATGGACTTGACGCATGGACCAGTTGGTGGATAAGGAGTTGGCTGGATGGTCACACTGAAAGAGTCGTGGTCAACAGCTCGATGTCCAAGTGGAAATCAGTGATGAGTGACTTTCCTCAAGGGTCAGCATTTGGACCAGTACTGTTTAACATCTTTGTCAGCGATACGGAGGGTGGGATTGAGTGCAACCTCAGCAAGTTTGCAGACAACACCAAGTTGTGTGGTGGGGTCAATGCACTGGAGGGAAGCGATGCCATCCGGAGGGACCTTGAGAGGCTTGAGAGATGGGCCCGTACAAACTGCATGAAGTTTAACGAGGCTAAGTGCAAGGTCCTGTTCCTGGGTTGTGGCAATTCCATGCACAAATACAGGCTGGGCCTAGAATGGATTGAGAACAACCCTGGCAGTTCTGGTTGATGAGAAGATCAACATGAGCTGGCAATGTGTGTGCTTGCAACCCAGAAAGCCAACTGTATCCTGGGCTGCATCAAAAGAAGCANAGGGCTGGAGCACCTCTCCTGTGAAGATAGGCTGGGAGAGTTGGGGTTGTTCAGCCTGGAGAAGAGAAGTCTCCGGGGAGACCTCATAGCAGCCTTCTAGTAACCAAAGGGGGTCTACAGGAAAGCTGGAGAGGGACTTTTTACAAGGGTGTGTAGTGATGGGACAAGGACGAATGGCTTCAAACTGAAAGAGGGTAGATTAAAGTTGGATATTAGGAAGAAGTTCTTTTCTGTGAGGGTGGAGAGACACTGGCACAGATTGCCCAAAAAAGTTGTGGATGCTCCTCCTTGGAGGTGCTCAAGGCAAGGTTGGATGAGCAACCTGGTCTAGTGGGAGGTGTCCCTGCCCATTGCAGAGGGGGTTGGGACTGGATGATCTTTAAGGTCCCTTTCAACCTAAACCATTCTATGATCTCCTCGAATCAACAAAATTTAGTTTTGCCTACTGCCCGTAGAGCATGGAGAATGGGCTGGCAGTCTCTGTATCAAAATGCCTCATCAAAGCACCTGAAATTGTTTAAGTAGAACCAATGCCTTATTTAACTTAAGGTCATATCTCATCCTGAGGCAAATGACACTATCTTCTCTCCCTTGCAACCTACCATCTCATGGCAGGGAAACTTGAAGAACATCTGGGTACATGAGTCAAATGATGCTGGAAGAAATGTCAGACTGCAAAAAGAGGATATTTTGTTTAAGAAAGAGCTAATCAAATTAAAATAAGTGCTTCACAAACATTTTCTCAAAGAAAAATGCTAATGTTTTCAATTTTTTTTATAAGTTGCTTTAGAAGTATTAAAATTCTGTGAATTTCAAAGTGAAAAGAAGTCTGGAAGAGACAGTGAGCTAATAATTTTGAGATGTTCTTTCATATTCTTTGTTTAATTTGTCAGTCCCTGTCATCCTACTTTCAAATATTTCAAAATCTCAAGAATGGAGAAAAACAACATATCACCAAAAGTGGTCCATAGTGAATTGTCGAAGTTGACATTTCATGGACAATCATAAGAAAATACTTGAAAATATTTACTGATATATCCACAGAAGTCAGAACTGATTTATTAATCATATGCAAACAGAAGAGCTACATTTACACTGTATAGTATAGTTTGTCTAGCTCTAAAATAAACACTGATATCTAGAAGGTTTTGGAAGTGATTTATTATGAAAAACAAGAAAGAAAAATCTCTTAGAGTGACTGACTTGTAGGCAAAATAAGAGTAGGATTTCAGGTTAAATGATGTACTAATGCCCAGTCTGGCCACAGTGCCATAATTATAGTAAACAGATATTATTTCTTTATACCATGTCTCTTTTGCACTAGTTTCATGCATACTAAATATTTACCATTCAATCTGCTCTTTGTAGCTTCACCTTGGCAGCAGCTTTTTTTCAATATTTAATGAACTACTCCACTTAGCAGCTTATATATAATTTGGGAATAACGTAACAGAATTTCTGGAAAGTTGAATCACCTCCTAGGGTACTTCTTCATTTCAGAACAAACCTGACTTTCATTACTGTAATCAGTTTTACAATCTTGTATGACATCTGAGATCACATTGAACGGTGTTACTCATAGCAGTGGATTCTGAGCTTGGGATCCTTATTCTGATATACTTGTGCATGCTATGGAAAATGTTTTTTTTAGTCTGCTTCTTGACTACTATTATTTTTCTTCAGCAAATGTGAATGATGTTTTTATTATTAGAAGAAATAAGACCCAGACTTATATCTGAGCTGTATCTTTAAAACAAGACTCGGCAATATTCAGAGTGTAGATTCTTTTGAGTCTTAGCTTTGTAGGCAGAACCTTGAGCTTTGCAAAATTTAGAGAAATTATTAATTGACAAATTACAATAATAGATTTTAACTAGAATGAAGCTCTTGCTAAACTTTTGAATCTCATTAGACTGTTCACTCTTAATGATTTGTTTTCTAGGGCTGCAAGCATATATTGAAATATGCAAAGGGACACAGCACCATATAGAGTAATCTAACAGTATAAAAACACGTGTCCTCTTCCTTGCTGTTGGGAACAGCTGAGTTGTAAGTCTGGAAAGTCATTCAATTCTCAGCACTTGCTAATTGACTGAGCATTTGACTACTGGTCCACAGGAAGAAAAAAAAGGGGGAGGGGGGCGGGGAACCACTACACAGAAAAGGTATATGCAAATCAGCTGCAGCCTTTCATTTGCTGGAAGTAGAAATTATAATTTTTCTGCAGTATTAGCTCTACAGTATTCTGAGTTTTTGCAGCTGTGAATTGTTTTTGCCTTGAAACCAGTTCAAAATACAACGTTTGTTTTGGAAAAGGACAAGCGACTGCAGAATCTGTAGTCCTCTGCCTCCTAGAGAGGGGAGGGCTCAAGACTGCAGGTTATTTGTGCTTGCTAGGCTGTGGAGGAAGGATTTTTGAAATGTAGAATAATAACAATAGCAAAAACCAGAATTATAGACTTTTAAAAGTAAACAAGCTTAATCTAACCATTCTTACCCATGTTGAAAGTTGGCCGTTTTTGCAGCGTATTTAGCTTCTGGCTCTTTTTAGTAAGCCATGTTGAATATTTAATGATGTTTTTTAAAAATGTCCACATTAACTAACCATGACCCCTTATCTAGGGCAGGAAAAGAGAACACTTTTGTTAATGACCCAGTGCCTAGGGAACCCTATTTTCTTTAAAGTACAGAACAAGTAAGGACACTTATAAATCTAGTGGGAGATAATAAAAAGTGCCTGATTTGCAATGAACTTCAACAAAAGTCCTCTTTGGATCTTTAAAAAGCTCCCCTTTTGTCAAATAATAGGAGTGCATACGGGTTATGTCATAAAGTTAAGTGCAGAGATGAAGGCATTTGGGAGGAAAAAAAAAAACAAAACAAACAAATTGTCCTGGAATATTCATAGGTAAATTTTGACCTAGATGAATAATTTTCTTCTATAAAATACCCCATAAGTTGTTAACTGAGTAATTTAATATTGCTCCATTTGTGTTCTGAGAGGGTAGGTTGCATGGCTAATTACTACTGCTTTTCCCAGCAGTTTTAGCTTCTCGGTCTGGTCTTTGTGCAAGAAAAAAAAGCTGGTACTTTTGAGGGCAGAGCTAACAACCTGGTTCTTTGGGGCTACAGGCAGCCCTTCCTTTCATGAGGCACTGTTCTCCTCACTCTGTATTCCCCCCACTTCTCTTTAGTCACTGCATGAAGAAGTTCAGGTCACAAGCCTGGTTGCCCTATGACTATTGTCTATAGGCACTGGAAAGAGAGAAAAGCCGCTCGAGGACCAGTAGAGCCCACTGGTGAGTTTTATCACCTTTTGTGAATGCCTGTCACTCTGGCTTGGTGATAAGAGGACACTATTGTGGCAATGAACACAAGGATAACTGAGTTCAGTGTATAATGAATGTATAGTTCCCGGGTAACTATAGACCGGTCAGCCTCACTTCCATCCCTGGNTGTCATAAAGTTAAGTGCAGAGATGAAGGCATTTGGGAGGAAAAAAAAAAACAAAACAAACAAATTGTCCTGGAATATTCATAGGTAAATTTTGACCTAGATGAATAATTTTCTTCTATAAAATACCCCATAAGTTGTTAACTGAGTAATTTAATATTGCTCCATTTGTGTTCTGAGAGGGTAGGTTGCATGGCTAATTACTACTGCTTTTCCCAGCAGTTTTAGCTTCTCGGTCTGGTCTTTGTGCAAGAAAAAAAAGCTGGTACTTTTGAGGGCAGAGCTAACAACCTGGTTCTTTGGGGCTACAGGCAGCCCTTCCTTTCATGAGGCACTGTTCTCCTCACTCTGTATTCCCCCCACTTCTCTTTAGTCACTGCATGAAGAAGTTCAGGTCACAAGCCTGGTTGCCCTATGACTATTGTCTATAGGCACTGGAAAGAGAGAAAAGCCGCTCGAGGACCAGTAGAGCCCACTGGTGAGTTTTATCACCTTTTGTGAATGCCTGTCACTCTGGCTTGGTGATAAGAGGACACTATTGTGGCAATGAACACAAGGATAACTGAGTTCAGTGTATAATGTGGGATGAGTCTCGGCCTGCAATTCCTCTCTCGAATGATGACAGAAAGATAGGAAATAGTGACTCATCTTTCTGCTGAACTTTTGGCTTTTTATTTTCAAAGCCAGTTTTTGCAAGTAAAAGCAAGAGTTTAATGGAAAATTACTTTAAAGAAATAATACCACAACTCTGCTTCTTACTAGAAAGCATTGAACGAAACTAATGTTTTATTCAGCAGAGTAACAGTGGAAAAATTAACAACCTTTTATGTATTTTTTTCTCATAGAACACAAGCTTCCTTTTCTGTTCATCCCCTACAAAGCATATTTAACTCATTGAATTAATGATTTTGAAGACAGTTAGATGTAAATTATTGCCAATTCTCTTTCTTTGCAATAACATTTTTTTAAAATCTCATTCTTCATTATTAACAACTGTTAATGAAATTAACTGTTAACTGTTAATGAATAAGTTAACTTATTCAGGAATTTCAGTGTTATTTCTAAATGCTTATGAAAATTTTGGAAGGTATCAATACTCTATAAAAAGATCACAAGCACAAGTATGGTAGAGTATTTGAACTATCTCATAATGACTTTGTTGATGAAGGGCAACGAGAAACATACATAAAACAATTGAGGGATTTCTCTTCATCTTTATGATCCTAGTAAGGTCTATAAATCGATTAATGCACAAGTTCAAGAGCCTCTTTTGGCTATAATGCATTGAATGGTAATTTAGCAGGGCAGAATCCTTTCTTTAAGAGATACATATAAAAGGCTTTCAGGTTTTTTTGTGTCCAGAGAACAGATGTTTTCAGGCAGGAACAGAATGTTGAGTTTCATTAGAGACCCATACAATAACTAAGCTGTTTCAAAGAAGTAATTCTTAGCCAAATTGACCGTGTGTCTCTTGTCTTGGCAATGAGACATTTGGGGGTATGGTTTCGAAAACATCTTTTAAAAAAAAATAAAAATCACTATATTTCAGGACATGCTTTCCATTTTGTCAGGACAATTACTTCCTTTATAAAGGTTCATTTTCAGTCATCTATTGGCCAACTTTTCTGACCAAAAGGATTTGGTTGAAAACTTTGTGATAGAAGTTTCCTCTAAATAAGAAGACAATTTGCAGGAGAACAGGCAAATACTTGTTAATTTTTCATGAGCATGAAATTTCAAAGCCAGATCTCAAAATTTTTTTCTATCTATATTCAAGCTATTGACTTCAACCCATGACACACATACACATAGAATTATAGAACAGTTTGGGTTGGAAGGGGCCTTAAAGATCATGGTCAGGGATACCTTCCACTAGACCATGTTGCTCAGAGCCCCATCCAACTTGACCTTGACCACCTTCAGGGAGGGGCATCTACAACTTCTCTGGGCAACCTGTGCCAGTGTCTCACCACCCTCACAGGAAAAAATTTCTTCCTAACATCTAATCTAAATCGAGCTACTTTCAGCATGAAGATGTTCCGCCTTGTCCTATCATTACATGCACTTGTAAATAGTTCCTCTTCAGCTTTCTTGTAGGCCCCCTTCAGGTACACATTCTTACATGTTCTCCATATATGCTAACACACATGTATATGATACATATGTTGTCCAAATATGTTATATATACCACATTTAAACCACTCTCCAGAGTCAGAGTTTAGAGTCAGGGTTATACTTAGCACTTTGATGTTCTCTGTTTGAATGAGTTGAAAAAATGTAGTATGTTACTAGGTTTCCATTTTCATTCTGTAAATTGTCTCTCACTTACTCAGATGATCATAATACTAGCCAGCATCCATTGAATTTAACGTTCCTTTTAGTGAGGCCTGTTTGAATTTTAAGGATTTCCTTCTCTGTCTCTTTACCCCTCTCTTCTATTAATTTGAATAGAACATGAGTATAATGTATGCAACTTGAATGATGCAAAGTTGCAAAACCTGTAAGAGAAGCTCGAGTGAGTCAGACCAACAACTCATTCATTTTCTTTGGTATCTCGCCTCTGACAGTGGCCATAAATGGATATCTAAGAAAAAGTAGTGGGAAGAGATCAAGAATACAGTAAAAATTTTCAAAATCTTTCTCAGTCTCCATCTACGCGTCTGAAGATTGCCATGTCTTTAATAATTCCCAATAGCTTTCATTTCTCTGAATCTATACCTATCTCCCTGCTATGCATGCACAATTTTAACAACTGCTTTATTGGTGGCAAAAGAATAGCAGATTCATTTCACATTAAGTTATAAACATTTTGCAGGTGTGTTCAGCCCTTCCCTGTAGACAGTCTGTAATTTCTTTCTCAAGGGCAACCAGATAGTAGACTGCATTTTGGAAAGTGTAATATTATGTAGATAACATGTTTTTCAGAAAACAGCCAGAGGTAAAGCCAGAGGTTATATTAAGGTATTCTGAGGTAATCAGTAACAGGGTGTTTTGCTGAAGTGTAATGGATTTGAAATTTTATAACTGTATTTATGCATTAACATGACTTACAAATTTAGTTACTAGCTTTTTGTTCATTTAGAGGCCCTAAGTATAATTTCATTTATTCCATTTACTAACATTTAAAAGAATGCATATGAAAGTTGCCAATACATTAAGAAACTAATGCAAATTCATCTGGATGAGGCATAATGTAATTATATCATTTACCTATTGATTTTTGTTCTTTTATGTCCTTTTACCTACTCTTGTACATTTCAATTTAGAATTTAAAACATTTTCACTCTTTTTCATACAAATGGACTGGACCAAGTTAAAGAATGGGATGTAACATATTGATAAATGTATGAAAATGAGAGGAAAAAAGCATAGGATTGCCTTGGGAGGTCTAAAGAAAGTATAAAGAGATTTTAGATTAGTGCAATGTGCATATTAATGAGTCAGAATAATGTATCCATTTATATGAGTCCAATGTCTTCAATCCATTTCTGAAGTTGGTCCCTGGTGAGGAGGCTTAATTTAAAACATGGAAATGCTCTCCAAGTTCCTGAACTCAAAGAGAATATAATTAATATCACTTGCCAAATGGGTCCACTGCTTTTTTTGAGACTGTGGGCAGAAGTACAGGGGCTTATCCTGAATCCGTGAGATGAGATCACACTGGGAAGGATCCTGTCCACTGCTCTTTCTCACTGCAGTTCTCAGGTATGGAAAATGTTTTGTGGCAAGCAGTTCTTATATGTAAACTATGAAGTATAATAAATATTTATTTATATGTAAAATATGAAAAACCAGCAATAATACTTCCATTCAAACAAATAAAAATCCCTCACACCAACATGTTCAGTGATCACTACTGTTATAATAAAATAATGGCCTACATGTAATGGATGGTGTTCCTATAGTTATTTCCTAGGCTGAGGATGGATAAAAAGGTTCTGTCCCTGTTTAAAGATAACTATTGGCAAACGTTGACATTGTAATACTGACTTCTGTCCCTACATTATCAAGGCTTTGAATTTAAATTAGAAACATAATTCCTTGTACCGGGAAACCAGTAATGGAATAAGTTTTTCTTTTAATCCTTCTGTTCCCATTTTCAACCCAATTCGTAATCTTACTGATTAAAAGTAAGTTTGTGCTGAGATTTGAATGCCCTATATAAATATAGATTTAGCAGATTTAAAGCTGGGGGAAATAAATGACAATATATATTTTTCTTACTTTTATATTGCTTGTTTTTCTAGATTATTTCTATCAGAAGGTTTTGCTGTGTTGAATTGAGGAAGATCAGTTTTTATTCAGAACATATTTTTGCTAACTACAGATGAGAAAAGGCATTTTTACTCTGTGATTCAAGTAGTTACTCTTCGGTTTACCTGAAATTTCAGTCATTTGATCATGTAGCAGAAATATTGCTCTGATTTAAGTAGATGGTTACCTAGGTCTCCAGTTGGTTTAGCCATCTACTATGTAGTATCTCCATGGTAGCAGTTTCTTTTCAGTTTCCTTTACAGTGAGAGGAAAGGTGTATTCACTTTTAGCAGTGACAGCAGCTTGAGGTCAAGGTAAGATGTGCACTGGCCTCTGACATCTATCTGAGTATAATAAATAAATATCTCTAGAGACATTAATATATTCATCCTAGCCATATTGCTTACAGACACTGTTGAAACGAGTTTTTTCTAATGTTTGTTAGATTGGAATCTTATTTGTCTAATGTGTTTAAAATGTTATATTCAATAATTGCAAAAAGTCAATATTTGTTGCAGGATAATTTGCACAAATGAAATAAGATTGAATTAAATTGGTTAAAATACTTACAATTCTGTAACATAAAACTTCTGCACATCCCAAGCAGTATCATTTGAATGGGTAATAATCAAGAATCTCAGGACAGCTGTCAAGGACAGATATAAAACTTGCGCTTCTTTCTGTAGCAGTGATTCCTTTTTTTCAGGCTTAATGCATACTAGGAGATTAAATGGGTTTGCAGACTGTTCTTTGTACTAATTATGTTGGCAACTTTCATGTCAATATGAGTCATCATGTAACTTTTCCTGTACAATACAATCTCTTTTCTTAAATTGTCTCTTGTGTTGTGCAACATTTCCAACCTAAGCTTGTTTTTATTTTCTATTCAGATTACCACCTGTGTCATATCTGGGGTGAGGGAAGAATTTGACAAACCAAGAACTGTAGGGATAAGCCTTCCTCAATCCTGGTTAACCTAAATTGTCTGTAACTTGGTAAGCAATGGCTAATAGCTTGTTTTGTGAGTGGACAAATGTAACCTGGTTTGTGTTGTTTTTCTCTTTTGCACACTATCTGATTTCCTTTCTGGGGGCACTGAATAGCAATGCCCTCAAAGTGCCTGGCAGTTTTTACAAAACTCTTATAGTGATTTTGTCCCTTTTGTATAAAAAGGAGTTGTGCTGAACCTTCTGGAGTAGCCAGAGCCAGTGAGGATTACCAGGAGAGGAGGGAATAGGGGAAGAAATCACTGTGGTAGCTTAAACCACATTCACTCCGGAAAACTGGCCTCAACTTCACCTCTTTTAAAAGGCAGTGACCAAATTAAGCCACAAAATTATGGGTCTTGGTAGGAGCTGACAAATTCAAAGAAAAATATTTTGACCAGAAATGAAATGTAATTGCTGGGGTTGGGCTTTTTTTTTTTGTTTGGTTTGTTTCCTTTTTCACAGAAAATATTTTATAAACTAGTGTGTGCTGTTTTGGAGTGACCATGATGGATTTTGAACTATGTTAAATAGTAGGTTCAACTGAAAAGAGAGAGTGTGTCAGCATTTTAAAAAAGCTTGAAGCTATGAGAATTTTGAAATGAAACACTGATTTTTAATTTCAAGTGACATGTTGGTTTAGAAAATTGTTAAATATCTCTTGCAAAATGAAATAGCTCAGTTTTTAATCCAGATCTTGTCACATAAGTAAGGGCTTTTATTCTTAAAAATGTCTAATGTTAAGGATGTTGGGTTTTGACTTTTTCACAAATGTAGAAGTAATTGCTTTATAGGTTTCTGTATGTCTTCAAAATATTGCTCAATATCTTTGCAAACATGGGAAAAGCTTACTGTTATATTGTCTTTCAAATGCCAGTCCTATTTTGCTGTCATGTCTTTATTATTCTCATGGTATTAAAATCTTACTCCTAACTGCATTAGACTATTGTAAGAGGAATCTTGTAAATAATTTTCCATAATAATTTACTGCATTAAAAATATGTTGCTCTGTTACACTGTGTATGTCTCCTCAAGAAATTTTGGGTGCTATCCGTATTTGTGGTAAGGAAATTGTAATAAAAATTATAGAAGAAAAATCACTGCATTTACAATACTAGATTACAGTTTCAGGATTCCTGGATCCAGCTCCTACCTTCTTCGCTGTTATTGTGTGACTTTGGTATGTCTTCAAGTCTGATAGCTCATGTTTCTTGCCAAAGTGTTGGATTGCGATGTGCTCTATGTCAAGCACTGGTGTCAACCTCGTTGTACAAGGGGAGAAGACAGCTTTTATTGCAACTCAGGCACCTGCCCACTAGTAGAAGTGTTTTCCTCATAAACCCAATACATGATGCAGAGACAAGACATACTGTGGCTAATGTGGAGTGCTGTGGCTTCTCCCATGGCTTTGTGGTCCATGGGCACAGCAACCATGTGTGCACCAAGCAGGCAGCAGAGAAGCTGTGGAGCTTGCTGCCTGAGTGAACAAGGGATGCCTCTCACCTCAGAGGACTGCAACATTGGAGACAAGCTCTGTGTCTGATACTCAAAGTGTGAGGCTGGGCAGATCTGTCTGGTTTGGTGTGAATTGCAAGTTCTTTACTTGTAAAACAAAGCTGATCTTCTCTTCCTATGTTGTTATGGGGAGATTAAATACTTCCCTGGTTAAAATTTGGTTTCAAACAGAAGTTAATCTTAGACATTTTTCTGCTTTTTTTGTTCATTTTTGCTATAAGGAACATGTAGGTATTACTTTTCTAAATGTAAATTAATATCAAAATACATTGACAAAACACACTGAAGACATATAGAAATAGGTCCTTTCATTATGAAGCACACACCCACTGCAAAGCTGCTTTGAGAAGATCTGATAAGAAGTTGTAGTAGCGCAGGGGTGGAAGTATGATTTAAAATATGACAGGTCTAACAATGTTCTTTGTGTTGAAGGAAATTATTATTTTGATGGCTAAGCTTCAAAACATAGCACAATAATACTGTTTGTGTCAGTAACTCTCAGTGAAAATCAGTTCTATGCTTCTTTGGACTGACTGGTCTACAAGAGAAGACTGAGTCTAATGGTGATGATGCAGTGCCTTATAGCTTCACCCTTACTAGACTTTGATAAGCCACCTCTGGTCCTTGAAACAGTATAGCCATCTTAGAATAACTCTCCCTGGGCTGTTTAGTCCTGCTGACAAGCAGGGTTTATTAACCTGGACAGAGCATAGTCACTGCTTCCAAGACCTCATGTGTTTCCTTCAGCTTCATCTGAAGGAAATTGTACCAAATAAACAACCAACTCTACAAGAAAACCAACCTTTTCCATAAGAGAGAATTTTAAATGTATTCAGTGTGTAATTCACTGCTGAAAAATACCCCGAAATATGTGCACATGAACCACAGACAGTTGAAGATAACGTAGGGTTCCCTTTTGTAAATATTGATTTATCAAATGGATCTGGTTAAGGGTAAAGGAGTAGAAAATATACGACTTCAAGATTTTTCTGTTATTCTGGGAGCTTGTTTCCTACTCTGTACAGTTTGAAAGCCCCATTGCCATAGATTCCTGTAAAGTTTTCAGAGAGTTTTATCTCTATTATCACTGCATCAGTGCTGGGAACTTGGAGCTAAGCTCCAAGCTTTCCAGTGCTCCAGGGATTTTTGGATTTTCCATATCAGCAAAACAAAAAAGGGGTAGAAGTCCCAGAAGCAAGGGCTGTCATATTATAATTGAGTGCATCATACTTTGGGCTCAGCTGTGTAGGGCCATTAGGTGTCTGTCTTAAGGATGAGAAGAAAGGTCTACTGAATGTCACTAGGAAGCACTGCGTTTCAGTTGAAATTACCTGTCAATAATCTGGAAGTGCTCTGAGAACCCAATAGACTATTAATATGTGCAGATTATTTCTCCCATTCACCAGTATATTTTCTAGCTTCCCAGAATAAGTGTTTAGCACAAGCTCAGTCCTATAGTTCAGCATGACAAGAATTTCACATAAACTACCTAAAACAATACACAAGCTGCCTAGTAGCCCACAGTGATGTGCACAGCTCTGTCTAAACAAGTGACGAAAGTAACAACTCTGTAGACGTGAAATTTAATTCAGTTTAATAACTTTAGATGAATAATATGAGAAACACAATGAAGAGAAAGTTTTAATAGCATCCTAGGTTTACAGGTTTTCTTCTCATGATTTGCATGTCCAACAGGTGCATTTATATATAATTATTTCTACATAATTATTTATATTGTCTATATATTTTTTTATATTCTCTGAACATCTTCTATCAACTGTACCACAAAGGATCTTAAACTGATTTGTCTGGTGTTATCCTAGGTTATATGAAGGTAAAAGTACTGCTTGACTTTCCTTAGAGCTGAGTAGTCTATTGGAATACTTGAATATGTACATGATGTCCCTTTTATAGAACAAAATTTCATAACATTAAGTAGGACCTGCCAATAATTTCAGATTTTGCTCCAGAGGAAATTATGAGGCAAGGGGAGAATAAATAACATTTTATTAAAAGGAAAAAAAAATCTAAAATTTTTAAGTCTTTTCAGATTCAAAAAGGTAACTTAAACCAAAATATTGTTTCAGTTTCAACTAAAATACATTTTCTGGGGAAAAGATTCTGTCTGATATTTTCAGCCAAGCACGAACTGTGCAAGGAAAGAAACAGTTTTTCCAAGTAAATTTATCAATAAGAATATGTGAATATATGTCCATGTTGTTACTTACAGCTTTGAGTGACACTGACATTATATTAAAAAGTCACCTAGTTGACTAATGCATATTAACACTTTTTTGATGGTTTATTAAAAAAATAAGCAAACTCAAATGAAACAATTAAAAGATATTATTGGGCTAATAACAAAGTTTCGTTTTGGGTGATCATAAATCTAGTCAAGCAAATCAGAAATAATAACAGCATATGAAATTTTACAGTGTGTTAAGCAGAAAAGCAAAGAAAAGAGAAAGTTAAAATAGACAAGTAGATGAACGGCTCTGTTTATAATATGAGTCATGCTGTGAAAAACTGAATTTATTTGCAAATTTTATTAAGTATTAGAAAAAGGAAACTAAGAAAATAAATATTCCCACAGAATTTCCAAGTGGAACATGAGTCAAATAAATCCCATTAAAATCAGTTGAATCTGGTAGTTACAACTCCTCATTTTTTGCTTCAGCTAGATTCAGTGAGGTTAGCAAACCTTTGGTCTATATGTACCAGAAGGTTTAAACTTTGAAACAAAGGTGTTACAGCTGTAGAAATAGTGATTTAAAACCAAAATGCATTGTTTTATCACAGCATGACAATGCTATGGATAACCTGACATGATGTCATTTGGGTGGGATATTTTCCCCTCATCAGTAGAGTGCTTTTGATTTGGTTTTAGGTGGGTTATTTTAAGTGGAGGAAAAACATTGTAGCTGTAGACCTACTGCCCTCCCCTCAGTGAGATAGATACCCCTCCTAGTTACCCTCTAGATACTGACAAGCATGTCCCCTCATTTTGCCATGAAGTTATATGCTATTTCTTTCAAAGATATTCCTTAACCTATATGAAAGACATGAGTCAGATATGAGCTGCTCTTCAATATATTCACATTCAACTAAAAGGTTAGGGAATTCAAAAAGGGTCAGATATGATGGCAGTGCAGATCATGGAGCTCCATACACATTTTAAGGTGTTCTGTAGACTTGCTCCATAGACCATCTTACCTGGGCCTTACAAATGACAAAAGAGAATGTGAGAATGGAATTGTGCAGAACTCTTCAAGAAAGATCTGTCATGCTGGAAAGTAACTGCATGTGGAAAACTTGATAGAACTTCACAGAGAGAAAGCAGATAGACAGTTGGAATAGGAGATATGACCTTTTCTTTTTTGTTGCTTCAGACAGTTTATAGGTTAATCAACACCAGCTTGAGCCCAATCATACTCTTAATTTGTTATCATCATGCATAGGGTAGGACATCATCACAAAACTAAGTTAGTCCAAGCTCTCTATTCAGTGCAGATTACCTCCTGACAGTGGCACCATAAGTTTATTGTATTATGCTTTTAGGTGGTTTTTTTCAGGGTCGTTTTGTAGGTTCTTGAAGCAAACTGGGGTCCTAAAATACATTGTTCAAGAACTGGCCAACATAATCCACTGTGTAATCAGCATAGTAATCACCAGGTGACTGGTTTTGACACAATATTGCAATAAAACCAGAGGGCCAGATGGGTCTCTAAACATATATGCTAACCTTTGATACCCAGTATTACTGACTGACTGAAAACTCTTACATCTTATTACATTTATGTAAATCCACTTTTTATTACTACACACTGTTTTTATAAGGGGAGATATCACATGATGCGTTTCCTTCAAATGTATTGTAGTCTTCAGAATTGAGTGAAAAACTGGCATACCTGTGAACTATTGAGAAACTGACAGATATCGTAATTCCCTTCCTAGCTCTGTTATCATTTGGATAATTCAGGTGATCTCTCATAACTTCTTAAGAAAAGGATGTATAGAGTGTGGAAGATGGAACATAAACCTATAGTCACCTCATACCTGCAAATATCAGAGGTGGTTTATAAGCTAACAGTAATTTGTTTCATGAATGAAAAAAAATCTTTAAGTTCACAGAATATCAAAATGCTGAGCTGAAAGGAGACTTATAAAGTCAGCTTGATAATAGATGTCTGAGTCCTTGAGCTAGCTCCCTGCTCCCTACCTCCCCACTGTCTTATGACAGTACACAGGCAGAATGCAAGGAGTTCCTAAAATGAAGTGCAGACAGAACTGCGGTGGCTGCTGTGCAGATGGATGCCTTGTCTTTACCAAGAAAAATGAAATTATTTATTTTGGGGTTCTGGCAGACAAACCACAAAATGCTACTGCACAACTTCTGGCAAGAGCACTTGATGCATGCAAACACAGTCTGCCTTAATGAGCTGCTGGCCAAGAGGAGGCAGAATAATTTAATCTTAAAACTTATGTCCTCTTGAACACGTGTTGCTAAATGAGCATCTCTCACAGCCCAACTAGTAATAGAGAACTAATCTGAATTGGGTTAGCAGTAATCTGCAACAGACAAAACAGAAGAAGCATATTTCTTATTTTCAGTGAAGGGTTAATTGCATTTTAACATTTAAAGTAAAATATTGACATAGAAATTAATTTCAAGAGATAGATATGTACCAATGGAATGTTCACACTGTGTCATAAAAAACAAAGAGGCAGGAGTGGTCAGCAAGTAGAAGTATTATTTTGGCATAATAAACATTACTGTAACACTTTTGCGTATATAACATTTCACATGAGCTCATCTAGATTATGATCACTGCAGCATAATCAAAAATCTGTTTAAAATACATTTTGGAAGACCTTACAACATTTGTATCTTGTAAATAGCATCCTATTGAGATTCAAATGAAAGGCTGAATGGAATGAAATCAGCCACTATCACAGTTCTTAGATGAATATTTAAAACCCGGCACATATAGAAAGAAAGGAATGATGAAGGAAAGAAGGAAATGGGTGAGGAAGGAAAGGAAAATTTAATTGCTATATACACTAAAGCTGAGCAAATTTCACACCCTTAAAGCTGCTTCAAAAAAGTAGGAGTGCATGGATAAAGTATTTTATCCAAGTGCTGTTTGTAAGCACAGATACATTTAAAAACATTGTTCCAAGAGAAGACCTGCAACATAGTAAAAATTTATACTCTAAAGGGCTGGAAAATTATATAAAGCCACCTCGACATTAAATCAAGTATACTGTAGGTAACCAGTGTAAAATATAAATATTTGCATGGAATATATGCCTGATCACTGTACTGCAGTTGCAGACCAGGTGTAGTATTGCTTTCTGCACTGATTGCAAACAGCAGCTAAGTGCTGAGAACTCTCCTCTTAAAATATTTTATTGTGGCGGTTATGAAGAACTGAAGTATTTCTCCTATGACTGGATTGCAAGAACATCATAAAACTATGATAGGCATAACCAGGCAAACTGCAGAGGTGGCAACATCCATATTAATACACAGTGATATTTTGGATGTGTTGGCATGGCAAGTATCTAATATCTTACACATTTTTTTTTATATATATACATATCACCTTTTTGTTCTAGATAGATTTCACTCTTTGTAAAATTACTGTCTTTCTACTTGAAATTATATCAATTCCATATAAAGTTTGGGGCATGATCAAACCTAGGTTCAGTATGCATTTTTTTACATATTCAACAGACTTTTTAAAAAAAGGAGATCGAGACATACTCATTTTGCATTTTCTGCACTTGCATGATAAAACAAAGGAAAAAAACATTCTCAACAGCTTGCTTTCTAAAATATAAGCCCAACTGTTCAATTATTGTGGTGATTTTGTGCTGCTGAAATAAAAGAGAAAGTAAGAAAAGATTAATACTGGTCCTAAATGTTAGGCGAAAACCAAAGGGGTGACAGAAAAAGGGATGAACTAGGTGTATAGTTTTACCATATTGTCCCGCTCCCCATAGAAATCTGATGTGATTTCTATCTAAAATATATACATACATAATTTATGCAACACATGGTTTAACTGGCTGCTTAAAAACTGTGGCTTTTAAATAGTCCAAATTCCTTATTTGCCTTGTATTATTTTATATATTTTTTTTTTATTATCTGTCTTAGGATCCTTGGGTCTACTTGGACAATAAAAAATATTAGACTTTAAAAAGTTAAGTATAATGTAGTTCAAAACATACGAATATTCTTGCTCATGTAGGTAGCTGAACTGGACCCATAGCGCTTAAATATAGAATCTTAGGATCATTTTGGTTGGAAAAGATCTTTAAGATCATCAAGCTCAACAGTTAATCTAGCACAGTGTCAAATCCACCACTAAACCATGTCCCTAAACACCACATCTACACATCTTTTAAATGCCTCCAGGGTTGGTGACTCAACCACTTCCCTGGGCAGCCTACTCCAGCGCTTGACAAACCTTCTGGTGAATAAATTTTTCCTTATATACAATCTAAACCTCCCCTGGCACAACTTGAGGCCGTTTCCTTTTCTTCTACCACTTCTTACTTGGGAGAAGAGACTGACACCCACCTTACTACAACACAATATTTAAGGTGCGGTATGTTACCATAGAATCACAGAATGGTTTAGGTTAGAAGGGACCTTAAAGATAATTCAATTCCAACCCTCTCTGCAATGGACAGGGACACCTCCCACTAAACCAGGTTGCTCCAAGCCCCATCTGACCTGGCCTTGAACACTCCCAGGGAGGGGGCATCCACAACTTCTCTGTTCAATCTGTGCCAGTGTCTCACCACCCTCACAGAAAAGAACTTCCTAATATCCAACTTTAATCCACTCTTTCAGTTCGAACCTGTTTTTCTTCAGCCTATCACTACATGGCCTCAAAACAGTCTGTTTCCAGCTTTTCTGTAGGCCCCCTTTGGTTACTAGAAGGCTGCTATGAGGTCTCCCCGGAGACTTCTCTTCTCCAGGCTGAACAACCCCAACTCTCCCAGCCTGTCTTCACAGGAGAGGTGCTCCAGCCCTCTGATCATCTTCGTGGCCCTCCTCTGGACTCCAACAGCTCCATGTCCTTCTTAGGTTGAGGACTAGAACTGGATGTAGTACTCCAGGTGAGGTCTCACAAGAGCAGAGTAGAGCGGGAGAACCACACCCCTCGACCTGCTGGTCGTGCTTCTTTTGATGCAGCCCAGGATACAGTTGGCTTTCTGGGCTGCAAGCACACACATTGCCAGCTCATGTTGATCTTCTCATCAACCAGAACTGCCAGGGTTGTTCTCAACCCATTCTAGGCCCAGCCTGTATTTGTGCATAGAATTGCCACAACCCAGGAGCAGGACCTTGCACTTAGCCTCGTTAAACTTCATGCAGTTTGCACGGGCCCACCTCTCAAGCCCAACCATATTAACCATTCCCTTAGCATAGAAGCCATTCTGTTCTTACATGAGCTGTATACCCATTTATCTGAGCCACCCTGTGCAGATGTCTCGTCTTTCTCTCTCCACGTACATTGCATCTACCTTAAGAGACAATTGATGCTGTGGAGGCAATTATGCTCTGCAGCACACCTCAGCATCCTGTTTCTTCATTATCTACACATCAGCACTCATTGAAGAGGACACTGACTTCTTCTAGCTTCAAGTTCAGGTTTCTTCCCTACAGAGTTCAAGGCACAAGCAAAAGAAAAGGTACATGACTGTGTTTTAGCCCAATAAGAAATTGGAAGAATTCAGGGAAACATACTATTGAAGACAAAAGCCTCAATAACAAGTGTTAGGAAAAAAAGCAGGGGATGTAACATGAGCGGCTGTCCAGTGCTCTTAAAAAAACTCCAGCTTTTTTAAAGGAGGGACACATTGCTGATTGAATATTTGTGAGGCAAGGAATGGGAAATGACAAGTTCAACCATTGACTTGCTTGGTAACTCTGAACAGTGCATGCTGAAGTAGGCGTACCACCTTCCGTCTCTGAAATTAATATTTTGAGTTTAGACATGAAACATTTCAATATTTACTGGCCTGGGAATGTCTTCAAGCTGAGAAACATAAGAAACATCTAGCAAGCTCTATTATGGAATACCTCCTAAATTAGGAGCAGACACTTTCTCCTAGGAGATGGGAGTCATGTTTGAAAGCCTGGTGCAGAGTTCAGCAGAAGAAAAATGGGCATGCCACACCACTTGTACATGAAGAAGGAAATATTGCCACCCTCATGAACTTTCAAATATAAAAGTGAGCTGGGTTAGACATCCACTGGTGAATAGAAAAACATTGTCTGTGCCTGGGCTCTTTAGTACCTGTGCCCAACAACATAATCTTGCATTGGGTACCCAGGCCACCTACAGTGCCTTACAGAAAGGGCTAAACACACCTGAATGTGATCCAAGTGGCTAGAAAGACAAATGAGAGCACGCTAGAGCCAAGCAACAAAGGCATACTGAAAAGCAAGACGTGTCTTACAAATCGAGCTGCTCTATAGGGTTCAGTACTTTACACAAGCTATTGAAATGTGCACCCCTCCTTATGGGATTTAATGTCCATATTCTTTCCTAGGCAAATCTGTTCAGCCCACACCTTTATCCAGTTTAAGGGCACAGGTATAAATGTGTAGGGGGGCAGAAGATGTAAAGAAAGGGGTATTATCAATACTTTGTATGACAGCTGTTCAGTTAAGATCCTACTGACTGAGTGGGATGTATAGAAGGAAGGGACAAAATTCTCCCATCTAGTGTTTTAAAAAACTATTTAGGAGTGGTAGGAGTTGCAGATGTGAATTACAAGCACTACTGAAAGAATTGTTTCTGTGTTTTCCAAGAGGTAGTTAATGGATAAAAAAAGAGAAACCATTCTTGAGAAGGGTCCATTGAACTGCTTTGGGCAGACATTATATACCTATTTCTCAGACTACAAACTGCAAGTTTACCTCTGTCTTCATCAAGCACCATAATCTTTAAAACAGAAAAAAACAGCACTGTTGTTAATTTACCTAATTTACACTTCTAAAGATTATTAAACAAATTATTCCTGAAAATGTTGGGAGTAATAGTTATAAGCTTTTTAGATATGCTTATATAAAATTATCTAGGCTTTGGATGTTTTCCAGATAGTATTAATGCAATTTGCCTTTTCAGTTCTGTCCTTTAAACAGTACCCTAAATGTGAAGAACCCATGCCTTCGTATAACCACACAAAACATGTCACTTACTACAATAAACAATGAAAATCACTATTTTGCCCCAATTTGAGCCTGGAACAATCATCACATATAACAGCCTCATGGTGTGCAGAATAAAGAAAATACAGTATACATGGTTACAAATCACTTCCAGCTAACTTTGTATGATGTGCTTCTGAACAGTGTTTGTGGCTGAATTTGTAATTAGTGTAGTGAGCAGATGTAGCTAGCTGAAATACTGAAGTGCCCATAAATTGACTTGTGCCACCTAGTGCTTGCACGCTGGAATACAATTTGTTCATCAGAGCTTTGCCTCCAGGGAGAATGCTCCCCGTAAACAGAGGAGAGAGGTAGAAAGGAAAGTTTTATAGCCCTGGTCTCTATCAACAACCATGCTCAAGGAAGCAACTGCTTCATCAATTAACATTATATGACAAAGTGTTTGATAATCATAATGGCAAGCACTCAGAAGCAAACCAAATTTAAATGTTTTCCGGGAAGACTCAAAAAGTTTTGACTGCTCTGAATATTTGCACAACAAGAATTAAAAAGAGATTAAAAGAAAAAAAGATTAAAATCCATGCCTTTTGTTTGGTTCTCAGCAACAAGTACAAACACCTTTGATGTCTCTGGATAATATTTCAAAGTAGCAGCTAAGTAGTAAGTGCAGAGAGACTCAGCTTCATTATGCCAGATATTCACAGCTCTGTTGTTGCTTAAATCAGTGAATGGAACATGACATACCCATCACTGTGTGTCAAGGTTAAAGTACAGGCATGACTTGGGAGGTCTGGGCTCTTTTCTTGGCTGCAGCACTGAGGGTCTCATTTTACTGTTGGCAATCCACACTTCAGTCTTCCCATCTGTACAATAGTGATAATAAATTATAATATGCAAAACAGTCGTAGGACTTAGCACGTAGTTCACTAGAAACTGAGTGCATACCATGCTCTGCTGCAATATGCAGTAAAAAATAGCAAAAAAATAGCATTAGTTTTCAGTAGCAGTTAGATTATCAGCAGCAAAAATGACCAATTTCATTATTCTCTATTGCTTAAAACCTCCTCGTAAGCTAAGAATAGCTTCAAATCTATCCTGCAAGCTGCTTTTTGTGGCTGCATCTTGTGTTCGGACACCTGTGCAAATATGTTGGTTACAACTGTTACGTCAGTTACAAACAGAACTGTTGGACTAGATGACCTTTAAGGTCCCTTCCAACTCAAAAGATTTTGTGATTCTGTGATCCTGTGAGTGAGGGCTGGGCAATGCAATGATCTCTTACTCCAGAAACCACTAAGATTCATGTTTTCTAAGTTGTTTAACTCCCTGATTTGCTACAGAAGAGAGGCTATAAGCCTCCTCTAGAGTAGTATTATGGGCACTGACCACTGGCTTTGAGTTAGGCCTCCATGCTCTTGCATATAGAGTTCAATCCTGTATTCTTTGGTGAAAGAATTTAGCCTAAAAGCATACAGGAGCATATATGTTTAATTTTACCATGAAAAAAAGGACAAATATGTGTGATATTTGAAGTTTTTTCTCTAAGAGAGGGAGTGAATCATTTTATGAGAATTATGCTTAAAGGATCATCATATGCATGATCAGTTGTAGAAACTTGCTCCATGAATTCTAACAAAAGACTCATTTTTTACCTTAACAAATCTGAGTAACTGATGATTCTTTTCATTAAAAAAAAAAATCAGAAAGATATTTCAGCAGTTTCTCAACTATATCCTTTCCTTATAGGAAGTGGGGACCCTGGGAAAAGGGCTTCCGTAAGTGAAACAGCTACATCTGCCAGTCACAGTTTTTGTCTTAGAAATATTTTGTTTTGTTTTATTTTATTTTAAATAAAAATCACTACAAGTCAGCTTCTAATCTCATCCAAAGTATAACAAATACTGGATAGACTACAAGAATCTGTCCACTAACCTTGTTCTGTCTCATGTTCCAGGTGGTCAAGAGGGCTGGAAATGTAGCAGTAGAGTTAAGCTAAATAGCTGAAAAGGGAGGACAATTTCTACACATGCACACATAAAATTGAGAGAGGGATGGGAAGAGGAAAGGAGAGAAGAAGGAGGAGAGGAAGGAAGGGAGTATCAAACTGAGCCCATTTTCTCAAGCTTGCAATAGATACATAAAGTAATGAAATTCTCCTTGCAGAAAGTAAGAGCAATTAGCAAATTGTAAAGAAAAAAATGTTTTCCTAAGAAAAGTAGCATAACAGATGGCAAACTGTATGCGCTACAGTTTGTTCAAAAGTAACAAAAAAGTAAGTATGATGAAACAGACAGCATAAAACAAGAAAAGAAACAACTTCTATTAGCAGAAAAGGATAATTAGGATACTTAAGGTGAAGAAAAATATAAAATGAGCAGAAAGATCAAGTTTATTGGGAATAAATCCAATTAGAATGGAGTCCTTTTCAGCAATTATAAAGAAGCTAACCTCTCAGCAAGGAAACTACAATATAGTGTAAGTATTTTATATACATTGGCATTATGCAAGATTAATTATTGAGCGCTTTTTTTTTTCCACATGAAATACAGGATATATCGGAAGAGGCACTTAAAATATATTACAGCAATTTAGATGGCAAAGATTTTTTTCCAAGACTTATTAAGCAATGCAGATTGAAAGACTGTTTAAAACTGCTAACCATTATTTCTTTGATAAATAATAAATCAACAATTTGCCAATGACTTTAGCACACAAAAAGAGAATGCACGCTTAATGGACCAGCTGATGCATGACTTTATATGTGCTTGAATTTTGAGAGATATATTTACATGCCTAACAATATACATTCTGCAACTGAAAAGAAGCAAATGAAAAAGTTACACAAGAGCTTAGAAGGACTCAGAAAAAAGGTTGAACTATAGAGAGATCATTAGAACACTCAGAAAAAATATAAGTTCAATGGACCATATCTCGCTTTTTGACCTCTTAAAAAAAGGATTGAGAAACACTATCTCCCTGTGAGCAGCCTGCATCAGATTTTTGTCCTTGGAATTTCTCACAACTTCCCCTTCTGTGGTGCAAGACAATGGTCACTGACAGCAATAACACAATGGCTTGGCTGCTTTAGTCTTGTACAGCAGCAACTGTAATCTTCACATCCCTCTGCAGGGACCAAGACCAGATGGGTCAGGCAGTCCCAGACTTTTTCTAATCTCACGCAGATGTCTCATCTGGGCTTTTGAAGAAGAGTGAACACTGTATAAGGATGAAGCCAGGAATCTACATCATCTCTGGACTTACCCAGGAGATTGATTTAAACAAAGCACAGCTTGCAGAATCTAGGCAGAATATTTGTAATCACTTTTCCCACTGATACTCTACTAAAACTCTATTTTAAGGAGTGACTTAGCCTTTGTTAGAGATACACTATGATCTTCACAGGACAGTGAAAAAAAGGAATCTTTAGCACTGGCCTATTCAGGCACCAATTAGTATGTTGGGAGGGTTGTTTGGTTTTTTCCTATTATTATCACTTGAGATATAATTTTTAAAGAAGGAATATGTAAAAGATGAATGGTTCACACAGAGTAAATTAAGGATATTTATTCTACTCTCAGATGGTGCAATGAAAGTATCTACTTATAGCGGGCATAAAAAAGAAATATTAAGAGCTCCCTCTTAAGAAATATTTTTATTGCTAGTAATTTTTGCACAGATGAGACTGAAGTGGCACAAGCAGATTTTAATCTGAATCTCTTCACACATTTTTTAACAGTGTGTCATAACATAAGCATTAAGAAAGTGAAAAGTTTTTCTTCTTGATTGAAACCTATGGGCCTTCATTTTCCCCAAACCTGTATTTAAAAACCTGACACATCAGTTATGAATATGTTCAAATTAATTTTTGAGGGGAAAAAAAAAGAGCTACCTGCTGCCTATGACATATCAGAATACAGAAAAAAATAGAGATCTGAAAGACTTAAATTGTAATGTCACGGATGAAATGGTGGATAAGTGCACACAGAACAGGGGAAAAAAAACACCAGTTGCAAGGTACTGCTTCTCTTAGGAAACAGTTGCGGACAAAGTCATCCCTACGAGGGGTTTGTCCATTTCCACTCTTCTGTTCTACTCTTCCCTCTATCAAAACACCATCCTGGGCTTGAGACAGTGTCCTGTTAAAAACTCTTTGTTGGTAACAAATTATCTTGATTTTGATGAGCTGCTGTTGTTTATTATTGAGGCAGTCCTCTGATAATTGCCAGATCTGACTACTGTCAGGATTAAGCCAACAGGTAGAGTTTGAGAAGAATTTTCTCATCAGAGACTCATAACCTACACAGTCACAGCCTGTTTCTTTACAGCTGATGAGAATCAATGTTCTGATTTTCAGCACAATTACCTGTATCTTAGTTATAGGGTTATTTGGCATTCACAGGGGTTAAACAATTTCTCACAGATATCATTAAAACTCACATTACTATGCAGAAAGCATAATTTGATTGACACTGCCAAAACTTGTGTTTTACAGCAGTAGTTACTCTGTTCTGTGCTGCACCTACATCAAACAACATCTTTAATGACTCATAAATTACAAATGGTGAAGAAACCCATGAAGTCAGAGCAGGAAATGCAGTCAAAAAAGAGCACTACACTGGCAAACAGCAGCAAACTGCAGCAAACTGATATCTGGTATCCATTCATGCATTTTAAAGATTTGTTTATTCTACAATAAATATGAATACATATCAAAATTAATATTGGTGCTTCAAAGCAATATCAAAAAATTTCTAATATTTTTTAAAATAACAGTAGTAACCATCAACTTTCTTCAAGAGAGCAGTCAAAACAGTTAATCTGAAGAGGTTTTCAGGGCAAAACCTAGGAATCTACATCCATGTGTCACATCAATTATTGCAGTCTTAATAGGTTAATTGTCTTGTATTTTGGTTTGCTTTTTATGCTGTTATCAGTACAAAGCAGTATGTAAGATGCTCATTAAATAAACAACAAAAATTTCAGAAGGATAATAAGAAAAACAAGAGCTGGGGTTTCCTTGAGAATATGGCTTGAGGGTTTTTTTTGGAGATGGATTACAAATAGATAGGGTCTTCTAAATTAATCAATAACAAATGATGCACTATATCTTATTGTCAAGCAACTTTATTCTCATAGCCACGCCATAAAACTCAGCAACATATACTTTTTTTTTACTTTTTACTTTTTACTTTTTATTTTTTTTAGCCACTATGATGTTTCTTGAGGATTTAGTCCCCCAGAGTGTAGCAGGATAAATGTCAGTGTTGTTGGATGGCTGATTACAGTCAGCAGAACAGTTCAAATGATCTTCGTTTAAACCCATGTTCACTTGCTCTGGAGTTTGATCACTGTAAGCTGAGGCAGTGCCTCCCATTTATGGCACCCTGGTGACATACCAGGCATGATAGCAGAGTTGCTTGGAGTTACCTCACACAGGAAAGAAAAAAAAATGTGTTTTTTTTTTTACAGCAATTTTACACATACTATAGAAACATGGGGAAATGGTATAGTCTATGCAGTGCATAGAAAGAAACAATTTTCTTGCAGCATAATTTGTATTTGGGAGCAGGCTATCCCATTTTAATTATTTACTCTAAAATGCTATTAGACACAAGGGAAAGCAACAAATGCCATAGCTCTATACAAAGCACTGCAACTACAAGAACACATAAAAAATGCTGTACAAGTACCTGGCTTCTTTGGACTCATCTCTGTAACATTCAGAGAGATTTGGAGATATTAATGAAAGACAAGATAAGATACCTATAGATAAAGCAGTATTTTAAGTAGTCTGTTGCACTGGAAATATGACAAATTTGAATAAGACTTGAAAACATAGCTTCCAAAGAGAGATTTCGTTTGCTTAAATGAGCAACTCAATAAAAACAAATAGTTGTATATCAAGTTTTTCATGTCAATCCTAACAGGCCACTTCTTAGTTTAAGAAATCACCTCCAGATAAGTTCAATTTAACAGATCAATTTTTCAGTGTCCAATTAGGACCCCTCCTTCCCCTTTACTTTCAGTAATCATTTCATTGATTGTATAAGACAGTTCTTGTCCTTGAAGCAATTGGGATTCTTTTAGAAGAATAGATAGGCACATACAACACCACAAGAATAAGTTTCCTAATGCTATATCCTGTGATTCAAGATTGTGAGTCTTGCAGAATTATTTAATAAATTCAAACCAACCAAACGGTCTGCAAAGCCTGTAAAAGAAGTAAGTCAAGAGTTAATTTTGTTCAGTTACCTGGAAATGGTAAAACAAGACTTTTTTAGTTATTCTGAATAAAGCTGTACATAACAGTAGTCCTTGCAATATGCCTGCAGTACCTTTCTGCAAGGCATTTGTTCAAAGCATTATTTCCTATTATTCCATGGGACTCAAAGCAGATATTTTTTTGCATCCTATAGATATTGTGCAGTACTTTCATATACAACACATGCACTCTTTTGGTATTATTCAACTTCAAAAACTAAGAAACAATTTATGTGATGGAGTAACACTAAACAAAACTCATTTTCTAATAGTGTTTGCTCTCTAATATCCTAATCAGCATAGATGAATAGCAAAAATTCAGAAGAAGAAAAAGAGGGCTTTTTCTCTTTAAAACCACACAGCTAATATGGCTATTCTTTTTTCTAATATAAAAAAAAGGGCTTTTTTCCTATTAATATTATCCTTTGGTGATTTATGATAGTTTCAGCAAATACAATATACCTTCTCTCCATTCCTTTTCCAAGGAAGAAATCAAGAAAAAGAAATCCCCAAAACACATTATTGCCAGGAGGCTGATCTGTTTTGTGTGTTCCTGACATCATTAACTATAAATTATTTAATTTGATCAGGGAATTTATCTAAAAATTAAAACTACATGCAAATTAAGAAACAATTGTACATAGAGCTAGAAGCAGTAGGTTTACTCTACAGTTAACTAGCAACAAGGTATAAAATCACTGCAATATTATTACTATTACCAGGGGCATGGCTTTAAAAACTATTAAGGCTTATTTAGATTTAATTAAGTGAGAGGTGTTTCTGGTATTGCTCTAGCTCCTGTAAAGGGAAAAATGGAAAGCTTCCTCAGCTGTCAAGGTAATAGTGAACTACATAATAAACATTCACTTACTGAGCAACACACTCCATTTAGAAGAATACTAAGTCCTGGACACAGTCAAAAATAGATCTATAATACCAAGGTAATGTCGTTTCTCACCTAAAATTTGCAAGTAATTTTTAGATTACAGGGCATTCAGTTTACAGATGTAGCATGGGGAAGAACCAAAAAGACACAGTTATTATAAGTCAATCTTAGCAAATGACTTAATATTACAGTGAAATGACAGGCAGATGGTCAGATTCACAGATGAAGGAACACATGACAAATGCATATATATATATATGCTTCTTATGTAAACAGCAGTTGTGTACAACAAATGGAAAAAGAAGTTTGGTTAATGATAACTGCTGACTGTAAATGAATATGTGTCTGCATGTATTTTTACATATACTTACAAAAACTGTAGTCTATTTTCAAAGTTAGTATGGTTTTACAACACTAGCTAAACTAAATCTTACCTCTCAAAATAAGTATATAGCAATTATTAACAAACTCGTTATCTTCCCCATTGATTCTAGGATGTTTATTATAAATTTATTATTTATTATAAATTTATCATTTATTATAAACCAAAGAGTTTATACCATAAAATCATAGAGTCATAAAACAGTTTGGGTTGGAAGGGTTCTGAAAGATCATCTAGTTCCAACCCCCTCTGCAATGGGCAGGGATACCTTCCACTAGACCAGGTTGCTTAAAGCACCATCCAACCTGGCCTTGAACATTCCAAGTGAGAGGTCATCCACATCTTCTCTGGGCAAAAGTCCTAAAAGTACAACTATGGGGTTAGTTAGGTGCAATGAGAACATCTTTCCCATCCCCACTGTACTGAAAAATCTACTGTTTATCTTGCAGTGACCTCTCTGGGCAACCTGTGCCAATGTCTCACCACTCTCACAGTAAAGAATTTCTTTCTAATATCCAATCTACATCTAGCCTCTTTCACTTTGAAGCTGTTCCGCCTCATCCTATCACTACTTACCCTCAAAACACAGTCTTTCTCCAGCTTTCCTGTAGGCCCCCTTCAGGTACTGGAAGGCTGCTATGAGGTCTCCCCAGAACCTTCTCTTCTCCAGGCTGAACCACCCCAACTCTCTCAGCCTGTCTTCACAGGAGAGGTGCTACAGCCCTCTGATCATCTTTGTGGCCCTCCTCTGGACTCACTCCAACAGCTCCATGTCCTTCTTATGTTGGGGACTCCAGAACTGGATGTAGTAACTCCAGGTGGGGTCTCACAAGAGCAGAGTAAAGGGGGAGAATCACATCCCTCGACCTGCTGGTCATGCTTCTTTTGATGCAGCCCAGGATACAGTTGGCTTTCTGGGCTGCAAGCACACACATTGCCAGCTCATGTTGAGCTCTTCATCAACCAACACCCCAAAGTCTTTCTCCTCAGGGCTGGTCTCAATCCATTCTCCCCCTAGGTTATATTTGTGCTTGGGATTACCTTATTAAGTCCCATCCATTTATCCACATTGTATTTGTGCTTTGCACTTTCCCTTTCATCTTAAGGGCTGGTGCATTAGAGATATAAAAATATGGTTTGAGGAAAATTCATGATATATTCTTTGGTTAGATAGAAAATAACATTCCTCTCTGATCTTTACATTACATTCTAGAAGTACCACTGAGGCCAACAGGAGACATAGTAGGGAAATCCACTGCTAACCAGTCAGTTTATATTCCCGATGAGCTTCTCCAAAACTTACTCTCATTTTGATGAAAGGGAATCCATCTATTTTGGATGTTGCAATTCGAGTTTCTGTTCAGCATAACATTCCTCCTGACTTAGGGTAAAGATTCTCAATTGGCAGTCCACAGATCACAGAATACAGAGAATTCATCCACCACAGACCATGCTCATGACAGCTTTCTTTCCCAGCTCGGTATGCAAGTAGCAGTGGCCACAAACATTACATTGGGATGTTAAGATAGGACACAGGTAAAAGCATCTTTACTAGCAGTATACTCTAGCACTGAATCAGATGTAGAGATGAAGAATATCCATCTGAGAGATTTTCAAGACTTGGAAGGTTGACAGGGACATTAATAATGAATTTACAGCTATTGCAATGCTGTCATTTGAAATTAATTCACAGTATAGTAAAATCAATGACAAGACTTCCATTCTGCACTCCTGAGAGAAGCTCTAACCTGAAACATGGGAAATAAAGTCCCGTATTCATCACAAAATTTCTACCTAATTTATACCTCCTTTAGGTAATGACTCCAGACCTTACACATGGAGATAGCTTGTGAATGGCTTCTTCCATTGTCAGGTATTCTAATCTAATACCACTCTCTGCTGAAAGACAATGCAACTGATTTAACATGAATAGTGCACTTGCAGACTTATGTTTAGTAGAACCACTTACGGCAACATTCTTATCCTGTCCAGTGATTCATTTGAAATCAGCCAACCTGTATACTAGTCACAATAGCAAAGGGTTGGAGCACACTCTTGTGTCAACATTAACTTGTCTCAGAAATGTATGTTTAAGGGCTGATCTCATAAAAATTACTTAATCATACTTCAATACATACCTTTTTTTATATATATAATGTCTATATGCATATATATGTATGTGTATATATATACACAAAACTATAATCACAAGTTGGAGGTGAAAGAAGGGACTATTATTTGCACAGCCAAACTGCTCAAATATTTTTAAAAATCATACTAGATGTAATCTCTTGAGCTAGTTGCAGAAGCGAAATTTTTTTAAGAAATGTTATAACTGGCAGACTGTGAACAGCTATAACAACAATGGTTATTTAGGCCAGCACTGGTACTAGTGTTTACTCTCCTGAGGGAACAGTTACCTTCCCAGAGGAAGTCTATAAAGATGCTAATGATAAGTAAATTGATTTTGTTTATTCTTGTATGGTAACCTAATATTAGGCATTACAATAGTGCTAGAAAATTAAATAAAAAAAAAAGAAACTATGTATAGTATATCTTTTCAATTGCTCCTGGATTTTAAAATTCTAGATCTTGAAATAGGTGTTTTAATAACTTCAATCTACATAAACATAGACTTATATCTCTCTTTTGTGATGAGAATATGTACAAAAACTACTAGATTGACTTTCTAAGTTGCAAATAGCCAGGTAGGGATTTCATTAGACCTTATTAGTCCATTAGAAAAGGATGTCTTTTTCCTCCTTGAACTCCTTACTGTGCAAATGATTTAACTTTCTTTTCAAAAAGCATGTTGTTCTTCATTATTAACATTGATGTATTTACTTCTAACACTACATTTTCTATCAAAGGTGTAGCATTAAACAATACATTTTAAGATGGCATTACAACTCAGGTGAAGAAGATTAAAGAGCTTGGCTTCTGAAATTTTCTATTGCTTGTCAATGTTTGTGAATCAGCAATTTTCCCCAGTACCATCAGCAATTACACCTCTTACTTTATTTCCTTTTTTTTCAGCCAACAAATTATCTGAAGTTTGTACACAAAGTAATGCTACAGAATCTACATTGATTTTCAGTCCACAACATTTTGACTAGAAATAAGGTAATGTATTGCATTTGTCTTTCCTTGCTGTCCCATCTAATGCCCTTAAGGTTTCTTAGGTAAGGCGACTTTAAAAGAGAACATTTGTCCTAGCCAGCTGGAGCCAAGAAAGTGCCTTAAACCCATGGCACATTAAATAACATAATGCTCCATTCTATGTGATCTCTCCAGCAGATAATACAGATAACATTGTTTTCCACTATGCCACAGTCTATGCATTTTTCTATTCACATAGGCTTCCTGCTACTTCAAACAGTATCAGGAGACAGGTAAAAGAGATTGCAAGAGACATTTGCTGCAAAACTCAATGTAGCTGTGCAAACCCCCAGTACTTCTCTAAGTTTCCTACAACATATAAGAGGAAGGACTTAAATCTTGAATAGATAAACCTTGAACATATTTTTTTGTTTAATTCTACAAGATCTTAACGTATTTTAAAAATCTCAAAGTTGAAAAATTTAAGTCTTTTTCTTAATGAGAAACTCCTGTCAACTGTGTCAATGAAAGACATATTGCACAACATTTACATCAGGTCACTCATCACAAGTAAATCAAGATCCAGGGAGCTGAAAAAACTGGCACTGGAATACTGTATTGATAAAGAACATTTCAGACAAAACAGCTATAACTACACATCTCTGTGAACAGAAATCTTGAAAAAAAATATTATTTGGGTCATAAACACATTAATGATATAGCATGGTTGCATGCATTTCTGTCTCATTTCTCCTGTATTTTGAAACCAAGTATTTAATCTGGGTTACATCCTCAGCACCATTCTTTTATAATAGAACAAATGAAAGTAATTGCTTTTCTTAAATTAATGGGACACCTTACAAAGAAAAACACTCATGCAAAGTATAGACATTGCAGAAACTGAATCAAATACAAAAGATACCTACTTTAGTGTAGTCTCCATATTCTACAAGATACTGTGTCTAAAAAGGTGTTAATATGCATCTTGCTATTACTGCTGGAACTCTGGGTCCCTGTTTCTGCAGATGTCAAAAGTGCTATTGCAGGCAGAAAGAAATTAGACTTTGGAGGGCTACTGAGAGCTACTAATCTAGGCACAGCATTAAAACATTCTGCTTTCCTTGGCATCTCCTCAAATGATCTGATGGATCATTTATTACAACTAAAATTTTGACCTGGGAAACCTGAAACTTGTTCAGCACTTCATCACTTTACTCCAAACTCCATTTTGCTAGGAGTGTCACTACACCAGAGGCCTGCCCCTAGTTGCTTACAATCTAATTATAAAACAACACAGATACGGATAGTTAAGGGACTGTCCTATCACTAAGACAATATTAGATAGCATAACAGCAACCAGAATAACATTTATAGAATCATTATTAGTCAGTGTTAGCTTAGCATCTTGGACTGGTGTTAAGGGCTTCCTGCCATTTCTTTTCCTTCAACTGGAGCTCTGAGCTACTACCACATTTCAGCAGCATTTATTAAGTTATTTTTGCTTTTAAACCCAAATTGAACATTAGCATTTTGTAACCTTATCCACTTATGTGTTCCAGTATGAAGTGAACCCAAAGCATGTTCAAGAGATGAGGGAATCCAGCTCATAAAATGTTAATTATTGCTCCTATAAAAATGTTAATTAACTCAAGTCTAAAATGCCAACAGAAACATGAGTGCCTATTTGTTGTGAACTTGGAAGTACCAGTAGTCTGATACCTCCTGCACAAGAAAAAGGCATATTTACTGAACAGAAAGCAAAACAGGATTTTACAAGTTATAAAAATTAACAATACATTTTCTGACATCCTGGGGTGTATTAGAAGGGCTGTGGTTAGTAGGTCAAGAGACGTTCTCCTTCCCCTCTCTTTTGCCTTAGTGAGGCCACATCTAGAGTCCTGTGTCCAGTTCTGGACCCTTCAGTTGAAGAAGGACAGGGAACTGCTTGAAAGANATGATAGGACAAAGGGGAATGGGTGCAAGTTGGAACATAGGAGGTTCCAGGTGAACATAAGGAAGAACTTTTTCACTGTAAGAGTGACAGAGCACTGGAACAGGCTGCCCAGAGAGGTTGTGAAGTCTCCTTCTCTGGAGACATTCAAAACCGGACTGAATGCGTTCCTGTGTGACCTGCTCTAGGTTGTCCTGCTCTGGCGGGGGGGTTGGACTAGATGATCTTTCGAGATCCCTTCCAACTCCTAACATTCTGTGATTCTGTGACTACTTGCATTCCCAATCCCCAGACTAGTCTTCCAAGGCTCTAAAGTCTTTCTTGATTCTTCTCAGGTTTTTTGTTGGGTTTTCCTTGCAACCGACCTGAAAAACCAGCAATCAACAATCAGAGGGGTGTACCAGGCTGGAGACTTCCTTTGTAATGTCTCTTACTTGGGCAGCAGGAAGGCAGCATATTTCTCTATGGGTCAGGTCTGGTTGGCAGATTGTGCCCTCCATTCCTCTGAGAAGGGAGTCACCAATGACAACTACTCTGTTCTTTACCTTAACAGAAGAATTTGTGATACTAGTGGACCGACTTGCCTGGGGCTGCTCCTCCAACCTGAACAGACTACTGTCCACATTGTCATCAGTTTGACCCTTCAATTCCAGAGCCTCATACCTGGGGGGTAGGTTGGGAAGGGGCACACATGTGCCCCGAGCAGGAACCTGCTTCCATCCTTCCTCATCTCTTTGTTTGTCTTCCTTAGCCTGGTAGTAGGAGGGTACAGGGCCCTTTCTTTCTTGCCTTGTGGCTGCCTGGTGCATCTGCCTTAGGGATGCTAGAGTACAACTCCACTAGTCTGTCTCCTCCTCACTGTCCCTGATACTCCTTAACCTCTCTACATCATCTTGTAGCTCAGCCACCATGCTGAGCAGGTCATCCACTTGGTCACATCTTGTACATCTGTTGTCATTACAATCATCCATTACCAGTGACAGGCTCTGGCATTGCCTACAGGCAGAGACCCGGACAGCTGCATGCCTTCCTGGAATCCTTTCTGGCAGATGCAGACATTACAGCCTTTGTCCGAGTGGACACCATCTCCAAGTTCCTTCTTTGAGGTGATGATCCCTCAGATTGTCACAGTCACCACTGCTGTTAGCCTCGCTTACTGATGAGTGATAATCTGACTACCCTTAACAATTCTTGCTGTCACCCCTCAGCTCTCAGCTCATGTCCCTAGTTCACAGATCCTCAGTGCCCTACCCATGCTAGCAGCCTCGAGTGAAATGCCCCATGCTGTACCCTCAATGATGTGCCACGTTCCTGTTCGTGGCCCTACTTAGGGCTGTTTAAATCTCCTGGCCATGCCTCTTCTGCACCTGATTGGTTCCCGCAGACTTCCCAATCCTTCCGAGCATCAGGGCTGTGAGTTGGGGAGTCCCTGCACTTGGGAAACCCTCTGTACAGCATGACCGAACCCTCATCTCAGGCTGACATCAGTCATTGCCACCACTGCTGTCACTGCTGCCTTGCCCACCATGGTTATGCTAACCAGTTGTACTAATAATATCTGTACAAAGTGCTTTCACTTTCAATAAATGCTGTTGTTTCAAGCAGAGTTCCTGAAAGGGAATTCTAAACCAAAAAGTAATTGCAAAAAAGTTTCTTTCTTATTCAAAAGAGATAAAATATCTTCTTTTAAAAATGGTGAAAAATTTAATTAATATCTGGCTCTTGCTCTTTATTCAGTATATTTCCATTTCATTCTGATTAATTTTTAAGAAGACACTGATGTGAAAAAAATGAAAAAAAATGTCCCACAGCATGTAGAAATAGCCTTCATCTTCATGATAGCACCAGGCAGAGCAAGACAAATTGCTATAAGATGTGTTAAAGAGAAAACATATATTTTTTTCTACTTGGTCATGGCTTGTCTGTTGAGTATGTGGAAGTGATTTTGTATCACACCTTCCTGTATAAAACTGAAGCTGTTTACAGATTTAACTGGTGATGATGCGATTACCTCAGATTTCCTATTGAGTAGGAAGACATATCACTGTTAAAACATTAGCCTTCTTAGCACAGGGAATAGAGGTCTAGTAGATATCACAAATTCTTCTTGACAAAGAAGAATTAACCAACTGTTGTGCCAGACCAAAGACATTGACAGGAAATCTCACTTTCCATCTGTCAGTCTGATACATTTCATGTGTGTTAAATACTGCTTAAGAAAATGGTTATTGGTGTTTGCCTTTGTTTCCCAGGTCACATACTTCAGCTTGACAAGTTCTCTTGTGTTTGGTTTCGAATGGAAATACAAGGGTGTGCTGAAATTCATAAGGGTTTACCTGCACAGGTTAACAATTACTCAGAACATTTATTCCCTTAATGATGAGGCACAATGCAGCTTGAAACATATATGTCTTTATATTTACCTTCAGTGTGCAAACATTCATAATTCTGACTTAATCCTGGAAAGAAAAGCTTCATGTTTAATTTATACACATGTTCATTTCTAAAGAACTGCACATGTACACAGTTCTAAGAAAGCAGTCTCAAGAGAAGAGGTTCCTTTACCAAAGGGCTTTAAAGTCTGATGTGTTGAAAAAAGAACAAACAAAGGGGAAAACAGTCAGTACCTGGACTGGATAGTGGCTTTTTTGTGCAGGAATATCTCATAGAATAGGAAAAACTTCATCACTTTCTTCAAAATCAGGCTGGACTCAAATACTCCAACATATATTATACTATCAGCTCAAGAAGAAACAGATCTTAGTGAAGAAAAACAAGAACAGGTATAATTAGAAAGCAAGGAAAGTAGAGGGTCTATGAGAGACTGGTGCAATTATATAAATTCTGATTGAACGAGAAGCAGCAGCTTGGACTGGACAGTGAAGGATGGGGAAGGTAGAGAGGGTCAACAGAAGTAAAACCAGAAGAAAAGAAATTCTAACTGCTAGTCTCTAACTGAATGAAAGAAGAGGGGAAAAAAAAAAACAAAACACAACAAAACAATGTAGTGGGGACAAAAGGAGTGGCCACAAAGGACAGCCAGACAGAATATGAGTTTGAGGTTCTGAATGAAAGGATGTATTTCAAAGGTCTCTTTCCCCTGTGGGAAAATACCCAACTTAGTATTGGCAATTTCTTCCTATGTAAATGATCTCTTTTGAAAGAATAATCATTGCTAGTTAGGCATTACAAAATATAATTCTTGAAACATAAAATTTTCAACCCACTATAGTTATGTGTGCTTTGCCATGATTTTAAAAGGGAAATTGAAACACTAATATGCTGTTTGGCTGTAAATTGTAATGCCAATCAGACAAAGCAGACAGCTAAACTCCAGTTCTATAAATGTTACTGCAGGAAAGAATGAATTTTCTGCTAGAGGCAGCTGGTATTAAAGACAAAATTCAGAGAAATACCAGGCTGACTCAGCTACCACTTACTGTACTCTTTATTGCACAAAGGGAAATTACTTGCAGCTTCTTCAAACCGTGAACAAAAGTTAAGGGGATGAGAAAATCTGGGACAAATTAGTCAACTAAATAATTAAAACAAATCATCAACTTGCTTCCTATCTTCTTTCATTATATAGATTGAAATAAAAAACAGAACTCTGCCATCCATTTTTGTCCAGTTCCAAATAAGTCCAGAGCCCTATACTGAGTCAGACAAAAACAAATGCATAGTTTTTATAAATAGTTACTGGTGTGTATTTAGCACTTTGTGGGTCCTATGAAATGCATTCACAGCAGTAATCATTCAAGTGGTTTAATTGCTGTAATATCTGCTGTATCAGTAGTGACATAGTAGCATTTTGAACTTAACCTACTGATACAGCCAAAGGGAAAGCCTCGATTATCTGGGCTTTGCAGCTTATGTCAAAAGTCCTTGAAGGTTCATTATTCTTTTTAAAAAGTAAAAAAAAAATAAACAAATGTGCAAATATGTCAATACCCCAGAGTATGAAGGGTAAAGATAAATCATTACAGTAGACTAAAAGAAAAGTCGTAAGATAAATACTGCAATGTCATTTTGAGGTAGGATTAATAAATATGGAAGTTTTGCCAAACTCAGGATCTGAGCTACATATGTCTACAAAGATCCTGTTTGCTTTTAATTAGGTCAGGGATACCTAGCTAGTGCTACATTACACGCTGTAATCCTGTCCCTGTTTGATCCCACACACTACATCCACAATCCCCCTGGAAAATGGGATACATGGTCTTTAATATGTAAACAATTCTGAGGACTTGAAATGCTTAGAAAAAAATCTCAGAGTTTCTAAATGTGCAGTCAACTGGTTTTCTTCCTTTGATTGTCTCAATACAGTTGAAGCAGCTTCTCACTGCCAACATTGTATTTCTGAGTCAACCTCTCATTTTCTTCAGCTAACCATATCTGGAAGAGGCTAAACCTTTGCACACTCAGATTTTTGTGTAAACTTCCAGTCATGCTTCAAGAACAATGTGCTAGCAAACAGGTGAGATTAACCTGCATTTTCCCCTCTTTTCTTTTTAGAAAAGCTATTTGCAAATTCTATACATTAATAATCTCATTTGTTGCTAAGACTGATCATAGGATAGAGCTTCTAACATCTGGAAGTCTGTACAGTAAACAGCTTAAAATTTTGACAGCCTTTATTTTTACTCCGTTCAAAATCTGCCACCTTCCAACAAAAGTAAGGAATGTTCCTTTGCTGTTAGGCCAGTCACTACATTTGTAGCAGGAAGAGTGTTGGAACTTTATTTTAGGCAGAGGAAATTTCTCTACATAATCATGTTTCCTTTCCAATCTAGTGCCCAAGAGACCAACTGAAATGAATACCTTCTCCCCTTTTTATTTTTTTGAGGGGGTTGGGGTATCTTTTTTTTGAGTAAAATATTAACATTTCACTGTTATGGGTGCAGAGTCCTGTATCTTGATCTGTAGATGTCTAGAGAAGTTTGTCTAATCACCAGTACTGAAAGATGAGCTTCTGATGATAGATAAGGTCACAATCTTATCACAAGTTTTCCTATAGAGGAAAACACTGAGAACCACATGTGGCAAAATGCACAGCCTCTGAAAGCCTGGTGTCCAAGATCAGTCAAGGTAGGTGCTGTAAAGCACTGCTGTTTCTTTCCCCTCCCTACATACCACAAACTAGACTATCATGTTTCAAACTAGAGTGAGGAATTGGACAAGTTTAAATATGACTCAGGAAAAAGGTGTGTTTTTTTAGTTCTGTGTGCTCCAGATACATTATCCAGTACAGTGCTGCTGAAATACTGAAGCACAGGAGAAAACAGGTAACGTTACAAGGTGTGGCAATATCTTAAGCTCTCATCTCTAAGAGGCTGCTGCAGTAGGAAGTGATCTCAGAAATCTAAGATCAAAGCAGTCAGGAGGCATAAAAGGGTCTCAAAATAGCAGATTAAAGCATTGACATACATTTGTGTGGTGTACAAAGATTAGTCACATAGCAGGCTCAAAGAGGAACTACATACTTGGTCAGGAAAAAAGGCTTCTCCAAAAAGAAGAAAGTCAAGCTACTTTCTCCTTTCATTTTTGCATTACAAAATCTCATTCAAACTCCTCACTCAACTATTGTATTACAATAATAAAAAGTCACTTTTTACGTAACTTTAGTCATTCTTAGCAAACTCCCCCTGTGGAAGTTTTCTTTGAGGTGAAAGCAGCAAAAACCCACACAAACACATAATAAATACAGAAGAAATACAATTAATCCTGAACTCAAACATTAATATTGTCAACTTAAAAATAAGTTTCTTCTACTCATGTATCTTTTTATTTTTTCTGTAATATTTATTACTCTTTTAAATGCTCTTTAGTTTTACAATGCTATTTCACCACCTATACTCCTGAGATACCCTTATTTTTCAATTTGTTTCTCTTTTATTTTACTTATTTAATTATAGAATTTGTAGCAGAGTATAAAATGCAATATAAGCACAGGTCACAACAAATTCCATGGAGAAGAATTAAAACTAAATAGAAACACATTTATATATTACATTAAACAAAGACTTCATCACTTATTCAGCAGTTCTTTGTCTTATCATTCTTATCCATGGGATCAATGGAACTGACTCACAAAAGCAGTTGTATTAGATATTCGCTCAAAAACATTAAAACAATTGTGCACTGAAAGTTATGGAGATATAAACATCAAATATTAAAACACTGGTAACTACCTAACATGCTTGGTAGTGCAATAAAACCACTTACACATAAACTTGTGGGTTGCAAGGAAAAGAGGCAACTCCCTTATTTGTGATTTTATCATTCATTAATATTCCACCAATACATAATTAGTAACCAGAAGACAGCTATAGAACACCCAGACACATATATTTGATATCCAAAATATGTCAGCAAAGTTTTGAATAGACATAATTTTTAAGTGAATCTTTACTGTTTTAGCAAGCTGAAGGGACACAACTCAATGGTTTTGGCCTTTTTCTACAGAGTTAATCTAGACTAGCAATTCTATAGAAGGCTGGCAATACAGCAATCATGACATCCCCAAGCACAAACACTCAGCTAGAAGCATCTCATTGCTGAAATCATAAAAACCACCAGAAAATTAGTCAAGAAGAAGAGGAAAAGTGGAGCAGGGAACAAGGTACTATAGCCAGCTATACTTTCGGAACTAGTTTAAGGCAGGAAACAAGAATCTAGCTACACTGTGAACTTGCTTTGTCTTTCTGATGCTTGCTATTTCACTGCTCCTGTGCAGAGACATCAAAAGACTTTCTTACAGGAGGAAACATAGGTGTGGTTGAACTGATGAATCTCTTGAAGGCCCATTCCCCATAAACAGCAGAGATGGAAAAACACCAGAGCTCTCCCAGTTGATATGCAAACGCAACACTGTCTTTCTGCTCCAGAGGATGCTTGTCCTGAACAGCGTGAACATGAGCCAGTCTGTATCAGCCATTCCTGAGGTTTGTTCACTCCCTGGTGCTTTCACAAATATAGCTTTTACTTTTCTATGAAAGAGAGAGTGTGTGATTTAACACTTGCCTTTAGGAGTTCCATCTGTTAGATCAGTGTCCTAGGTTCAGACTCCAGTGATGGATGTTATGAAAAGGGAAGTGAAATCAACGGAAGCATACAGTTTGTAAGGATTTTGCTTAATTAGGACCATATCGTTTTGCAATTTGCAGAATTAATCTCCAGTTGATTTACGGTCTACCCCATTTATTTTTTTTTTGACATATACTCATTATATTAAAAGACATTTGGACTAGCAAGAAAGTGTGTACTTATTACCTACCTGTCTTTTCTTCCTGTAATTCAAGCTTTGACATTACTAAGAATCTGTTTATTTTTCAGATGTTTGCACTTTATCAGTAAAGGAGTATTTTCCTTGCATGTCAAATCAGATAGCATCCTGATAGCAAATGGTATACTTACTTTGTGTTAAAGCAACCTTCTGAAGGTTTGATATTGTTACTAATACAATGCACCAGATCTCACTTAACTATCCTCTGCAGATGTAATTAAGTATTTCCAAATGTTTTGCTTAATTGCATTCTATAATGTTCTGAGTGATGTTTCCTTCAGTTACGAATCGCATTTATGGCTTCCAGTAATTCCATTTATCATTGCAATTTGGTTAGCTTGAAATGTGCTACATTAATTAGTTCTTTTCAAGTCTTTTAAAAGAAATGTCTGGAGATCATTAATTCTATATGGGCAATTTATTATTGCTTAAGAGAGTTACTTGTTTCAGTTTGTTGCTCTTTTTTAGACTTCTTTCAGCATTTCCCTGTGTAAAAATTATCTTACATGATCACCTTTCATAAGCTGTCCCTAGTGAGTATCATTGTAGTTTTGTATGGTTATAAAAGGCTCCCAAGCATTCAATAGTCAGTGCCAAACAGCATTAGGATTTTTTTAATATATTTTCTGTAAACTGTTATTCCAAAATGAGTTTGCAAAGCTGCATATATTATCGGAATAAGCAATTTCCATGACTTATTAGCATATAACATGGTAATGAACAAGGTGTACTGTACAAAGAAACAAAAGGAAACCAATAATGGAATTGTTCTTTGTACAGTTATTAATCTGGAGAAAAAAAGACTGGATTTTATCTTTCTTGAAATAAAATGAGAATGCAAATCTCATCCTCCATTTTGGTTTCAACATTCTGTTCTGGTTTGAGCATTTACTGCTACAAAGACTTGTAAACATGCCTAATTTCAAACACATTAGTTTCCACACTGAGCTCAGTGCCTTTAAGCATCAGAGTAAGTCTTAGTTAGATCACAGTGTTATTCACACGTTGCCTCTGGCCCAGGAGAGTTTCTGAAGCCATCTGTTCCCCTGAAGAGAAGATGAGGAGGACCGAGTATCCTAAAAGCCTAATAAAAAACAAACCTTCTGAATCTATAGACACTTATACTGCTGTAATTCAACAAGAGATCTAGTGATCTAGTGAATGATGGAATAATGTGAATACTGACATTGAAAATAATGGTTTTAATTAGATATGATTATTGTTACCTGACTAAGATTACTAAAAGCATTGCTTTTAATTTATGTAATAAATTCCTGGGCTGGAGGGGGGGGAGGGGAAGGGGGGGAGGGAATGTCAATTGTTTGGGAAATTGGCACATGAACTCATATTTCTCATAACAGAAATGGCACTTACGTATTCCCTTCTAACATGCACCTTTGGATGCCTCCAATTATGCTCTGCTACAATGAACTGACTAGTTTATGTTTATTATTCTGCTCCAAACTGAAACATTTTTTCCCATTTTCTTTCTTTTGTTAATATAAAAATAAATTCATGTGGTTCTAAGTGTTAGTTATTTTATTCATTTTTGTTAAAATAATAACAAAGCTTTGTTGTTCCCCTCTACGTAAGGGAAAGCTGTAAAGGAGAAACTACAATCTACACACTCGGATAACAGCCCAAATTCTGGATTACAAAGAAAACTTTCTTCACAAACTTTTTCATCTCTCATTGGCTTTATAAAGAAGATACTCCCCTGAAATATTTAACTGGAAGACTTAAGAAGTAAGCCTGGAACTGGACAACCAGAAGGAAAAGACTATGGCAGAGGATACGACTAGGAAAGAAAATTGGTCTTTCTATAAAAAACAGAGCAAAGGATTAAGGAATTAATCAAATATCACAGTATAATAAAATAATAATTCAATGCAGACTGGCCCTACTCTCCAGCCTTCTCTTACTCTTAAAAGTAGTGAGGATAGACAGCTTGCTTTTCCTTTGCAAGTTATTACTGTCTATAACACATGACCCTTGTAGGTACCTCTTGTGTTTTTCCTGTGATATACAGAGAGAAGCAGCAGGCTAAGTGACAATAGGATATTCCAATTACTACTCTCTATGCATAGTATCTTGCAATAATAGAATATTATTATGATCTTCTTTGTATCTATTTTAAGAATGGATCAGCATCTCTGCAGAGGGTTTCCAAGCATGTAGCTTCTTTTCAGAATAGAGTTAAGAACTACCTGACCTCCTGGGGTCCTTTCCAGACCTAAACTTCTATGATTATATCAACCCTTTGAAAACTTATAGATTGTGCATCGCTCAAAGTGGAACATTCTCTCATCACTTGGACAATACTTGGGTAATGGCTTAGGTTATGGCTACCTTTTTTTATTAATATAGCCAGGAGTCTTATTGACCTTTGGATAATTTGCCATTATCCCATCTGACATGAGAAAGTTTTACATCCTTCTGCCTCAGCAGTATGCCGTTGCCATTTGAAATTTCTCATATAAATGATTAACAAACATTAAAGGAAAGAAAATCAGCAACATGTGTTTTGCTGTGATTTACAATTACCATTGCAACACTGAAGTGTTTTAATGGAAGCACAGGAAATTGAAGTAATATAAATCCTCTCAGTCAAGAAAATTATTAATTACTAGTGAATCTGGTATATGCATTTTATCCAAGTTAAAGTTTAAAGGGTTTAGTCATGTTACCAGCTAATCTTGACTTTTTTTAGGCTTAAGACTGTACCTATGCAACTGCAACTATCAGTATTTACCAGCTACAATCTCCAGTAAAATTTTGACACACACACATGCTTCACAAACTACCTCCAAGACATCCAGACTACCACAGATCCACAGGCTGGAAAAGCTTACTTCTTTTCATTGACAGCAGAAAAATATACACATTCTTATCTGATCAACTAAATTAGTTGACTGAAAATAAGCACTCAAAATGCTGTCTTAAATATCCATACGGTTTTAAGAATTATCAACAATAGAGTATCTGACTTCAAATGCAGGTATTCTGTGTGGATCTTCTATAGCACATTTCCCTAACCCATTTCCCAGCACCTGTTAATAATTCAATTCAGACTTAAAAGAATTAGAAATACCCACTGTTCAGTAGTGCTGATTTTCCATTTAAGTATATCTTAATATTACCATTTAGTTTGTGAAAAAAATACTACAGTATTACAAAGAAATTATTCAAATTGTGGTGCATCACCCCATTACTGTATAGCACAGATCAGTATTTTAACCAGTCTTTTATAACATTGACATATAAATTCTGTTTAAATAAACACCTGCATGAATACCTCAAAAGGCTAGATGTGTTTTGACCCCGGCTACTGCTTAAAATTCCTGTCCTGCTTTCACTTGAATAGAATTATAGAATCAATTTTCTGTTCAGGGAAGCAGCAATTTTGGAGAAGACTGCAGCACCCAATTCTGTGAGAACAAAGTGGACAAGACACTTTGTTGTAGTTTGTGGTCAGCCATGGTATGCAGGTTCCCATAGTGATCAAGGTCTTTAGTAGTTTTGAGCCAGTCAGGTGCTAGGGCTAGCAGGAGTGTAACCCAGGCAGCAAACAGAAACATCACCCTCACTATAATTTGGGAAGTTTGTTGGGGATGGGGCTCTTCCTCAATAGCCACCATCCCTGCAGGGTTTTACCCATTGTTCTACCCCAAGTCCCACTCTCTCATTCACTGTGACCATTGTGGTCTCTCTGGAGCTGTGCTGCTTGCAGTGTTTGACACCTGACATTCACTGCTGGAAGCTGTGCAGCAGTACTGTATGGGCTGAGTATAACTTTGTATTTCATACTGGTATTGGGATTAGTAGGAGTTCTTTATTATTATTTTACAAAATCTGTTTTCATTTTAACGCATGGGTCTCCTTTCTTTTTCCTGATTCCCTTTCTTGGGTGGGGAGAGATCACTAGGTGATAGAACAACTGCCTAGATGTAAGCAGTTCTTTTCCTCCATAGCATAGGAACTATCTTCTCCCATCTACTTACATACTCAGACAAGACATGGTGTACTGAAAAGATAAGTATAGTGGAAAGATTATATTATTTTTTCTTCAATATTTCTGGCCTTCAGAATAGTAAACATCAGCTGAGAATGGCTTTGAAATCTTCAGAAATATCGAGTTAGGTATCAGGCACTGTAAAGGCACTGGGTACACCTGAAAGTCACCCTCAGCTTGAAATCCTGTTTAGTTTGTTAGTTCAGTTCAAGAGCCATAATGATTTAAATAAACTTTTATTTCAATACTATTATTTTACATACTTATTAGCATAGACAATAAACATTAGATATTGTATAGTAATTTAAGTATACTGAATTCCTCTCTTCTTAGATATAAAAATTGTGATAATACAGATGTGCATACTGTCTAAGATGGAACTGCTACCATTAGCACTTCTTTCAGCTTCCTACTGACAAAGAATTTTGAATAATCTACAAAAGTCAGCACTGTGCTTTTGAACTTTGCATTAAGATATGACAGAAAGATAGCATATAGACAATATAAAAACTGTATTTTTATGCAAATGGATCTTTTTTTGGGAACATGAGGAAAGTAGAGAATTTTAGAGCTCTATTTAATGTGTCAGAGAGTGATACACTTTGTTTAGGAGATGTGTTGTTAGTTTGGTAGTAAGTGATACAGTCTAGATGTGTGGAAAATTAATGAGTTAGGATATCAGTAGTTTTAGAAAATCAGATTAATATATTCATTATTAATGGCCAAGAAATCCTCACAAATTCCTTAAAATAGATAGTCCATTGAGACTAACTTTAAAATATTAGAATTCTTAGAAATTTCAAAAAAATTTAAGAAATGTAATGTGTCACATTACCTTTATCTCCTCTATGTGGACTCCCTCAAACTTTGTCTTTCCTAATTACACTCTGTAACAATTATAATCTCCTCCCTCATACTCATTAATATTTTTTGTGACACTCCATCCCATCCTGTAGCAGTCTAGTTCTGTAATAAATTATTTGGGGCAAATTGTCTGTTTATACACCATCTAAGGAAAATGGGAATTCATTCTTTCTTTGCCCCTTTAGGAACGGCTGTGATATATAACATTATTAAACTGACAGATTTTTCAAAATAGAATCAGCAGTAAATAATTGTAACTAAATGTGGGAGTTTTTGGCAGCTTTCTTGCAAGACTGATGACAATTTTATCTATTTAACTACTGATGCAACATAAGCCATAAGTCATTCATCTGCAAACAAGGAAGTCAGGCTACACTTATGAATAGGGGAATTGATAACTTCCTGGAAATCTGTAATTCTGAAGAGAATCTGGAGACTCTAGAGGACAAGCCACTGAACAGAGAGTGAAATGCAGTACTGCAGGAAACAAGGCTAATGACATACAACCAAGATAGTGGGTAAGAGCAAGACCATTGTGTGGGATTAGTGCTCAAATGCTGTGAATAGGTTCTTCACTACAAAGAGAATGTTGTGAAAGAGAAAAGAAGCTAAATTGAGTTACTTTAGTATCTCACTTTATATGGCAGGAGAAAACCTCTAACCTTAAAGATGACATTACATTTCACAGGGGAATCTTGGGTACTAAAGTGCTCCTAACTGTGTCAGAGAAGCAGCTATTAGTCTTGAAAGAATTAAAACAAAAAAAATTATACTTTATAAAAACACATGTGATTAACTATTAGAACAAGCTACCAAAGGAAGATGAAAATTAATATGGGAGACCATGATGGATAAGTTCTAGCCTAATAGAAACTTAATTTCCTTTCAGGCACAATATCCTGGATTCAATATGTGAATACCAAGTAAATCTCAACTATTTCTTACTTATGTGGAATGTCATACTAGATTAGTGGCATCCAAGTTTTCCAGCAAGGTCAAAAACATAATTTAGTTACTGGCAGGAAGGGATGTGCTGTGACTACCTTCATAAGATGAGGTGCATGGGAGACCAAAGGTCTGTGTTATTAGTCTGTCTGGGTTCCAGACTGATCGCACTGAGTAGGCATAGTAAGGAGAGGACATGCTAAAAATGTGAGACTTACTGCACCTGCATGATAGAGTGCATGCACCTCTGAGCTGCCCCACAACACTCCACTCTGGCCACTCAACACATCAGAAACCACAGGCAGCTCTGCAATGGCAGTCAGGAGCATACTGCTGCCACCCAAGTCTCTAGACTGACCCTGCTCAAGAGATATTCAAGAGAAGCCTATCAGCTGAATTAATTGCTTGATCAGAAGATGACACTCCTAAATCCTTGACCTATACAACTAAATGGCCTCATGTTGTCTTACATCCAGCCAGATCCAGGCAGCATTTTTCCCTAAAATTTTTATTTTAACTTCAAGCATACTCTTGTATAAATTAAGTGCTAATGACTGAGAATTTCTGACCTCACTTGTGTGCATTTAGTCACAACGTGAGGCTTGATAACCTCTTGAGAGGAAAGTACCTATAAGAAATAACAAGTACATATAAATGCCCAGGAGTGGCTCTTATCCAGTTCCACAGATGATAAGTCTGGAGAATAGATTCCATAATGTGACAGACAAATTTCTTGGGAATAGCATACACGTAAAGCAATATCAACTTGGTGATCTTCCAGAAAACTTCCTCTGGTCAGCCACTGGGTAGACAGGATCATATGTGTCATCTTCAGTAAATGCTAAACAAAAGGGCAGAGCCTGTGCGGTGTTGCTGGAGCCTGTCCTCATACAACAGAAGTCCTGGAGTTGAGGGCTGACAAAGCTAAAAAGACAACAACAAAAAATGCTACTTTGCTCAGCTAGGTGTTTTGGGGTTCCTTTCATGTTTGCATGGGCCCAAAAATTAAGTCATTTTTTTACAAATTCATGTTAAAAGAATAAGTAAAAAAATATGCATAACCTGGAAAATCCATTCAGAAATAGAATCAAGCAAGAAAAAAAAAGACTTATTTGGGGATCAGTGATTTTCCCACCAGCAAAACACATAGATGAAACACAATCTATAATTATGGTGCCAAGCTGAATAGACAATCAACTGATGTGTTCAAAAAATGTTATGTAGGAGTTTCAAAATTGCAACTGTAATCCAGCCTTGTTCCAGAAGGTTTCTTAAAAATTTCCACTTCATAAGACCTACATCTTCTTCTGAGACATTAGAAGAATTAGCTTTAAGACTCAAAAAATATTTTACTTCACAGAAATGTAATAACATATGATTAATACTTTTTATTATAGTATCACACCATATATTACTTTAAAATATTTCAAGATAAAACTTGGTTGAGCAATTCAATTACTCACAACATTTCACATCTTGTTTTGCAATAGCTACAGATTCTTCAGCACTGAGGAATAAAGAGCTGCATTCTTCAATTGTGTCATCTTTACTTTGCTAATGTTTTAGGCTCACCAGACAAAGGTGAAACTGTTAGGGATTAATGGTGTAGTATTCAATAAACATGTCTGTTATAAGAGATCAGATGATGCATTCACACCTTAAAAACTGCAATGAATTCTTTTATTTTCCAATAATTAAAGCTTAAACAGCCATCAAAATCTGTGTATCATTTTCAAAATTGAAATCTTAGATACATGCAAAGGGAATGTGGAACAGAAGTAAGAAGGTGGATTGTACAGTCTTTCAACAAGGAAGAGTTCTTTCAGGAACTGTTGCAGAACACATGGAACTGCAACAAATCATAGAAATCATTTAGGTTGGAAAAGACCCTTAGGATTACTGAGTCCAACCATTAACCTAGCACTGCCAAGCTCCCACTAAACTATGTCCCTAAATGCTACATCTACATGTCCTTTATATACCTATAGGAATGGTGACTCAACCACTTCCCTAGGAAGCCTGTTCCAGTATCTGACAACCCTTGCCGTAAAGAAATTTTTCCTAATATCCAATCTAAACCTCCCATGGTACTACTTGAGACCATTTCTTCTTGTCCTATCACTTGTTACTTGGGAGGAGAGACTGACACCCACCTCACTACAACCTCTTTTCCAGTTATTTGTAGAGAGCAGTAAGTTGTCCTCCCCCCAGTCTCCTTTTCTCCAGGCTAAAGAACCCCGGTTCCCCCAGCTGCTCTTCATAGGACTTGTGCTCTAGACCCTTTGTCACCTTCATTGCTCTTCTTTGGAAGCACTCCAGCACCTCAATGTCCTTCTTGTGGTGAGGGGTCCAAAACTGAACACAGTATTCAAGGTATGGCCTCACCAGTGTGGAGGACATGGTGATGATCACTGCCCAAGTCCTGCTGGCCACACTGTTTCTGATACAAGCCAGGATGCTGTTGGCCTTCTTGCCCACCTGGGCACACTGCTGGCTCTTTTTCAGCAAGCTGCTGACCAACACATTCAGGTCCTTTTCTGCCAAGCGGCTTTCCAGTCACGCTTCTCCAAGCCTGTAGCATTACATGGGATTGTTATGTCCCAGTGTGGGACCTGGCACTTGGCCTTGTTGAATCTCACACCATTACGTCTGTCCAAGACACGGGCCGCCAGTTTCTCCAGGAGAATAATGTAGGAAACAGTGTCATAGGGTTTACTAAAACCCAGGTTAAAAACATCCACAGCCTTTCTTTCCATCATTCACTAAGCAGGTCACCTTGCCATAAAAGGAGATCAGGCTCATCAAGCAGCACATGCCTTTCATAAACCCATGTTGACTGGGACTGATCACCTGGTTGTCCTGCATGTGCTTTGTGATGGCACTCAAGATGATCTGCTTCTTAATGTTCCCTAGCATTGAGGACAGACTAATAGGCCTGTAGTTCCTCAGATCCTCCTTCCAGCTCTTGTTGTAGATGGGCATCACATTTGTTCCAGTCAACTGGGACCTCCTAGCTAGCTAGAACTGTTAATAAATAATGTAAAGTCGCTTGGTGAGCACTTCCACCAGCTCTCTTTCCTTGCCTACCACTTCTGAAGTTTTTGTAACTATCCATTGCATCACTCCAGCTTTGTGAGTCATTCTACCATGTCTCCATGATTGCAACTATATCATAGTTTTACAGCTGCACAACAGTTTCCAACTCATCCTGTTTGTTGTCCATGCTACATGCATTGATGTAGGTACACTTCAGTTGGGCTATTCATTCCACCACCTTTTTGGGGGATAAGCTCTAATTCCTACTTGACTGTTTTCAGGTGCTTCCATGGTTTCTAATCCATCAATAACCCTTGCATCTTTCTGGTGCATGGATCTGCATCCACATCCACTATCTAGAACGCTGTCCCTCAAGCATTAGCATGCTGCCCCCAGGCTTGTCTCTAAAGAGCCTGATTTTATCCCTTTCCCCTTTAGAATCTAATATAAAACTCTTTCAATGAGCCCTGCTACCTTTCACACAAAGATCCTTTTCCCTCTTTGAGACAGGTGTACCCCATCTGTCAGCAGCAGGCCTGGTGTTGTATAGACTGACTCATGTTCAAAAATCTCAAAATTCTGCTGGTGGCATCAGGCTTGGAGGCAGGTATTGATCTGCCAGCTCCTCCTGTTTCTTCCCTCATCATTCCCTGAAACTGGAGGGATAGAGGAGAACATGCACCCACATACGATTTCTCCTGGTTATTGCTCAGGAAGATATTCGTAGCTACTTCAGAATCACTAAGCTGGATCATTACTGTAGTACTGTCTCAAGGTCTGACCTACAAATTTTAACAACATGATCAAGCTTAAAAGGGGGCATGCACCTGGGGGTTGGATATAAGAATTGAAATGATGATTCACATCCGGAAATCTGCCTTGTGAAACATATGGTGTTTGAATCTGGATGTGCAAACTAGTGGAAAAAAGTGTAGGTAAGTAAAGGGTCTACAAGCACCTAAGCAGATAAACTACAAGATCCAATGGCTGAGCCCAGGCATATTCAGCCCAGAAGCAAGACTAATATTTTTAATTAAAAGTAATTATTTTTTTAAATTTCTATGTAATCTCTTAGGTTACCCTCTGATTGAATTCCTTCCATTTTTAAAATGTTTTCTAGAAGATATAAGTAAAAGTTACAGGTTAAATATAGGAATATTTGGATGAGAGGTTACAATACTAGACAGTATAATCCAAAAGGCCCTTCTGGCCCTGAAATTAATGAGTTTGTAAAAAGTGTATTTTGTTCCAACAAACAGCAATAGCCAAAATATTTGTGTTAAAAACACACCAAAATTACAATCAGGCCATAGTTTTCAGTCATGAAATAATTTCTTTAAATAAAGCATGCTCATTTGAAATGCTGACATAGAATTAAGTACAGTCTAAGAAGTGCTGCTATAATTAACGGGACATTCTCAATGAAAGATGACATAATTTAGAGTGGTATTACCTTCCATTGCAATTTTCACAGATCTCAGGCATCTAAAATAACCATTTTGTTTAAAATCACACAATGTTCTTATTTTAATTTACTTGTAAGTATGCTCATGGGGCTGTTCTCTTTATCCAGCTCATGCACTGACATTTGACTGTGTTACTGAGTTTTACACACTTTGCTTCCCTTCTAATAAGCTGTTCCTCAGCTTGATGGGGGAAAGGAAATGTGGAAAGAAAGCTGTATTACACTTAAATACAATATATATTTAAATCTTCATTGCAACCTAAATGCTTTTAAAATATACGTACAGTTTAAATATTCTGGTTTTATTTTTTAACTATTAGTGCTATAACTCTGCACTCTCTAGGTTTGTTTTAGTTTTGCTTTGTTTTGCTTTACTGAAGTGAGAGGGAAGCTGTGCAAATATGTCTAAAATTATGCATTGACTATCAGGAAGTCAGGTGAAGCCCATCAGCATTTGAGTATATCTGGCCAGCATGTAGGAGGAGAAGCAAAAAGGCAAGATAAGGAGTAAAACCAGTTCTCTTACTGCTTCACAGGGATTTGATGAAATTTACTTTTCCCATGAACAGGGGAAAGACATCAAATAGTAGTGTCAGAATATAAATGCTCAAGGGACTTAAAGGAACAAAACAAAAGGACTCAGAAGAAAAGGTAGTACTTGTTATTTAACCATAAGACTAGTCATGTACAGAAAGAAAGCTGTTTTCAGAAGAGACTGAAAGACTTGGAGGAAAAAAGTGAAGTAGATAGAACCGCAAGAGCTTGAGAGGATTCTATAGCATACAGAGTGGTCAAGCATGATATATTTTCTCAGCAGAAATACATAAATATATATTCTGTTCTAGTATCTCTGAAGTTCCTCCCTTTCTCCTCTCATCTCCTCCCAGCTCCAAAATGGTCCTTGAATTTAAAACCTTTGTAAAGTCTACATTTGAATTCATAAGCCAAACCCAGACAAAAAACATGCCATATTTTTTGGCACAAACCAAACCCAGACTGTCTGTCAGATACTGAGACTTTTGGAACCAGTATTAGTCACAGGATGTAATTGTTTGCATCACAGCTTTTCTAGTACTGGGAAGGGTGCGACAGAGTGGACCTACAGATTAAGCTCCAAATGTGTTAAGATCAAGTTTCTGTGTTAGGACTAAATCTACTCAAAAATTAATTTTAATACATTTGTCTGTAATAAAGGAAACATCTGTCTAAAATCAGCTCTAAAAAGATTACTAAACCATTTCTTTTTACCACCATTTTGATACCAATATATTATTCTATGTAGCAACTTTAGGCTTGAATACAGATTCCATGATGGATACTGCAATGCATTCTGCGTTTATTTTCAGCTACTGCTTTTAAAACTGGAATTAATATATTCTGATATCTTATCTCTTTAAAATATCTATAATCAGTAGAATCTGAGTCATGTTCTGGAGTATAAGACAAATTTCACTTTTTTATTTTCCAAAACTTTCAAATTACACCTTACAAAATGGGAAAAGGGAATTCCAGACAATATGCAAACAGGCCCAGTGGTGGTAGTAGTCACAGCTGAACACTGAGGAATCAAATCCTTACACTGATTTTAATTCAGTTACCTTTTTCACTTCAATTGATTCACTCCAGTATAAGTAAGACAAAGTCTGTCCCTAAGGAAAGCTTATCAGGTTTGATAGTCATAAGCTTTAATCAGCACCCTTCTTATTCTCATGTAGTAAACATGCTTTATCATCCCTTTCTTACTTTCATTGGTTGTTTGAATTTAATAGTAAGTTGCTCAGCAACTGTCTACAATATCTTTCTTCTAGATGCTTTTAGAGTGCTAGTTTATAGTAAAGTTTATGACCAATAAGCAATTATACTGAGTAACAAGCAAGTGATTTTGCTGAGATGATTGCAGAGTGCAATTGCTATTACTGATTGTGAAATAACAGTGGCCTTAACAATTGCATGAGAGCTTTCAGTATGTGTCACTAGATACATGGTTTTTCTTCTGCTTTCCACTACCTCACTCAACTAAAAATCCATGCTTGTAGGCCCTTACAGTTATTATTTTTTTAATAATAGCAAACACCTCTCATGTCAATAAATGGTCATGGCAATATAGATACAATATTGTTCAAATTCCATGTGCAATGACCAGTTAGATCTTGAGGCTGGTAATGCTTTCCCTCTGCAGTGGCAGACTAGACAAAAACAGTCACCCAATGGGAGACTTGGAGGAAAAGAGAGAAAGGGAGAGAGGAATGGACCACGGACTCAGCTCTCAGTTGGTGTTATTCCCTCCTAGCCAAGAGTAATGTTAACTGGGTGAGCTTCATTCTCTACATTTTTCATCTAAAACTAAGTATGTCTCTCTAAATCAAAGGCAGATTAGCTTACCTAGCTTTGAGCTGAAAAAGCAGAGGAGTAGCATTCATCCACAGGCAGCAATACTGTTAGTTGGTACAAGACCTTAAGCAGCACCACCTCTCAGCTCAGACGAAAGATGGCTTTTGCAATCCCTTTTTGCTGTGATGCCAGAAGTCCTGTGAGACTCAGGGATATAATGGATAAGTCACAGTGACCTGGGCCTTTAAGCACTTTGTCAGGGCAAATAGACAGTGGTTCCCAGCATCAGCATGAGCTCCAGCCACAGCCTGACCTTTCCTTACAGTCACCTCAGCACTATTGATTGGTGAGGAAACTGTTGTGTCCCACTAGTTTAATTACTGCTCTGATGTATAATCATGTGATGTGAATATTTTTTATCTCAATGGGATGCATACTCAATGTGTTACTGGAACTATAAGGCTGAATTACATAGTTGGAAAACATAGACATGCTCTATGGCAAGCTACCTTTCCTCAAGCAACCTCCTATGGCCAAAACTTGTTAGTTCTTGTCAGTTGGCTTTGGAAAGATACTTCTTCCCAGCCTTTCCATTTCTTTTACTTTGAACTATAAACAAACTACTAATTACTTAACCATGATGAAACTACTAACATTACCTTATTATTGCATTCATAAGCTAACTTTCTCCAGTACAGATCTCATGTTGATGTATTCAAAAAGATTACTAAAATTTTAAATTCACTTAGTCACTGAGGGTACTTAAATGGCTTTAAAAAGAAACAGAAGTTTTCAGCACTTTTGAAACACTTTCTCAATGTACATGAGGGAAAAGGAAGATCAGAAGAAAAGTGAGAACAAAACTAAATATACACATCTCATCAAAATCCAGAACACAAGACCAAAGTTTAGGTGATTAAATGCTAATTAGACAACTAAAATAATTTTGAACATAAACAACAGATTGCATTACTGGGAGCAACTAGGAAGATTTTTGCTCATCAGCAGTTCCAGAGCTATGACTGGAAAAACACCCAGAGGCAGTAATTGCTGGGATAGAAACTGTCCTTCTGCAAATAATCTGAGAAATAAGACAAAGGCAGAAGGAAATGCTTTGTTCTACGGTTTTTCTTCCAGTCTCAGTGCTTTTAAACCCTGGAGTTAGCAGCTGTCTCCCAGTGACCCTCTTTGTCATGAAACAAAACCACTGACCACCAGGGTCAAACTAACTACAATTTATCGCAAGAAACAAATGTCCGTACCAGTCTCAAAGAAGTTGGGATGCCACCAGAGTTGACTCACAGTTAGCTATGGAACAACAGCAAAACCAAACATGGGGAGTATCACTACAAGGATGACCTAAAAGTTTTTAGGGTATAAGAGGCAGGAGGAAAGGGGAGGATCTGTAGTGCATGTTCACTTAAATCAACAAAAGTTTGTTCATGAACTGTCTCACCACCTGATCAAACACAGCAAAGAATAATTAATTGTCACACGTAACTAATGAATAAAAAAGCACTCAACTAATTTTTGATGATTTTACTACTCATTGGCAACACTAAATAAAAAAGAAAAAATACATCCTTAATTTTTAGTAATCTTCTTTCTTTTCCATTTTCATGGACAGTACCACATAAGTTTTATAGATGTAGGTCTGGATTACTTGCAGCTCATACTATACTACTAGCACCATTGTTTATTCTGATGGACCTATCTAAAATTTTATTATTGGCGGTTTTCTGTCTATATTTATAGATGTCAATCAACTGAACATATAAATGTCAAGATTAGAAAAAAAGAATTTTATTGCTTCTCATCTTCTTTGACTGTTCATTATCATAATACTAAAATAAACATACTGATTTGTTTATATATATATAAACACTTTTGTTTCTAGGTACCACCTAGGATATATAAAATATGTTCAGAAGTGCTGTATCGTACAGAATAGGCTGGGGCGAGCACACACAGAATAGGCCTTATGAGGAGTGGCTGAGGGAATTGGGGTGGTTTAGTCTAGAGACAAGGAGGCTCAGGGGACACCTTATCGCTCTCTACAATTACCTGAAAGGATGTTGTAGCGAGGTGGGTGTCAGTCTCTTTTTCCATGTAAAAAGTGATAGGATGAGAGGAAGCGGCCTCAAGTTACGCCATGTGTTTGTGTGTGTGCTAAATTAGATATTAGGGAGAAAAAATTTCACTGAAAGGGTTAGCAAGCACTGGAACAGGCTGCCCAGGGAAGTGGTTGAGTCACCATCCCTGGAGGTATCTAGAATATGTGTAGATGCAGTGTTTAGGGACACGGTTTAGTGGTGGATTTGGCAGTGTTAGGTTTATGGTTGGACTCAATAGTCTTAAGAGTCTCTTCCAACCTAAATGATTCTATGATGATACAATTTCTGTCAGAAAAGGAGATCAGAGTGCTCTCTACTCAAATAATGATGGGTTTCTCCTCAAATCATGGAGTTGCATATGTGCAACAATTATTTTTAAACTTTTTCAGCTTACAGACCTCTAAATATTTTTCAAGTCAACTGTGGAATCTAGTTCTGCAAATTTAATACAACCGACAACTTTGAACATGGCCTACAGATTTCTACATAATGCAGATAAAAGTCTGAAAACCTCAGACTTACCCCCTAGAAAAGCAGGTCAATAAATCTGACCACCAAGAGGTGCTCAGGTGAATTTTGGTATAAGATTTCCGTTGCTGCGGAAGATACTGCCACTTCCACAGTCAAGTCCAGAACATATTTTTCCAAGTATGCCTTCCACAGAAATGCTAAAGGTATTAAAACAAATACTAAAAAGCAAAAAAGGGACATGTTTTAGCATCCTAATACAGAAGTTGCTACATACATATAATTTTGCCAGCATAACTACTTGCCATAAATGAATTGTTCTATCTCCACAGAAACAGAGGCGTAATTCATGGAACAGCAAGATGTTTACAGTTCTTTTTTTTTTGAAAAGCAAATGCCTCAACTTGAGGGACTGATGAAATGATCACCAGATGATGCTTTGTACAACCAAGCTGGATATGGCTAATAGCCAAAATGGCTAGCAACTTAAAGTTCTTAAATTTGTACTTTCTGGTATTGGCAAAGGATATCATCAATGCCACCTCAGCTGATCAGAGAGGCACTGTATATGCTTGTCTGTCATGTTAACAGTCACAGTATCTGTGCCTGAATTACAAACAGTTCTTTTGAACTTCTTGGAATAAGAAGCTGACAAGAACGAGCAGGACTATTTTTGATGGAAGTTAACAGACAAACACAGACTGGAAATCTTACTGCTGTGCCCCAAAGGGCAGCTCACTTAACATTTGCAATACTCTGGGCTTTTCCTTTCAGGAAAGTGTAAGAGAAGGTAGTTGTACCTGGAAACCCCACTGTGTCTAAGAGGGAAATTGCTCACACCATATGCTGTAGGACTTCAAACATACAGAGTGACCTTCTGAACAGAATTATGAAGCAACAGCTGAGAATTCAATAAAAGAAACTACCAAACTTCCTAACTAACTTGTACCTTTGAGCAGGTAGGGGCAGAGCAACATTAGGATGAAGAAGTTATAAAATATAACCTATGCACTTGACAACACAGTCTGTGTGCAGTCACCATCATACCTGCCTGTTTTTGATGACAGAAATTACTTTTTCTCCTTTTAGCTCAGAAGAACGAAACCAGCTAAAATAGAAATGGAACTTTATTCCTTCCTTCAATTCAATTTAAAAGTCAATGAAGTTTGAAGCAATAGATTCAAGATTCCCCCATGGAAATCATTTTAAGGCAGGGATGGTAGTGTCGAGTGAATTTGTAACACAAGAGAGATCAATACCTGGATGAGGTGGCAATCTGCAAATGCAACAGGAAAAAAAAGATGAAACTCAGTTCAGTGGGTACTTGGAGGAATGGAAAGACAGGTTTGCAGGAAACTGTATGTAGACAGACCCTCAAACTAAGCCACATGAGTTTCAGTGCAGCTAAAAACATTCCCCTGTCCACTGTCACACTGAGAAGCTATGTGCATACAGATACACAAGCAAAGGAGGACTGGATGAGGCAGCTCAAGAAATGTGAAAACTGTCATTAATTTCTTTGCTACACACTGAGGAAAACAGAATAAAAGCTTAGATAGTCATACTAACCTTAGGTCTGTTATCCATTTCTCCTTCAACTATTGACTTTGTTGGCCTATTTTAGCTGAGTTTGATATCAGTATAGGGCTTTAAAAGTCCTTGCTATTGTTAGGAAAAAAAGCAAAAAACAGGTAGTCAGGCAGATGCCCCAGAGGAAAGACAGGTTGTAGCACGAGTCCAACAAAATTGTTTGACAGTAAAAAATATTCACACAGATACAAAGACTAAACCCGGCTTAATAAGTTCTTCCAGCCATAAGTTATTTACATGTTAAGTTAGTATGAAAAAATATTTTAATATGTAATAACATGCAGACATCCACACCACCACCTCTTAAAAAAAGTAGTCATGAACTCTTCTTCAGAAACATGGGGTTTTTACTACTCCAGATACTGTGTTACTATGCACACTGTATAAAAGACTAGTTGTGTTCAATATATTCTAAAAACAACATATGTAATAAACACCTAACTAGAGAAATAACACAGATATGCTTGCAGATGGTAAACACCTTCAGATTTATAGGTACTATGTTGCATTTTTTTCATCTACTTCACATGTCTTTACTTCTCACATTAATTATAAGCTTGTTTTAAACTGACAAAAACATTACATAGGATGACAATAAACTTCACAGCCAGTGTTCAATTGCATCATAAAAAAACATGTAAAAAAGTTGAAGAATTTTCATAACTCTTAGAATTGTAGTTCTGAATCTTACTTTAATGAATATGATTAAATCTAGTAACTGCCTTCAGAAATACTGTACTTCAACTAAAAAAAGGAGCTTAATCTAAAGTTTAGAAATCCTGCAGATATAAGACTACGTCTGCCTTAAAACCAAATGACAGCAAAAATGCATCCTATTTCAGAAGTATCATTGGCTTGTGTTCCTGGCCAAATTCCAATTTTGAGTTTATGCTCTTTTTATATGTCTTTCAAGATATAAAAAAAACTTAGAGTCATATGTGTCACTCAGATTTATAGGTGATTTACATCTTGTACTGTCTCTCTGCACAGGCATAAGTTGTATCTGCAGTGGTGTTTTTTTCCCCCTTTTTTACCTTAAGACAAGTATTTGATAGATTAAAATAATCTGTACAGCACAAATCCATGTATATTTACATACACTTGACTTCATACCAGATTTCATACTTTTGTTTCCCTAGTGGGAAGAACAGCTAAGTGAGGTGTCCACCCTGCTCCGTAACTTTCCCTTCTCTGAGTCTTGGGTCCTGGCACATTTTGTACCACCACTGCAGCGCCTCTTCTTGTGTTAGACTGGCATTCCCACTTTGTAGCTTCAGGAAGCCCATAACAAGCTGTTACAACATGCCAGCATATGGAAACTTCAACCTTCTCCTAAGGAAGTCTCTGGCTGTGGGTAGCACCCCATCATGTAATCCACCATACAGTCATTTTCCCATCATGTGGACTATACTGGGGAAGAAGAGGGGTCTGTAATTTACATTTGTACAAATAATATATTCTGTTTCAATGAGGTAATACCACAAAATACAGTGGGAAGAAGTTTGTGATCTGCATGCTTGCTTCTTTCTTGCATATATAGATTTCATATTGAATAGTCTATGAACACTTACCAACCATCTACCACAGAGTATCCATGATTACTCCAGTGCATACCTCCATACCACACAGATACTATGCAACTGCTCTACACAATAATTAATCCATAGCTAAGCAAAGAGCATATATTCAATACACACTCAAACATAATTACATTTAATTATACATAATTATACATAATAGTCCATTGTCTTGTCCACTTGAAATATTATATGCACTTGTTCAGGAACCATACCTTTACTTGTTGGGGATCCAGGCAAGGCGATGCGTCCGGGATCCAGGCGAAGCTAGGCGATGTATTCCCAAGCTGGCAGCAAGCTGCCCCCGAGCGCTGGGTGCGCAGAGCCAGCCTCCTTTCCCAGCACTCAATGTCCTTGCTGGTATTGTAGGTTGAGCAGTATCTCAACATCCAACTCGCAGAGCACATCCTGCTCCTTCCCCCAGTGCTCAGGCACTGAAGGTCCCCTGGTGCCTCCAGCCCTGCCTTTTATGGTCCACCCCCTTGTTAGGCCATTAGCTTTATTATTACCAAACAATTTGCACCTGAGTGTGATGACCAGGAGGGCTGCCCTGTCAATCAACAATCAGGTAGCCCTCTGGTCAACCTCTACATTCTCTACATTACTGAGATAAGGGTGCAAGAGCATATTGTCCAATAGCCTCTCTAAGTTCACATTCCAGATTTGACTGCTACCAATGAGCAATTAATCTGTGTTGTGAGCAAGACAATACATGTGTGCAGGAGGACTTTGAGCTGGGGACAGGAACCATGTGGAACAGTTTGTTTGATGCTGCAACAGGAGTTCCCAGCATCAGAAGCAATGTAAGATTGCTATCACCTTTTCACCTTTAACAAATTAGCTAACCAGCTTTGAGTGATAGTGCCTTTCTTACTGAGATCCTAAAAGAACTAACACCTTCTCAGTACAAAATAACCAGAAATAGGTGTTAAAAAAACAGGTGTTGAATGAAAAATTATGCAAGTATTAAAAGGTGATGATCAGAGCTGAAAGCAACCTGCTTTTTTGTTTTGTCACTTACAGTCTTTAATTGAAAAAGCCACATATGGAGGAGGAAGTTATCTTCTATATTTGTGTTCCTGGATGTGCTGTATGGTTCTTTCTTGGGTGCTGTCCAAGAGTAATGTCTATTCAATTGCTGTTGGATTTTAGTCATAAAACTTCAAATAGATACCATTTCTTATACATAACACACCTGATACTGGACTAGTAGGAGGCCCCAGACAGAAGTTTCTGCACTGATGGAACTAACCTCTCCAAAGATTTGTAGCCAGCTTTGAAAAAAATACCTGGATTTTACCTTTATTATCTTAGGTTGTATCATTTTTTGTTTAACCAGTATATAACTTAAGCAGTTTAAAAAAGAAAAACCCAAAACAATGCCAGAGAACATTGTTAGGAAGGACACAAAAGTACTGGACTAATTTTGCATTAGTTTTTTTTTCATGTCTTGTACTGCACTACTAGGAGGGATTTCACTCACTAGGAGGGAAATCCAAATAGAAATGAGTGAACCATAAATTTATACCTTGGGATATCAAATACCTGCCTGCCATCTGAACTTTGATTTATCTCATTTCACTCTGCTAATCCCTATTCATATTTAGATATGCTGCATTTGACCTTAAACATGCTATTTAAAATGTCTTACAAAATTTTCAGCGTTGTTGTGCCACTTCTTTGTAACTAAAACCAGTATGCCATTTTTGTTAATAGAAAAAGGAAGACTAATATGTTTCATTTGCATGTTAATGACTGCATTCTTTAGTCAAATAAGCCATAAAATTTTTCCAGTCCAGTTACTGTATTTTTCTCTTGATTAGAAAGATGTGTCAGATATTTTCAAAGACTTAAAAGAACATTTACTTGGGCTACCCCTCTACCTGCAATAATGCAAGCTATTTCTTACTAAATTAGTCTAAAATACACATAAGATGAAGAAATTACATTGTAATTTCTCAATTATTGCAGCACTGCCATTAGCAACCTAATAGGTCAAAATAAGTGGCAGTCATTTCTGTCTTAATGGAGTCATACGGACAAAGCCTAATTCAGCTGTATATTCAACAGTATAACTCAACTATTTAACAGTTATTCATAAGTCAGTCATGGTTTTGTCATGATTGAACTCAAAGACATATCATGACTTCTCAGAAGAGGCAAAGCAGAACATGGCCATCCTAAAGATAAAAGGACATCGGGAAAAGAAGGAGAAAGAGTCAAAATGTGAGTACTGGAAAGCCAGGCCTGTTCCTGACTGCTGGTCCTACATGCAGAACCATGACTGAGGTATGTTTCCCCTTGTTGGTCAAACAGTATCTACTGCTCCCATAGCTCCCTACTTCTCTTGGCAGCAAGAAAGTTGACTTTCCAAAGCGTTGGCAAAGACAAAATAAGTAGGGCTGTTTTGCTGCCATAAGAAACTGCTCACATCAATCATTCTGGCAGATGGTTCTGGTCAAACTAGCACATCCACCAAGTTGGACACAAAGATTATCATCATCCATGCTGAAAAATTGGACTCGTTTTGAATTGTCAGCTGCAAATGACTGACCTGCGTAGCTGGGCTCCTGATTTTAACAGGACTAAATTTCTTTTTTTTTCCTGTTTAATGTGAAGACTACACAAAATGACTAGCACCAATAGGCTGCAAATACACTCATTATTAAATTTACACATCACCATAATAATAAAATTGAACACTAGTAGATGATAAATGCAACAATAGTATTAATCATATAAGCTCATACTATCACTGCAGGAAAGCTACAATCTGCAGTGTCTGGCATCTGCTGGTCCTTCAGGTTATCATATGTTAAAGAGAACTTGTAGACACACATAGAGGGTTAAAATGGAAACTGCTCTTGCATGCACAGTGTACACCACCACATATCTTTGTATTCCAGTCTACAGCAGGGAAAAAGGAAAACTGACGGAGGGTTGCAATTGGGGGGTCACCCTGTGAGCAGCCCAAGCACTGAAGGCCTTATGCTTAGTAACAAGGACGGTTGAAGGTCATGTTGTTTAAGAAATAGGGGGTAAGCTTGAGATTGCAGGGGTGTGTTGGCTGCCAGGGTTAAACTGTTGCAAAATGTTCTGAAACCATGGTTACCTGTTAAGCCAATAGGAATAATGTCGCTAACACTTAAGAACCAATCAGCATCTGACACGACTGCAGACAATGTGTATAAAATGATAGCAGCGCTAGAATAAAGCAACTTCACTTTGATTATATTAATCAGTTGAGTGCTGTCCTTTCTCTCGTCGCAACAGTAAACATTAGTTATAAAATAGGATGCAGAGTGATTAATCAAACTTGCCACAGATCTAGAAGATTTGGGTTCTACACTCAAAAGAAATCTGCATCTGCCTCACTCGAACCTTTTCCATGCATACAATATGATCTAGGTAGAATTGTAGCTGAAGTCTCCAGGCATGAGGCTGAGATTACATTTAATATTATATGAAAACTCTTAAATAGTATTTGCTAAGTACTACCAAAATCAGTTTTCAAATAGGAAGTGTGTGTGATTTCACTTCAGCTGTGTTGGCGGATTTTCAAGTATGTTCTCCACAAATGACTGAATATGACCTGCTGACTAGTCAATTAATGCTTATCCTGAATCATACTGCATCATGGATTTAAAATTGTATTTACATTTGAAGGTTACAGATTCTATTTTAGACCTCAAGAAGACTTATAAGCCTATTTTTGTCACTCTATGTATTAGGTCTAATTAAAAATCTACCACTTAAAATATTGTCCAACCAGTGATTTTATGTAAATACTTCCAGAAAGAAGAATTGTAAAAAAAAAAAAAAAAAAGAAGAAAAATATGAAAATAATGTATCAATTTTCAAGCAAGTTTCTATTTAATGTTCTCAGGACAAATTTTTTTAATTTGCATTCAACCCGTATTCAGAATTTACACGGAGAAAGTATTAGGAAAGATAGGTAATTTTCTGTGGTTGTATTTTGCAAGCTATTTGAAACTAGATCTGCAAAATTAGCTAGCTTATCTGAAATTTATTTACAGTTGCCTGGTTCTACTAGACTTAAAACACAGATGACTTCACAAAGTTGTGGTCCTGGGCCTGTACCACATTCTTAATTGCCATTTTAAAAAAGTTAGCAAATCTCTGAATTCTGCAGTAGCAAGGAGAAGCTGGAAAATGCCCTCTTTAGCCTTTCAGGAACAAGAAAACAAGCAACCTAAAATAAGACCTTTTTGCCCTCAATTTTCCTAAACTGCAAAGGTAGCCTCATGACTTTTAGCAGGATCAGAAGCAATCATCTGGCAAGATATCAAGCTGGAAAGCAGGGATTCTGGCCAGCTGGCCAAGAGCATGGCTGGCTTCTGCCCAGCTCGCCTGCTGCCCAGCTCCCAGATTCCTGACAGCCTCCACCATTCTCCCCGTGGTCAGATGCCTTATTCTTTTCCTGGCTGCTTCCTTTGCCACTGGTCTGCATTCTGGTTGCCCAGCTGGCTACTAGAGTGGCTTGAGCTTACTCTTCAGCTCCTCAGATACCCAGGTGTCCATCTGGTGTTCAGGATCTCTAGCAGACAGATGGGCCAAAACAGACCATTTGCCTTTGCCAGAGATTCCAGACTGCTGACATTTAATTCCAATGTAAAACAAACTAAAGCCTCCACAACCCAGGATCATCTGTAAAACAGCAATTTTTATTTTTTTTTTACCCACATCAGCTCTGACTAAAGACTAAACTGCACAGAAACAGACTGATGTGTTTTGTTCATTTTCAGTAGTATCCTAGTCCATGCAAAGTTCAGTAAGGCTTTCTTTGGAATAAGATAACACTAAGTGGAAATACAGGTGTAAGAAAATAATTTATGAAGGTTTGTATTGTACAACTCTGTACAGGGATACAATGTGCAAAACAACAGAAAGAGACAACTATATGTCACCAACTGTATGTTGACAACTGGTCACCTGGCACTTGTACACCACCAACTCTCTGCTGGGATGATTGTACGTGGATCAGCAAGTGGTGCTCCTTCAGCTCTGTGAACAGAACCTTGGGGAGCAAGTGGCTCTGTTTATAGTGCTCTGATTTTTTCAAGGAAACTGTATATATAGGAAGCTCAATTGGATGAATCACACCATTTGTAACACAAAATTAACAATAAGATAAAGGCAACTCAATTGAACATGAGAAATAAAATATTAATGATGAGATAAAGGCAACTCAATTAAACACAAGATATTTCTAAAGGTAGTGTTAAACAAATTCAATTTAAAAACATCAAACCACAATTTTTGAAAGTTATGTTTCAGACTATGACCTGAAACAAGCTGTTTGTGATATATTTGATTGAGTGCCTTTATCTTATCATTATGTTTTTGTTTCTCATGTTTGATTGAGTCACCTTTATTTCATCAAGTTTTAATTTCTCACATTTGATTGAGTTGCCTTTGCCTAATTGTGAGATAACTGAAAACAGTTGCAGAGCAAGGTGGACACCTCTGACGGCCAAGCACAATAAAGGTGTGTTATTAATCAGCTAACACTTGTTACAAATGGTGTGACTTATACACTAGAACTCCCCTATATATACAGCTTCCTTGAAAAAATCGGAGCCCAGAGAGCAGAGCTACCTGCTCCCCAAGGTTCTGTTCCTAGTGCTAAAGATAATTCTGTTCCAAGATACTGAAAGCAGTTTTGTTCATGATGATAAATGAGTGCCATCTGCCAATAGTCATACAGTTGTCCTAGCAGAGAGTTGGCAGTGTAGAAGTGCCTGTAGGACAGTTGTCCAGTGGAGAGTTGTCTACAGCATACAGTTGACAGCAGACAGTTGTCCTAAACTCACAAAACAACTGATGAACAATAGTGAATAATCTGTGAAGGTACTCTCCTGCTTCAATGAAAAAAAAAAATAAAAAAATAAAAAAAAAATTAAAAAGTTAGCCATCCAAAATTCTTGGACTAAACCTTTGCAGAGAAACAATGAAATAGAAGTGTTCTGACATTTGTGTAGAAAGTCTTCTTCCAAATCTAATCTTCAGAATCTTATCTGTATATCAAAGGCAAACAAGCATAGTTTTCAGTGGTCTCGGTCAAAATGTATGTATGCATTATGTATATGATTTTGAAAAGTACCTCACAGTAAGACTGATCTGCCTGGGTTGTGTTTTACAACAGTGAAGAGATGCAGCCTTATTGAGAGTGTGTGTATTTAACCTTGCATCATACATGACTCCTTCCAGGGGAAAAACAAAAGTAAAAGAGAAAGAGAGGGTAGGGGAAAGGAGGGGAGGAGAGATGAAACGGGAAGGGAAAGGAAGGGGAAGAGAGGAGTGGTTTTGTGTTTCTGCAACACAGCATTCTAAAACACTAAGAAAAACCCCACGCAAATCAGTATATATTAAGTTCTTTCTCACCAAATCTGTTACCCACACTTCTGCTGCCACCACACTCAAAAAGTAGTGGTGAAAGTTTGTGGAAGAAATCAAAACAATTTTCACTGAAAAAAACAAACAAACAAGCAAACAAAACCCAAAAGAGTTTCTATTGCTAAAAGAACTCAGATACATCAAACCTTCCTATTTCTATTCACTACTATTATTTTAAGGAAATTAATTAATTCCCTCAGTACAACAAAAGAGGACATTATTCAGGGAAAAGAAAGATATTGAAAGCAAATTTACTCACAAAGGCCAGGAGAGAATGCAAGACTTCAATCAGCTTGCAGAAGGGAGCATCTATAGCTTTTTATCCATGGTTTGACCTGTGTTACAATCTCCTTTCCCTTTCCTTTCTCTCTGTATTGCAACATTGAAAGTCAGGTGTTTGGTAGCTGTGAGATTTGTTTAGTAGTTGGTTTAGTAATTCCAGTACTCCATGAGTACTGCTTTGGTACCGATTTTACCCATATAATCAAAGAATTTTTAAAAGAAAGTTACACATTAATTTTCATAGGCATTAAATAATCTTACATCTTATTCAAAAGCCTAAACAAAACTGGAGCCACAAAACTGACACATTCTTAGTACTGAGTCTAATAAAAACTATGAGGAATGGTGCAGCTTTATTAGTCATGCTCTTCCTTGGATGAATCTAGAAACTATTAAAACATGAAAAAGTATAGCTGAAACCTTCATTATTACATACTGCCTTTTAGCAAAACTGCTATAGATTTATTTAATTCTTGACTCTGAACATTTTGAGGGATAAATGCTTGGGGCTGCCCTAATTCCTGATGGGACCTCACACAGCTTAGCCCTAAGGAAAGGAAAAAAGATAAAGAAGGCTATCAGAGAAAGGATTTTCCATGCTCAAATCTCATTTCCAGCAAACACTGAATTGAATGAGACACAATCATGGAATGTCACCTTCTACATTTATTAAGCAACTCTAGGAAATAAATAGTATGGAACAATGCATATTTCTGTTTACTCGGCTATGGAATATATAATAATTCAATCATGGGAAAAGCACCCACTTCTGAACAAAGACAAAATATTTTTAACAGATTAAGACAACAAACACATATTATTTTTTTATGAAAATAAAAGCACCTTTAAAATTTTTCAATCTAGGAAGTGTTGAATTCAAAACTTATGAAGGCAAACTAAGTGCATTTTGGGATATGTGAATAATATACAACAGTACTCAGACAAGCTCATCTCCTCATAATGCCTTGGAAATCTACTATATAAACTAACACCCATCTTGTTACCTGAAAATGGGTGTGTGGCATAACTTTTAATTTTTAGGTGAAACTGACATTGCAATGCATCATATCACTGTGCAATGTAACAATATGACATGTTGAAATGATAAAATGCCAGCTCTCAGCTGCAGAATTGAAGAAAGAAAAAATTATTTGAGATAGAAAAATTGCTGTTAGGTTATGCTGCGGTTCTCCCCTCTCCAACTCCTACCCACTTTTCTTCCTCAAAAAAAGGCACCACTGATTTTTATTTTTAAGATATTCAGTGGTGCCATCAGGAATGCTATTACAGGCACCTGATTGGTTCTTGCACAGTTGTTGTTTCTGGGTAGGGAATGAAAGGATTGCTTGATATATTGAAATTTTTAACCTATTGATCTATGCATTTTTTTCATTCCTGCCTTTTACTGTAGCAAGTCTCAGATTTTCCAATCACAGAATGATTTTCAAACACCTATCTTTCCTTCAAGATCATCACAGGTACTGAGACTGGCAGTTTACAGATTTTCCTTTTAAACTTCATGAGCCAGCTAGGCTGCTTTCCATACCAGTACAAATCACGAAGACCAAAATTGGGAAACACTGTGTTGGAAAACAGAATTTAGAAATAAAGAGAAAAGCCCAGTGTGATTTCAGGCTAATATAATGAAAAAACAAGGAGGAGGACAATATTAATGGTAGATTCATAGTGAAAATTTCTGAATGTTTCTTCAGCTTCCTTTAGGACTCAGTTGAGATCTGTTGTCTTCAGCAGCATAGGATTAAGACCAGCACACATTAGCAGTCTTTACTCACCATACAAAGTGCTGGTGAATGATAGAACTACATGGCAGATAGCCAATATTTACACAGTGGATTGAATTCATGTTCAAGGTCAAAATCTCATTTTTTCTCCTACTTCAGAATTAGCTAGAAAAATACAAATGCATGTCATACTTCTGGAAGTTATTTATTTATTTAAAAATAAGACAAACCCAACAACAACACATGATATTTATGCAGCCATATATATTTTCATTTTTTCTTTGGAGGAAAAAAAAACCATTATCTTGCTAAATTTGATGCACACTCTTCACAAAGTATGATTTAAACAGCCAACAACTGGCCCAGCACTCTCTCTCAGCAAAATTGCAGTGCCATGAGCAAACTGAGCTCTGAAAGAAAAATAGTTTAGGGCAGAGGGGAATGAGTACGACTCCTTCAGTTCCATGTTCCTGAAGTAGCAAACAAGGAACTGACAGTAGCTTGTCCAAACCAGGCTGCAACAAAAAGACTAGGTTTTGCAAACTTGCCCAAATGTCTTGAGTATTCTGTGGATCCATAGAGTTGTATTGAGTGGCCTCTTGCATGGAGAAATATTGGCCCAAAAATTACAGTGTGAAAGAACCACTGAAAAACAAAAATGATGACATTTATGTTATCCTAGATAAATCTGTAACTTAAACAATGAGAACAATATAGTTTTTAAGTTTAATGTGCTATCCTGCAAATTTCTGCATATTATCATCTTTATACTAGGCTGTGTCACCACATACATGAAGGTGTTCAGAAGGCCAGCAAGAGGCAAAAATAAGGGAAAGCCTGCTCCCATAATAAGAATATTTATTTTCTTCAATTTACCATTCTTCAAAACAGTCAGATTTCTATTTTTTAATAACGTATTTTGTAATAAAATTGAACAATTAACCTCTTTTGCAAATTGTTTTTCCATTCAGTTGACATATTTCATTCATATGAGTTGCTTAATTTCCAGAAAGAAGTATTTCAATTTTTGAAGCTAGGAGACTTTAAATATGTATTTTAAAATATACATACATGTATATATAGACACACTCATAAATACATATTTATATGCATATAAATACAAAGGACCACATGAGAATGAGATATTTTAGTTTTACCAGAGTTGTTTCTATTAATCCAAAGCAATTCAGACTGTTTTCCTGCTTTTTGCCTTTTTTGCATTCTAGAAGTAAAAACTATATATTGCAGAATATCTCATAAAATAAAAAACTCTATTCTGTATTGTTTTAAATCATTCTTCCACTTTATCGTTTTACACCTTTGTGATCAGCTATAACTCACTCATTGCACTTGTGTTGCTTATTGTGCATTGTGATGGCACATTTGCAAATAAAATTCCGTTCACAGGATGCAAGGTATCACACTCTCTACCCAAATCTTAAGAGCTTTAAATTAAAACATCAGTCATTACAGCATTTTTACATAAACATAATTCAGAAAAACACTCATTGCTATTCACATTTCATACGAACACTATTATTCAACTTACTATCAACTAGACATCTATTGTTCTAATAAATTAAAAAAAACAAACTACTGCATCTAAATTATCACCCATACTACCGTCAAAATGACAGTACACTTCATGACAATACAGGCAATAGTCTGAGTATCTCAGAAGTCACTTAGGGTTTTTTTCTAGCTCAAGGGCGAGATTATCTGACTTTTCTCTGCCACTTATATAGTTCATCTGTTCAGAGGTATAATGCTCTGAGAACATGTATTGTAATTTTCTTTAATATTTTGTCAAGGATTATTTTACGACCTCCTAGCAAATTTCTGTTTTTCCTCCTTATATTCAGAATAATATTGCATTTCCTTCTTTGTCCTTCCTAAAACAGATATCTATCTTCAATGACATGATTTGTACAGTAGGACAATCAAGGGTAGTTAAATTTCAGAAATAAGGCAGTTGAATTCTAATAGGTAAGTGGGATCAGCAGAGATCATTTCAGGTGATAAAACGTAAGACTTGTTCACTTTCAAGGAAGCAATGCTCAAGATAAAATGAACTATCTGAGTTTAAAATTTCTATGAACATGAAAAATAAGTGAGTTCATGCTGTTTGGATGCCTGTATTACAACAGCTGTCAAGGATCATAATTTCTCATGATAATATCATATGCATACATTCAGATGTTTCCCATGCTCCTATGAAGCACAGCATGTGGAAGAACATGAATTCCACCTCTGACAATTTTTTTTTCTAGTGTTAATTATTTTAAATATATTTCTGCAACTACTAATATATTCCAAGCCAACAGAAAGTTGTTGTTAAGTATTTGTTAAGTATTTAAATGTGTGCATACTCATTTAGACTCACGAAATTATAGTGTTTTTTCAGTGTTCAGTCTAGGATATTTAGGATATACTGCATAAGGATGCCAGATTTACATAACAAAACTGAACTGACTTGACAGTTAATTTCTGCTAAAGAAGGTGAGCCTTGTCTCTTTTTCCAGCTTTGTCATCTCTCCCACACATTTTAACTACTTCTGCCATTTTTCTGACACCTCAACTAAGTCAAAAGAAAACTATTTGCTTTTCCACCCATTGAGTTCTCTGTCAACTTAGTGAGCTGAACTGGCACACATATTAAGTATATCAGAAGCATAAAGGAGACACAAAAAATGGGGAAAGGCAAGAAGACTATTTGGTCAGGATCAGGAAAGGAAGGATAGGGTGTAGGGAACAGGTATCACCCATTCTACAGGTAAGGTTTTACACTGACTAAGCTATTCTTGTCTCAGCATCATACATATAAAAGTTGTCTAGAACTTATCCAAGCAAAGCCAATGGAAATTGCAACTACTCAATGTATCTAAAATTAAGCCACTTACACCAGATACCTACCTGTGGTTTTAGGCAGCTGTGACTGACACCTTCTCATCTGCACTTCAGTTGTTTTAAATTACTGATAAAATAGTCTGGTGCACTGCTGTTCCCTACAACGATGACTATCATTCTTTCCATCTGCAGAGAAGGAGAAAAGGATACACTCAAACAAACTTTTAAGCAGAATTCATTATGGCACTTGAAATGACCTTTCAAAATTGTTAGGGAAAAAGTTAACAACACTTAAAGTTTCATTCCTCTCACTGCATCCAGCATATTTTTTTCTACAAATAATTTTTATAATTATCTTTAGAAGCATTTACTCTGAAGTGTAAAAAGCTATATGCAATAGAGCTGATTAGAAGGCATTGCACTGGTGTCTTTTTCTTTCCAATTATGAGACCCAGACAGTTGTAGTATGACCCTGTATCCTGAATATTTCATTATAATACACATACATGAAGAAATATTTTCCTATTAACATTGATTAAGATGTTTCACAACAGCTAGTATCGATATCATATCCCAGATATTCATTTTCCTACTTTACACCACTAGAGCTGGTAAAGTAATTGTTTATATACTCTCTAAGATGAAGAAATACATTGGCCATTGAGAATGGTTGTGCTGAAGCTTCTTAACTTTATTATACAACCCGTAAATCTTCTAACTCTAAATGCACATAACACCACAGAAATATTTCAGACCAGATCCTCTGAAGCTGTAAATCAATATAACTCTACTGAAATCAATGGAGCTAGCGTGATTTACAGTAACTTAAGATCTCCCCTTTCAATTGTGGCCAGTGATATAAGGGACTCAGGAGGGTTATTACAGCAATATTCAGGAATATATTTTCCAGTAAATTACAGTTCTTTAAATAAAGACCAAGGAAACAATGCACAGGCATTGCACTGTGACGTTGTTGTAGCAGAGGATTATCAGGAGAGGTCTGCAGTTCTTCATGCAGACTCTAGATACTTGTAGATGGGCACCAAGACAGGCACCAGACCTATCCTGTCTGCCTGTTCCCGCTACAGTCCGTAAGAGAGGTAGGTGTCACATTTCCCACGTTCCATCCACTGGTACTAATATCCAGGGATGCTTGTTGATTTCTTCTTATTTCAAGTCTAGGTATTCAGCTAGTTTACAGCGAACATCAAACCCTCAGACTGCCAGAGGAGTCCCCTCACCAGCCAAGCTGCTAAGCTTCCTCTGCCTCTGTCCTCTCCACAGGCAGAGAGAGGCTGCTAAGATCTTTCCTCATCAGTTTCTGCAAGTGGGTCTAAGCTTCAACAATTCAGGTACCTAAAGCCAGCAAGTCCAGCCCATGACTTGAAAAATTTATACAAAGTGTTTGTTGGATAAGCACTAAGACTTAGGAGACTTAGAAATTTGCATTAGTTCACACTTCAAACCAAACTCAAACTGGAATAAGGATCAAGTAAAACATGTTATGATATTGCACTTGCAATTTAATGATATTTCTGCTTTGGAAAATTTCATGACTAGCTACTTGCTTCTATCACAGGTGAACTGAGCGATACACTTCACTTGTAAAAGAAAAGCAACAATATATTTATATAAAACAGTGAGTTAACAAAGTTCAGTGGTAAATAAGACAGTGGTTTAACAGGGTTCAATGGCAAGGTACACTGGATTATTTACTTCAAAGAGGACAAGGTCAGACAAAACTGTGAGGGAGACCCTCCTATTGATTCACAAGGTTCCAAAAGAATCCCCCTGTTTTCTAAACTCCTTCTCAGAGAGGAATCTAGGTGCATCTGGATCCAATCCTAATCCCAGTTTTGATGGACAGTTTATATCTAAAGGATTATATAAGCACAGTCAATCCTTTATATCACTTAGCTAAGATTTCGAAGTTTAACATGCTATTAATCATTTACCGAGAATCTGTTGTAGCAAGAAATCTCTCAACCATGGAGTAATCTTGAGAGGCATTCCTACTCCAAAGGGAGATCCTGGTGTGTAGCCCACGGTCATTTCAAGAAAGCCCAACAGGCCCTGGGCTGCCTACTATTTACAGGGTAAAATGATTGTCTTATAGTCTTATTTGTTCACCAGCAAGACCTCTAGATTGCTGTTCCAGACAGCCCTTGGCTATCATGTTGACATCCATCTCCCAAAGTCCAGAATCAGCTGGAGGCAGCAATCACGATGCCCACTGGTGGTTATGGTTTAAGTTCGGGGTGAGGAAGAGAGAGAACACATCCCCACAACTGCTTGCAGAATATGCCCTGAAAAACTAAATACACTGGTGAATACAATTGAAATATTGTGCCGTAACATATACTCAGGCTCTCTTGTTCATTCCTCAGGTAGCTTTATTCCTTAAAGGTACTTAGAAGCCAAACGTATAACAGCAGTTGTTTTTCTTAGCAATTTTGCCAAATATTTCTAAGTGAATATGTTTGTTTTGCTGACCAGGCCACGTCCTCATTGTGCCTGATCAAATTAACAGACCTCAAATTAAAAACTGTGGTTTAAGAAGGCTTTAAAATATATTAAAGAGCTAAGAGACAGCTAAGAGATATGTAATAGTATATTAAAGAGCTAAGAGAGCTAAGATACCAGATGTGCAGCATCACAAAATTAACTGTGGTTTGTCTATTTTTATCCCCTGTAATATTAGTGTAACTATCCTGAGTTGAGAACATAAGCAAGGCAAAATACGAGAAAAGACATAACATTTTTCTTATATCTGGAAAAAGAAACAAAAGGCCTTCTGTCAAGCACAGAAACATTTTGTTGGACACATGTCAACGTACACTGTGCAAAAAGAAGAAAAACTTAAGTCCTTTTATTTGCTCTTGACTAGAAATGAACAGCATAAAAATAACAAGGAGAATTAATTTAGAAGAGTTTCAGCTCAGGTGAATGCACTGCTTGTAAGCCAGCACTTAGCACTCTATAAACTTACAGGTGACTTTGGAGCTTTATTTTTGTAAACATTTTGGCTGTTTAAAATTTATAATAAAATAAGGGATTATTTTGTCCTTTGTTAATGACCCTTCCACATCTCTTTTCACATAATTTGACAAGATTAGGGATTGAAGAGAGAATGTTTAATTACTTTCCCAGGCTGCTTAATGTTTGCAAAGGCTGCTTAGAACTATGGATTAGAAGAGAATAATGATCACTTAATTATATAATCTTTAAAGAAATAAAGAACATGTTTCATCTTTGAACTGTATGTATGCCAGATAACACAATACTCTTGGGTTGAAAAAAACCTCAGAAATCACTCGCAGTTGATTATCTCATATCTGTTGTATCAGTTCACTGCATCAATACAAGTGCACTAGACCTAAAAAGACTATATGGAAGTTCTGTAATACTCTATGGTCTGCTAATTCTTCAGCTTTTTAGGTAAGTGGTTTAGACTGGCAAAAATACAGTCACAGAAAAAAAGGAACTGAATTTACACCCCAAAAAGGGAAAAATAAACAACATTAATGGATAAAGAAGAGATTAGGTGTTCTCTGTTATTTCAAAGTCCCAGCTATGATTTTCAGTGGCATTTTGAAGAAGACATTGACAGAAATTCACTGAAAAACAGGGGAGACAGGAACATAAAGGAATAACTGTTTAAGGTATTGCCAACTGCTAAGATGCAGTCTCTTCTTTGGACAGAGATATGTAAACATATGAAGTCATAAATTCAAATGTTCAGGTAAATTATTCTAATAGAACTAGATAATTCTACTAATTCTAGTACAAGACTGCACCTTGGAAAAACACGCCTTAATACACCTTCTCTAAAATAGCACCTCTATAGCACTGCTAAAGTTGTACTTCATTACTTATGATTGTACTTAAAAAAATTATTCAGTGGGAGCTTTTTCTATTGAAATCCACAAATTTTAGCCTTCTTGAAGGAAGAAAGCAGAAAAATGCTTAGGCAGGAGAAAGAGGGGAAAGAAGTAGTATTTGTCCCAAGATGTGACAAAATTTGCTGTATTCCAGTCAGCCTAAGAATTACTATAAATTCTGAGAGTATTTTACTGTGTCTTAAGGTGTGTTAACTCCATTCTATAAACTAATTTTAATAATTTTAAATGCTTTAATGAACCTTGATGGGAGTTACGAGTGAAAGCAAGGACATATTACAGAATAAGCTAAAATCTAATAGCTGGAAGTCTTGGCATACATCTTTGGCATGAATGCTGTCTTTACCTCAATATATATAGCCATAGTTACATATATACCTATAAAGTCAGCTACAGTTCACGTTCATATAATATTAAATAACTTCATGATACTGTGATGGGTTGACCCCAGTCAGCAACTAGGTACCCACACAAACACTTGCTCACTACCCTGCTCCCTCCAGTAGGACAGCAGAGAAAACAGGAAGAGAAAAAGCAAGAACACTTGTAGGCCAAAATAGATTAGTTTAATAAGTGAAGGAAAGATGAGGGAGCGGGGAGAGATGCAAAGGCAAACACCTTCCCACAAACAGACTGCTGCCCAGCCAGTTTCTGAGCAGCAGACACCTTAGAAAACAAAACCCCCACCCCATTCTTCTCCTTGCTCTGATTTATTGTTGAGGATGATATTATATGGCATGGAATATCCTTTTGGACAATTTATGTGTGTGTTTGTGTGTGTCCATCTTCTTTCCCCTCCTCCATCCCACTGAGAGCGAGCTTTGCACACTCTTAATGTGTCCTTTTCCTTGGTCTTTGGACCCATATTAGAACATGTTTATCTGTTCCTGTTAGGATTGAGGAAAGACATACAACTGGTTTACCCTCTTTCTCATAAACGCTGTATAAGGAATGCCCGAGGAGCATATGTTGAAGCATCTGCAGTTCTCTCTCTGCTTCTGTTCCTTGGCAGCCCACAGTATGCACACAGGTGAAGTCATTAGCTTTCTGAGTAGCAGTGTTATTATAGAGCTTTGGGTGGTTTTTCCCTTTTCTTTAAATACATGGTCTTTGGAATACATTTGCTCTTTTCTTGCTGGAAAATACACTACTGCTGTGGATAAAATTTAGTGTACCACTAGAAACACAGAACTTATATTCTTCACTTCTGCATGAAGTCAGGATTTTGAAGAAAAGACAAGATACTTATTGCTTTACAAAGTGGAACCTTTTGTATAGAGGAGGTTCGCTAGCAAAGACTGTAATACTCCTATGTTGTGTGTTAGCAGTGGGAGGCTGCCTTTCACAGCTGTGTTCATGCAGGTAGGGATTTAATATTCCATACATAACTGCCTTATGTTCTCTCTCTTGATTTTCTGAAAGTAATCTCTCCTACTTTTACCAGTACACTTACATAGATAAGTAAGGCTTCAAAGAATCTTTCTAAGAGGCTGTGTAGTCCTGCGAGTTTCCTCCATCTGGCTGCTCTCTGAATCAGTCAAACTCCTGGTTTCTGAAAACATATTTGTGAAAAATATCTGAGTATCTGAAAATATATATCAGATTTGTGACCTTTCATACTGACAAAATGCTCTACATTTTTTCTCAGCCCCCAGTCTTGAGCAATTTTCATGGATCAGGACAGCAGGCACTAAAGCTTTCAGGGTTTACTCAACCTAGCCAAGTATTCTAAATCTATATCCTCTGTCTACACCTCTTACTTCTACTTATATGTACATGAGATGCTCCCACTTCTTTTGCAGGAAACCAACAATACTGCAGACCTTTCTGTCAGTCATTCTTATTTAAATAGCATACTACTTTCCAAAAGTGAACATACAAATGTAAATTCAGATACATCAGCAGAAATTTAACTCTTTCACCAGGCAGTACTGTAGTCTGTGAATGCTTGATGAGTTAAGCCCTAAATATAAGGGCTTTGGGTCCCCCTGATTTCACTTGATCTCACAAAGGCCTTATGCCTCTGTAGATCTGAGAATATTGCTGGCAGTCATGGAGCTTTATATGCACATCCACAGATCTTTTTATGCTAAGAAGCCAAACAGCCTGATTTGGTGTGTTAAAATCAAAATAACATAAGTACTAGATCAGGCAAAGGTCTAGCTGGGTTGGTATTCTGTCTCAAACATGGGACACAAGCAGATGATTAAAAGAGAGTAAAAACAGAACCAGTGAAGAACATTTACCATCTACTTGTGTGCTCTGCCAGGCTTCAAGTATATTCCATATGGTTTACTTATTCAGTTAGATGTATATTTAGTATTTCTATGAAATACATTATATCCATTTATATTTAATATCATATGGCTTTATCTCTCATGCTTTTGTCCACTAACCTCTGGATCTGGGTAATCTTTCACAGTCTACAACACCTTCTGGAAATGAGTTTCACCGCTCTACTGCCCACTGTGAGGAACCATCTTCTCTGGTTTGCCTGCGTCTACCTCATCCTAGTTCTGTTTGATTACCTAAGTATAAAGCATTAGTTTTGCAACTTTCTAGAAGCTTTACATAGACCCAACTTGAAATCCTTAGTATCACTGCAGTAAGGGAGAGAGAAAATCGGAAAAATACCAGAAAGGTAGATAGTAGACTCTCTGTTCTTTCAGTCTTGGTGTTAAATGGTACAAGTTAAGGAAACTGGAGAACATCTGTATTTCATACTGACCTAGCAAATGCCCAAGAAGAGCTGTTTTAGTTCTTTGATCCATCAAGAGCCATGTCCAGCTTCCTCCATTTGCGCTGTGTTATGTATCTAGCCCTTCAGTGTTCTCTTCATGACGTAGCTGTCCAGTTGTCCCTGTCTATTGCCTGAAATGTCCCATGAAATCTTCCTAAAATGGCTGGTGTTTCCCCCTAAAAGTTAACCAGCTTAACTGTCCTTGTGTTGTTGTTTTGATTTCCTCTTAAATGCTCAAATCATGACAGGCGTGTTCCAGACCTTCTCATGCTCTTCATTCCCTCTCATGCATGATAAATATATTGAAAATGTTGGGAGAGGAAATTCTGCTGATGGCAAGGCTATAATAGTACTTCTTTCACTCCTAATCACATCTCTTATTTTTAACCAGCTAGTAAAAAGATCACACTAGTCTCTTCTTTCTGCCTAGAGTTCTCCCTTTTTGTGTGAGGCCTCTTCCAAATTTCTTATTGTTATAATCTTTCAGAATCATTTCATGGAATCACCAAATATCTCCCAGACAGGATTTTTTCTTGTTTTTGTTTTATGAAAATCAGCAATTATAATAGACCACATACAAAGATCTGTTATACTCAGTTTAATAGCTGAATGGAATAGGTGACATTATTATTTATCCTATATGCAACATGACTATAGCATATACAGGATGAATAATTTTTTAAAGAAGATTAAAATATATTCTTTTTTTTTGATTGCCTCTATTTTTTTGTGTTGAAATAATATGGGATTGAAATATCCTGTGTGGTTGGTTGGTTGGTTGGTTGTCTTAACAGTAAGGGTTCAGTTTTGAGTGACCTGTTCATTGATGTTGGAATTTCATTTCCAATTATACCAACTTTATTTTTTTTTTTAACAGTCTGAGCTGAATTTTTCAGTGTTTCACTGTGTATCTGCAGTTAGGATCCTTTGCTACTACCTATCAACTCACCTGACCCTGAGAATCCATTCATTTGAATTTGTTTCATGAAAAATAAATGTAGGTGAAAATATGAAATATTTTCCATTTCTGACCCCAAGATTCATGCTCCATACTGTGGTACCTGCATTAATTGTGAAAAAGCACCATCAGTTGTCAATGCTGGGAAGATAAAAATGAAGCCTCAGACCTCTGTCTCCATATGTATCATAGATGTACAACACTTGTTGAGTTTTATGTCACTGGAATAATATGCAATCCCCACACATCAATTGCAGTTGCACAAATAATATGTGGGGTGCAGTTAATGATATGAACTACATTTGTCCAACTACATCTACTATCTGAATATGACACTAGGTTCATGGGAATCCTGAGTTAATCTATAACAACAGGATTGCAAATCTATAAAACTGAGTCCCTTCAAGAAGCAGCTTCTGAAAGTATAAGGAACAGTCCAAGCTGCTGAACAAACACATGCATTATCAAACTTATGTCAGAGCTTTTTTCAATGAAAGAAAGTGACTGTTTTATACAATGCATCCAAGGGATATGCTGAATCTACAAATAAAATTCCAACTCAGATTTTGGGGCATAAAAAAATATAGAAAAGGATTTATTACCTGACAAAATAAGATCTTGAAACTGACCAGCTACAATGAAACAGGACATTCTTAGTCTCTAATGCATGCATTCTAAAATAAAACTACTGAGATTTGAGAATATTGCTGTGCAATTAGCAATGAAAGAAAACCAGAAAACTTAGCTCAAGATACCTCGCTTTCAGATTCTGACTGGTAGAAGTTCAAGAAAACTATAAATAAATAATTTTAATTTCTAGATATACTGAACGCAAGGTATTCTAATAGATGAAATATAACTACACATTTATTTCCAGAAGTGAACCTTTCATTATTCCCTTCAATTATCAACTTTAATAACCTTGACAGACTATGAGGATCCCTTCTAACAAACAGGCTTGACTATGCCTTTTAAGTTGACCCTTTCAGAGAATGATATTATCAAATAGAGTTCACTACAAGCGTAGTTAACTTTAAATGAGGAGTCAAATTCCAGCTCAGAACCAGAGAATGTCTGCTAAAATCAATTAGCCCAATGTGAAATAATTAGAAATTAGTCAAAGTATCCTGAATTCAAGCCACATTTAGAAACACAACCACCTTTCTTCTTCCTTGGAACCACCAAAAAAAACCCAAACCCTTGGAACCCACCAAAAACAAAACCAAAAAAAACCCAAAACACCCCAATATAAAAATATTAGCTAGATCTGTGTTTCTCTGCATTAAAAATACTTGTCACAAATTTAGTACCAGATATTATTCAGTTAGTCAGCAAAGGAAAAAATACATTGAGGAAAGAAGTCTTTTGAAGCCTATAAAATAGAAACATAATTCTGTCTATAAAAGTCATTTCACATTCATCCTTGAAATAAAATTACTTTGGAGGATATTCCAAGGACATATTACTGTCTACTTGCCCCATTCTTATAGTAAGCATTCATTTTTGGCCAATGTTAGAGATACAGTGAAAGGTTTTGGTCCAATTCATCCAGCCATTCTTACAACATCCCTTTGAAGTTCTTTACCTCATTGGCATCCCACACAGAAGCAATTACAGTATTTCACAGAATAACTTCAAAAATACTGAGCTTATTCCCAATCATGAAAGTCCTTTCCCAGCTTGTGATAAGAAATGTCTTTTTTTGAAACCTCCTTCTTGCTCAACAGCCTACAGAGAGCATTCATTTCATTCTTGTGGATCCTGATGTTGTCTGACCCAAGATTTTGTGATATGGAAGTAAAGGAGGTAGATGTTTTCCTCTTCCCTGCCCCCATTTCATGTCAGAACAAGCATGTTCTTTCAAAGCATTTTTTCTTTCTAAAGAGAGATGGTAACATGACTGAGAAGGACTAAGATTCAAGTGTCTCAATTACTCCTGAATGAATGAGGGGAAGAGGCAGAGGAGGAACCTGAACCTGAACATATTCCAGGGGAAATTATTGAAATTTACTACCTTGTCTTGCTGAATATTTTTTTCTTCCACCCTAAACTTATCAAGCCCTTCACACCATAACTGGCACAGGGATTCCTGAACAGAGCTTCAGATGTCAGCTTCTTTGTTGACCTTTTAAGGATGTTTTTTTTTCCCAGCATCTTCAGGGTTTTGACACATATGTCATGTAAGAACTTATACATCAGACTCCTCCTTCTCCAGTCCTAAAAAGGCTGGAAAAGTTCAACTTAATACGAAGTTGGTGAGACAGGCAGAAATAAACCAGGCCTTTCTTTTCTGCCATTTTTTTGAGAGCAATGGAGGACTCCTCGGTTTTTGTTTCTTGCCTTTTGAATCTTTACCATGGGGATGGTCTTGGAGCTGGGTGCGTGTTTCTTTTTACTTTATTAAATCTTTTCCTCAATGAACTAGAAAATACTTTTCTCAGTCATTCTTTTATCTCTTTCAGAAGTATGAGAAAGTTATTCTCTACAGAAGCAATTTATCATAAAAATCATAGATTCACAGAATCATTGAGGTTGGAAGAGACCTTCAAGATCATCCAGTTCAACCATCTACCTGTATCACCACTAAACCATATAACTCAGCACCACATCCAGACATATCTTGAACACTTCCAGGGATGGTGACTCCACCATCGCCTTGGGCAACCTATTCCAATACCTAATCCTCCTTACAGTGAAAACAATTTTCCTAATGTCCAATCTGAATCTCCCCTGCTGCAATGTATGGCTGTTTCCTCTTGTCCTTTCATTATAGGCACAGCAGAAGAGATGGACTCCCACCTCACTACAACCTCCTTTCAGGTAGTTGTAGAGAGCAACGAGGTCCCCCCAGAGACTCATCTTCCCCAGACTAAACAACCCCAGCTCCCTCAGTCATTCCTCATAAGACATGTTTTCTAGTCCCTTCATCAGCATTGTTGCCCTTCTCTGGTCACGCTTCAGCACCTCGATGTCTTTTTTGAAGTGAGGGGCCCAAAACTGAACACAGCACTCGAGGCGCGGCCTCACCAGTGTTGAGTACAGTGGGACAACCACTCCCTATTACTGTTGGCCACACTATTCTTGATGCAGATCTTCTTCTCTTTGTTTCTTTTAGACGGCAGAAGACAAAGTAGTACCAATGACAGAAATATGCACACACAGCAACCGCCTACTGTATATGTGGATATATATGTACACATACACAGAGAGAAAGGTTATCTCTATGCTTAGATTATTTAAAACACCACACTTTGTCCTACCGGTTACTTCATGCTTGGTGTTGGGAGTGGAAGGGGCAAAAAAAAATATTATTTTTTTATTACTATTTTTATATAAAATAACACCATTGAATTATTCTTTTTCCTCCAAAACAACTTAAGATGGAATTTTAATGTTACAGCCTTAACCATCATTTTAAGTAAAAATGAACCTTTAGGAGAAAGATGAATTTGCCTCTTATTCAGTACTTCAGAACTGAGTTCAAATTCTTACAAAGTCAAAATAACAATCACAATGACACAATAATAACCACAACATTATAGCTAGTTTGCAGTTATTCAAGTACTTTTGTACAAACTGTACTTGGCACCCTATTAGAATGTCCTGTGGTATTCTCTTTATGGGGGGACTTGCATTGAAGGGCAGGAGAGACAATGAAGCTGGTACTATGTGCTGCATACACTCATGTGCATATCCTGCTCTTTCCTCAGCAGTTTGCTCAACAGCATTCCTGTCGATGTAGGAGGAGCCATGTTTGAAATTTTTGTTAACCACCCTGATAGTGTTTGCTATTTTATTGTGACAAGGTCTGAGAGAACATGCTCAAGAAAAATATTTCTTTCAGACAATTTCAAAACAAAATTTGGCAGGGTACTATTCAGAAGTAGTGATTTGGACAAGGAATGCTAAAATCAATTCCTCCACTTCTGTGCTGCTGGACTTTCCTCACACCACCACATATAACTAGAAAGATGGAAATGTAACAATAGGTCAAAATACGGAAAATAGTGTTTACTGAAATTGAGCTTCATGTACTACTTGATTAATAGGCATCTGTGTAAGAAGACAAAAGTACACTGGAGACAAGAAGAAGACTTAAAGTCTATTCACATTATGGAAGATGGACAAAAATGGACATCTGAAAATGGATCCACATAACTCGGAAATGTGAACATCAGCCTACCTCTTGATAACTCTATACGCTTTACCTAGAAATATCAATCTGCAGAACAGAATCTAAACAGCCAAATGTATCTGGAAATGTAACAAAGGTGTCCTCAAAAGCTACGAGCAGTGCTGTTACATGAAAGATCTCAGTTTAAGTTCCCTGGGCACTTCCTAATTCCCTTGTTGCAATGAAAACATGGGAAATTTAAGATGTGGAGGAGAAAAATAATTCTCAGCTAGTGCAGAAGTCTTCATTCTTCATAGGGAAACTAATAAATTATAGCTCCGAAGTAACTCCCAACCACCTTCAAACATGGGATTTTTTCAACTGTTGTTTCAATTTTTCCCTTTTGCAAACTTGAAAGGTAATTTTAAGCCTGAACTGTGCTGGTATTTATCAGCTGGTATTTATCACAAAACAGCTCTGGTAAGACAGTACAAAAGTACTGTTTTCTTACATAAACTAGTTATGGGAAGTCATAGAGAGGACAGAATTTGCAGCTGCTCATGCATACAGCTAACAGCTTCAGACTGAAAAAATCCTGACAGTCTGCACAACCAGCTCCCACTCAGAGATGCACACTGCCTCCTCACCACCAAGCATTCAGCAGAGACATCTGTTTCACAGATGTGTGTGATGTCACACAATTTCATCCAGGCAGTCATTTCAGTATTCCTATCTCTAAAATAATCTAACACACTCTTGTTGTCCTACATGGTAATAAAAATTAACAGTGTAACAAAAATTAACAGTGTAACAAAAAAACCAAAACACTGTAGAATGCCATGCAGTTGAAATTACCTTTAAGCTGATCATTTTTCAGCATATAATTCTGCAATATATTTTTGCAGAAAAGACACCTTAATCATCAACAGTTTATAACAGTTGCTTTTGATTGATTTTCCCTGTATAAAATATGTTAATATGTCTCTTTTGTCTTTAATACAAATGATTGTTAACTACTATAGAGTAACTTTGAACAAATTTGATTATTGTTTCAAAACTAAATAACATTTTCTGGTAAAGGTTTTATATATTTCTTTAAAACTAATTTCAAAATGTTGAAAAGGTACTTTGAGAGAAGTTCAGATGTGTCTTTACCACTTAGATGTTCTTGTTCCAAAGAAATTTACAAACAAACTAGAAGTAGACATATTGATCTCATACAGTGCTATCAAGTCAGAAGCTTTCTGGTTCATCTTCATCCCTTTCAAATTAAGCATTTATCTCAGCACTCTAGATCACTCCCTGACAAACAAAGTAGCTTAAGTCTGACGCTCACGTCCCCACCCATTTCCATTGCCACAAAAAACCCCTGAAGATGTCACTGAATCTCTTAGCTCTGAAAATCTGAAACCAGACTCAAGCCCATTTACCAGCGGCAATAGAGATGTAAACATGTTACGTTTCCCATAGAGCAGACAGAGACATAAGTATTTTAAGAAAAAGAGGATCATTTATCCTTCTTAGAAGCTTTTTCCTCTTAGCTGAGTAACACAGAAAGCCTTAACTCTTCTGCCATTGACCCTTTTCCTATTTACTGTCGGTAGTATGGAAACCTCAGCAACATTTAAGTTTAATCCCCAAATCCTTCCTTTGTGTCCTTAAAAGTAATTCTAAACACTGATAATGTATCAGTAACCAAAACACTTAAAATGAAAAAAATAAATGTTTGAAACAAGGATTTTGTTTGAACTGGTTTTTCCTGTCCAATCTCCAATTTTTCATACAGCTGAAACATAGAAAGCCAGACCATTTAACAGAAGAGCCAACTTTTGAAGAATCACAGCTATATTTTGCTATCTCATTTTCCTTGCCAGCAGTTGCATAAAACATTTCCCTTTTGACTGCTCAGATTAACTGAAACCAAGCTGTTCTAGCAGTACCAGGGTACTAGCATTAGTTCTCCTCCATCCTGTCAGTTGTAGGTAGTCATGTTGAAAAAAACAGGTGGACTCAGCTTATCGATATCTGTCACCGAGGCTGGTGTTGCCAGCAGTATTTTAGGGTTTTCAATCATGGGATAGTCTGTGCAACACCAGGGTTGCTGCGGCCTGATGGGATTCATCTTTCTCAAGGGGGGAAAGATATTTTTACTTGTGATTTAGCAGGACTGTTTGAAAGAGCTTTAAACTAGGTTTGAAGGGGGAAAGGAATAAATTCAGTCTTACCGGTGATAAGTTATGGGATGGCATGATGATATTTGAGGGATGGTGTGTAGTGTGAGCTTTTACTCTGTTCCACAATGTACTGAGTACACCTTTGAAATGTTTGTACGCTAATGCATGCAGTATGATGAATAAACAAGAGGAACTAGAAACTTGGGCTCAGTCCCAGAGCTATGGCATAATTGGCATAAGTGAGGTTTGATGGGAAGAGTCCTGTGATTGGAGTAGTATGATAAAGGGTTGTAGGCTTTTCAGGAAAGATAGGCAGGACAGGCGAGGTGGAGAGGCAGCATTGTACCTGAAAAAGGGGCTGGACTGTACAACACTTGCAATTGGGGATAACATGGTTGAGAGCCTCTGGGTAAGGATTCGGGGAAAAGCTAATAAAGTGTTCAGTCACCAACTGTATGAAATCTAATAAGAAAAATTGCAAGATTCTCCACCTGGGACAATGTAATACCAGATGTATGTATTGAAAGTCCCTTGTGGAACAGTCC
>VZRW01005377.1:0-29067 GCA_013398125.1 Aegotheles bennettii
GTCAAGAGTCTGTAGAATCTCTCTTACAAAGAAAGCTGAAAAACTGTCTGGAAGGATGGGCCCAGAGAGTTGTGTTTAATGGAATTAAATCCAGTTGATGGCTGGTTACTAGTGGTGTTCTCCAGGGCTATGTGTTGAGACCAGTTCTGTTCAATATCTTTATTGATGACCTAGATGAGGGGATTGAGTATACCTTCAGTAAGTAAGTATTCAGATGACACTAAGATAGGCGGAAGTGTTGATCTGCTTGAGGGTAGAAAGGCTCTGCAGAGCAATCTGAGCAGGCTAGATTGATGGGCAGAGGCCAACAGTATAAGGCCAAGTGCCAGGTCATGCACTCGAGACAGAATAACCCCAGGCACCGATACAGGCTTGGGGAAGAGTGGCTGGAGAGCTGTTCAGCAGAAAGGGACTTGGGGGTGCTGGTTGACAGCCAGCTGGATATGAGCCAGCAATGTGCCCAGGTGGCCAAAAAGGCCAATGGCATCTTGGCCTGCATCAAGAATAGTGTGGCCAGCAGGAATAGGGAAGGTATTGTCACACTATACTCAGCACTGGTGAGGCCACACCTCGAGTGTTGTGTTGAGTTTTGTGCCCCTCACCTCAAAAACACATTGAGGTGCTGAAGTGTTTCCAGAGAAGGGCAACAAAGCTGGCGAAGGGACTGGAAAACATGTCTTATGAGGAACGGCTGAGGGAGTTGGAGTTGTTCAGTCTGGAGAAGAGGAGGCTCAGGGGACCTCATCGCTCTCTACAACTACCTGAAAGGAAGTTGTATTTAGGTGGGGGTTGGTCTCTTCTGCTGTGTCCATAGTAAAAGGACGAGAGGAAACAGCTCTAAGTTGCAACAGGGCAGATTCAGATTGGACATTAGGAAAAATTTCTTCACTGTAAGGGTGATTAGGTATTGAAATATGTTTCCCAGGGAGATGGTGTAGTCACCGTCCCTGGAGGTGTTCAAGATGTGTTTGGATGTGGTGCTGGGTGATATGGNCACTGGGTGATATGGTTTAGTGTTGATGTAGGCAGGCAGTTGGACTGGATGATCTTGAAGGTCTCTTTCAAACTCATAGATTGTATGATTCTATGGTTCTATGAATGGCTGAGGGAGCTGGGCATGTTCATCCTCAAGAAAAGGCGACTGAGAGGGGGCCTTATTAAAGTGTATAAATACTTAAAGAGTGGGTGTCAAGGAGATGGAGCCAGGCTCTTCTCGGTATTGTAAACCAATAGAAAGAGAAGCAATGGGCAGAAACTGATGCACAGGAATTCCCACCTGAACATGAGGAAGAACTTCTTTACTGTGTGAGTTCATGCACACTGGAACAAGTTGCCCAGAGAGGTTGTGGAGTCTCCCCCACTGGAGATATTCAAGAGCCGTATGGATGAAATCCTGTGTCATGTGCTCTAGGATGACCCTGTTTGGGCAGGGAGGTTGGAGCAGATGACCCCTTCAAACCTTACTGATTCTGTGATTCTGTTATTCTGTGTGAGTTAGACTAGCTATGAAGTAGCTTATTGTACAATAGCAGCAAGTAATTATCACCAAAGTGTCCTGCTGCAATACACAAACATATCCAGCCATCTCAAAATATCTGGTTGCCCCTTATCTAACATTTAGTACAATCTACAGAGGCACCAGTTGCCCAGAGCAAATTATAATTCAAACTGAGCCATAGACTCTTCAAGGTCTGACAAGATGTTTGACCTCCTTGTTCTCCAGCCAACCCAGCTGTGAAATTGATAAAAACAATTGTGTAAAAACAGACCCCACTGGAAAACAGATCTGCCACTGGCTTGGACAACAGATATGGACAAATAAATGGCAAATAGATCAGGGTCATAAAATCCTGTTATGCTCTATACTTAAATAACAGAGGCGAAATCTGAACAATTGATTCATCACTTATTCCTAGGTCAAGGAAATTTAAAAATGGGAGATAATACTGAAATGTAATGGTCTTCAACTCAGAAGATGTAGCACAATTTCAGTATTTGTTAACATAGGATACAGAATAGTTTTGAGTAAATCAGCAGGATTTCTGCTGCTCACAATTATCTTACTGTGAAGGATACTGATACCTTTACAACTAGAAAAGCGGTAGTGATAGTTTCTTCTAAGTTGTAAATATTACCTAATATTAAAAAAGACATAATTCTAAAATGTAAGTTAAAAATTTTTTAACTTTCGTATTTCTCTTGATTTGAACAATGAAAATTTCTTGACAACCATTCAGATCTAACAGAGTTTCTTTTATTATTTGAAGACTCTAAATTCAGATCACATACCAGAGATTAGTACACCACTACTCACTGCCTTAAACATCCATGTTTTGGATGCTTATTACTGTATCTGGCATATGTATTTATCTAATGTGGCAATTTAATCTGAAGAAACACTTTTCCAACTGCATTCTGGAATATGTAGTAGTTCTATAATTTAAATGAGTCATGTGATTATCCCAAATAGCCTAATCATTTATTAAAACTTGATAAAAGAAATATGTAGTGTGCAGTCAGTGTTAACTATTTTAATTTTCAATAGTGTTTAGAAGTTCTGCATCTGTTGAGAATATATTACTTGATGTCCTGTTACTGAGGAATAAAATAACACAGCAGACACTGGCATTGTTTGATTAACATGATATTACTTCTGTTTTGTGACTGAATCATGAAAAGCTTTTTATAAATATGACTAGTTAACAATAACTGACATTTATGCTGTAAGTAGGAAATGTGTCATTCAACTATGCCTTCAAAGCATCACAATGTATATACTACGTAAGATTTTTTCTTGCTGTAACAGACATATATGACTGTATTTATGATCCCATAAAATGTTTTAATAATGAAATAGTGACATTAGCAACAGCAGTAAATAAATGATAAACAGTGCCATCGTTTTAAGTTTCTACAATAGAAATAATTCAGATTATTACAAAGATCATGCTAGTAAGTAGTTATTTAGAAATGTCTGCAAGGAGATAGGAACCTTTTGCTTTTGAGAGTCAAATCTTTGAGTAACACAATTGAATATATCATGGAAATACTATAATACCCTGAGAAGGCAAAAATGAAGATGCTTGGATGAACAAGAAGCATGAGTAGAGACACTGTGTAATACTGTTATCAGTTTATAGAACACATGTAGACTTTGTTTGACTGCTTTGTGGAATCTATATTGTTTCCTATTTTCATAGAATCATAGAATGGTTTAGGTTGGAAGGGACCTTCAAGATCATCTAGTTCCAACCACCCTGCCGTGGGCAGGGATACCTTCTACTTGACCAGGTGGAAGCCCCATCCAACCTGGCCTTCAACACTTCCAGGGAGGGGACATCCACAACTTCTCCAGACACTCTGCTCCAATGTCTCACCACCCTTACAGGAATTTCTTCCTAATATCGAATCTAAATCTACCCTCTTTCAGTTCAAAACCATTTCCCCTTGTCCTATCACTACATCCCCTCACAAAAAGTCCCTCCCCAGCTTTTCTGTAGGCCCCCTTCAGGTACTGAAAAGCTGCTAGAAGGTCTCCCTGAAGCTTTCTCTTCTCCAGGATGAACAACCGCAAGTCTCCCAGCCTGTCTTCATAGGAGAGGTGCTCCAGCCCTCTGATCATCTTTGTGGCCCTCCTCTGGACTCACTTCAACAGTTCCATGTCCTTCTTATGTTGGAGACTCCAGAACTGGACACAGTACTCCAGGTGGGGTCTCACGAGAGCAGAGTAGAGGGGGAGAATCACCTCCATCAACCCACTGGTCACATTTATTTTGATGCAGCCCAGGATATGGTTGGCTTTCTGGGCTACAAGTGCATATTGCCAGCTCATGTTGAGGTTTTCATCAACCAACACCTCCAACTCCTTCTCTTCGGGGCTCTTCTCAATCTATTCCCCACAGAGTCTGTATTTGTACGTGGGATTGCCCTGACCCATGCACATATCTCTTCCTTACAAACTGTTGTTCTTTGGTCAGTATATCAGCAAGCAGACGTTTCTGTTCCTTTTAAACAGCTTGTGCCTAGCTTATTGTTGTAAGGGTGACAATAAAACATTACAGTCTAAAGATTATTGGATTTTTTTTTGTATTAAGATGGCTCAAACCCAAAAATATTTGGCTCAGCTGCCACAGTAACTGGAATAAATTTTGGTACATATCTGAATTTGAGTCTGAATTTTTAGATCGAACTCACCCCTCCTGCAATGTTTACTTAAATAAGAATCGTAACAAGTAATTTATTGTTCAAATAACAGATATTTTCCTCTCTTCACTTCATTGATTATTATATCAAAATGACTTCAGCCATTATGCCCTGATGCGCATGCTAGTCCAGTTATTAAATATGGAATATATTGATCTGGAAGGAACTCAAAGGCTGAGCAGCACTTCCACATGACATGAGGCTTGGGAAGGTAAACTCTCTCAGATAAAATGCTTAGTAAAGTAGCTACAAATCTATCATTACTCCCAGATCATAGTGTTCAATTCATACTGTTGTGTGAGGGGTAATTATGAATTTAAATGGTACAAGCTCTTGCACCGCTTTTGCACTGTATCAAATTATTTTCACACAGCAGCTGTCATAATTTCAATAAATGTTTTCATAATTTTTCAGGTTTTTATTTGTAGAATTCAGCAAAGGTTAAAGAATACGGTTTCATTAAAGGCATTGCAAAAATCCATATTGCCTTCAAGTTTGATAAGTAAGAGTAGATTATGTAACTTTACGCCTTGTTTTTTTACATTTCATCACATTGATTTCTAATATATTTGCATAATTTAATGTCTTTCTCTCCATTCAGAAAGAAAACCAAACTTCCATGGGATTTATCAGGAATGCTAGAGAGGGTGTCTTAATGTGTCGGAAAAAAATTATGCTTAAATTTTCGAATAGCACTCTCATAGATAGGTACACTCTTTGTGTACTTGCCAGTGAACCAGGATACTGTGTTTATCCCCTTGGATACTTAGTTCTGGTTTCAAGCTTCACTTGCACTGGTATGCAGCTGGCATAGTCAACATGCTGACACATTGAAGCTTGACTTAACTGCTTGAATTTTATGGAGAAAACTTTGAATTTCTTATAATTTTATATTCTTGAAATTTTCCTTGAAGAAACAGACTAAATATAAGAAAACCAAACATGTTAGTAAAGCGCTCTTTCCAGTCTCAGACAACCCTAGCAAATCTGGTAAGTGTAGAATGCTAACTGTAGTGCCGACCAGTTATTTTTAAAATTATGAGAAAAAAGTATATATTTTTTTGGTTTTATTTCCTTGCCTGATTCAGTTCTTTCGAGACTTGTAAGTGCATATAAGCAGTTCTTGTTAGCATTATAATGGAGGCTAGGATATGCATTGCCTGAAGAAGAAACAACTTTCTGCATAACTGTATGGCTTGAAAATCCTTTTGTTTTACACATTCCTGCAAGCATGTACACATTTCAGCATGTGCTCTGAGAACTACCTCTCTACCTTTAAGCCCCTTACTTGTCTAAGAAAGTAGGGGAAAAAAAAGAGATTTTCACAAAGGTGAATGCTTAGAGAAAGAATAAATGTAAGAGCTGGAGCAGGTTTGTTGTAACAGCACGCTTTCCTAACATTTGGGAGAATGGCTGCGTGTGTGTGAATGAACTTTGGATAACAATCTGCAAACAAGTAACAGCTGATTGATTACATGGCAATCAAAAGAACATGTTAGAACCAGTGTACTTTTGCCCTGATCTTTGGGTAGCATAGTAGCATAGTGTCACAGGTTTGGGCAATAGCTGGGTGACAGATGCTCTCTGTTATCCCTCCTCCCCCTTCTCCCAGGGGAAGGTAACAGGGGACTAAGGGAGAGAGAGACTTGGAGGTTGGAAAAAAACTAGAACAATTTTAATTAAATAGAAAATAGTAACAATAATGATAATAATGATGGTGAATTACATGCAAAGATGTGCATATATTCAGATATATAAATGAAAATGTAAATATAGAGCCCATACTTCCCATGTGGTAATTATGTCCAGACCAGAAAAATCCCAAACTGTACTGGGCAGCAGATGGGGGTACCTGGGCCCAGTGTCCCAGCAACAGTCCTCAAAGAACCTTGGCGCAGCAGTGCCAGTCCCACCCAAGGAGGCAGCGGCAGGCGACCTGTCCCCGTGCACGCTGTCCTTCTCCATGGAGCACAGCGGCTGCGGGCACAGCGGCAGCGCAGGGAGGGGTGGCAAGAGGTGCCCCCAGCCCTGCAGCACAGCAGGGGGCACCCTTGGGAGCCCTTTTATACTGAGCGCCATGGGCAGGAGCGCTGTGATTGGCCCATTGGGGTCACCTGACCCAGCCTGCCCTCCCCATAGACACAGCTGCTCCCCCCCATTGCCAGTGCCCCATGAACAGGCTGGCAGCAGCTGGGGGGTTCCAGGTGGTCTCACGTTAGTACAGAAATCTTTGCCCTGTTGCTCTCAAACCACAACCACATAGTTCTAAGTCTGCAGTGACAAATAGCATTTAGCTATTTCACATGTACAAAATTCATGCAATACTTGGTAACATGATATTGTGCCTGTCAAATATACAAAAAAAAAGAGAATACTTTCAATATGTCTGAGGTTTTTTAGTGTATTTATACCATCATAGATGCCACAGGTAAATTCAAACAGTAAGAGTGAAAATGTTAATTCTCACTATTTCCAGTATAATAGATAACAAAGAAATGGCCATGCTTATGATTATTTTAACCATTTTAAGTATGTGTATGTGCATACAAACTTACCTATGACATTTTGTTGAATATCAGGGAGTTATTAACTTGTGTTAAAAATAGGAATAGTACATAACTACAAACATTTGAAGCAATGAGAAAAAAAATAAAGACCAGTTCAAAATAATTTTAAGTTCCAAATATTTGGATTAGGTTTTGCTTAATTTACATAAATATTCGAAGTTCACTCACACATGAAAGAACATACTTATTTGTGTGAAAGTATACTCCATGAATCAATATGCAAATAAGAAATTGGATCTAAAATTAAAACTAGCCAGTCAGAAGAATAAACTTTTTGAGTCTGGGTAAGTCAGTTGGGTTAAATAATGCATAATAAATACTCAATTACTCTTTACATTGAATAGTCAGAAGCTGTGTCAGTTTCAGACTGATATTTGTCTCAATAAAATATTTTTCAATAATGGTAAATATTGAGCAAAGTTAAAAGAAAGTCCAAGAGTTTATTAATTTTTGCAAAATATCTGGGAACATAAAGTTGAATTTGCATTGCAAGAATTCTGTCAGCTGTGTGATTGATGAGGAATGGATATTGGAACAGGAAGATCATTTCTTTTACCCATTTTTGAAAAATTTTTGATTTAGAAAAAAATTTATTAAAGTAAAAACTGAAAAACTTATTCTGAATGAAATTATATTATATTGCATACACAGTTTCATAGATCAATAATTTTTTACAGTGCCTCAAAGAAATTAATTGCTTTTTAAAAGCGTATTTTGTGGTGCATCACTCTGATCAGATCTACTGGCTTTTTTTTTCTCCTCTGTATTTTCCTTATGCTGTCTATATATTTCTAAATTATGACTGAAGGTTTGCAAGATACTAATAATAAAGATATTAGGGTAATAATAATATTTAACTTCTATATGACATCAGTCACTGTCTCCACATGAATTTACCGGCACATCTGCAATGGCACATTTCATAAAATTGGTACCATATAGTGATGAACCAGAAGTATTTTAGCAAGAAATATGGCCGAAATAAAAGCTGTGACAGTTATTTTTTTATTTTGACTAGAAGGCTTAGACTTAAATAATTAAAGGAGCATAAATAGACTATTGCTACACGGGCAAATAGAGGTTAGTAGTCTCTACCAAAGTATTTTCCTTTTCTTTTCTTTTTTTTCCCCATGCAGTTCTGCAACTCTTCTATGTTTTAGAATAATCTCACCCAGTTTCCTAATGATGACACTGTCTCCACCCTCTTGCTTTACCTTCTCAAAAATAACACCAAATTCTGCTCTGTTAACCCCTTCCTGAATGTCAAGGAGATCTCAATTTGTAATTTTTATTATTTACTTCATCTTGATTAGACAAACAATCTTCCTATAGTAATTTGAAAAATGCTGCATAGGGATGAATAGATAGATAAGTTTGTGGATAGATAGATAAGAAGGAAAAGAGAAAGAGAATGATCTGTATCTTGGAAGACATCTGCTTGGGACATAGCATTTTAATCATCCTACTCTCGTTCAGTGAGATATCTAAGCAGGTATATTTAAAAGTGTTTCTTTTCATGCATCACTTCCGGCTTTCAGTCAGCTAGGATTTTCTTGTTTGATTACACTAACTGCTTAATTTCTTCGCTTCTCTGTCTCACTTCTCACCCCTTCTTTTATCTTCTCTTCATTCCCCAATGCATTTTGTTATCTGTTGTGGTTATTTCTCTCTCTCTCTCTCTCTCTCTCTCTCCAGCAGAGAACATGAGGGTGTAAAAATAGTCTTCCCTTATTTTTGTGCATATTTTTTGTTTTACAAATAATTCCTTATTTGAATCCTAGATAAATAAAAACATAAAACTTTTGATAAATAGAAAGCATCTCTCTTTCCTGGTTAGCTATGTTGCAAACAGTAAATGTTGTCCCATAATGATACAAACAGAATTTTTATCTCTGTCAAGGAGAGTTACAGTAACTTTAAAAAGAAAACATAACCCTGAACACCTTTCTTATTTGGATTTCTCATACACTGTAGTGAATATATTCATCTAGAGATGTACTAAAGGAATGGCTTGATGGTTTACTCAGGTGGAAAGACAAGATAGCATTTCTGTTTTTGTTATATGCTACTATAGTCTGAATGAAAATATTGTTCTTGTTGATGAAGATAAAGCTAGTAAATTGGGAATGGGACTAGATTATCTTTAAAGATCACATCCAACTCAAACCATTCTATGATTTTATGATAATATTTCTAAAATTGAAGAAAAATCCACGTTTGGAAACACTGTCAGGAAGGACAGCTAAATAAACTACTATTGCTCTTCACCAAATTGTATGACTGCCAGCTGTACCCTCTGGCTGTAGAGTAGGAACTTTTGGACTATTGCCAAACTAAGAAAATAAAATTTTGGGTGCATGATTGGTCAGATAAAAGCAGAGGATTTACTTGGAAACAAAGTTATGCTACGTCTAAGGAAAATGCATTCACCAGAGTAAAATTCAAACTGTATAACTCATATCAGTCAAGAACATTCATACCCAAGGAAAAGTAAGTCTTCGGTGCAACTTCTAAATAACCTTGCTTAGAAGCTGTGTGTTGCTGCTGGAAGAATATTTCTATGAGTTGGCAACCGAATCCTCATATTGTCATGAAATAGGAGGGATGTCTAAAGCTGAAGCTCACATTAAAAAGAGATGGAACTTTTCATCTTACATAGAATTTTAATTACAAATCCTTACCTGTTAGGAGAGTATGTATGAAGATTACTCTTTTAGTATGGAAAGTGTTTAACTAACGAAATAAAGAGCTGTCATTTGTTTATGTATCTAAGCATTGTCGCCTTGAAGTGGAATTACACTGGATTAGAGATCCTGAGGATCTAGCACTGTTTTTTGTTATGATTTAAACTTTATGATTTAAATCTATTTAAAATTTTAAGATTTATTTAAATTTCATTATTAAATCAATTTTTTATATAAAATCCTTTATAGGCTTTTTTCCTTTTTGAAGGTTTTCATATTGTGATAAAATACAGGTGAATGTAAACATTTATCAAGGACTTATTACTGTTTTACTTACGTAACTGTCATAGCTCAATGAGTTTTCATTTTTGCATTTTATTCCATAAGCTATTGATCCATAATAATGCATACCAGAAAAAAAAGGCAAAAAAGCACAGTTTCAAAAGAGAGTTAACCTAAACTGTTACTATGGATCCTGTTTGAAGAGAAAGTACAGCTCCGCTAAGATGTTCACATCCTTCTGAACTCTGGTTCTCTATTCATCTTATGAAGAAAAGAAAAGGTAAATGTCACCTATAGAGGAGCCTGGAGGTACTTGTCTGTATCTAATCCCATCTCTTTATGTGCCATATGTAACAGCAGAAAAGTGATGAATCTAGCTGCAATTCAGAATCAGGGCAGAAATGTTATTGCAAGACCTATTTGAAGCGCTGAATGGAAAGAATGTGAAGGAGGTGGAGGACAATTCTTCCATGTTCCTTTTAAGAATGGGAAAAAATTTTGCATTGCAGATTTATGAAACATTGACATTGACCCCAAGGTGCCTCTCTAGCAGTAGAAGTTTAGATACCCAGAGACAAGTAAAAGTTTTGTGAATACAATTCAATGTGTTCTCTAGCTGCAATAAAACTTAAACACATATTTTTTTAAAATCTTGTAGAACCCAAAGCCCAACAACAGTACATGCATGGAGATAACATTTCCAAGGCTGATGATTTAAATTACCTTTGTGCTGCCTGAGTATCTGTGTTTACAGGACCAGCACTGGAACAATTCACTAACAGTTTTGACCAGGTGGGTTTCCTAACATAAGCTTTAAGTTTGCTGAAAGGCATGGAAGAAATCTCTGAGTGTGAGTCATGTGAGAGTTATATTGAAATAGTTCGTTGTGTTGGTGGCATGACCAGTCTTTCCCAAGCTTTTATTATTGCTTTGCCATTGTTGTAGCAGGCAAGAGATGATTTGTTTCCAGCAGCAACAATCAAGTGGGACAAAACCCCTTGAGTATCCTGGGTCAAACTCAGTGATGTGTATGTTGACCATGATAACAGTGAAAAGCAGTATGGGAAGTAAGTCTTTAGTAAAAACCCCAAGCTTATCAGTTCAAGGGAAAAGTGTTATTTTCCATAATTTTCAAAGTTACTTATTTAAAATACAGCAAATTTATTGAGTTGTCTAAACTAATAAGGACTTGATGAAAAAAACCCCTGCAAATTGGAAAAGATTTTCCATCAAAACAGAAAGTAATCAGCTGATGAGGAAGGAATGGTCATTGGTTATATGTATTGTTTGTGCTGTCTAATAGTTTCATTTGGTCATGCTGGCTCCATGATACTGGTTATATGGATCAAAAAATAAATATTGTCTGTATGTGAGCGGGCTTGTATCTAAACATATAGTGACATGTAAGAAATGAAAGCGGAGAAATTGTGGGAGGATGAATGTAAAGTGATGTCATGGATGGGAGTGGAAGGTCTTGAGGTCACTTAAAGAATCACCAACAGATATTAGGAAAAGGTGATTTTAACAGAGATCTACGAAAACATGACAGTACAGAATTTAATGGCAAGGTTCGCTGTAATACCTACTATGTGAAAGAGATGTGTAGAGATTGAAATTGGATTGAAGTGATTTACACAATGATTGGAGGAAATGTTTCATACAGGGATAGGGGAGATTGTCTCAGGATTGGATTGGAGTGATTTGCACAGGGACCAGTGAAAAGAATGAGGAAGGCCCTCCTGTTGAGTCAAAAGGTTCAGAGCAGATGCCCTGGCTTTCTAAACTCCTCAGAGAGGAGTCTAGTTGTGGCTGAATCCACTCCTAGTCCCAGACTTGGTCAACGGTTTCTGACTAAAGGGTTTAGGTGTAGGGATTTCAGTGTAGAGCTTTAACACATAATCATAGGTCTGGTGTGATTTGGAATAGCAGTATATTGAGGTTGATTGACATATTATAAAGAATCACAAAGTTCAATGATATGATTTTTTAGCAATATTTAACCAATTAATAATCAAAAATTTGTTATAATCAAGTACAGTAGTTTAATTAAAGATTTAACAAAGTTTCTAAACTAAATTCCTCACACACACAGATACAGAGGTTAACCTATATTAAGATATTATATTTTGGTACTTAATGGTCCTTGAACTGCACAAAAAGAAGTTACAATGAAATATCCCCAAGATTTATCTGTAAGTAATTATAGTAATTTACTATAATTTGATCTATTTGTCACAAAATGAGAAATAGAGGACTACTCACTTTTTTTCATCTGATAGACCAACTTCCTTCTTGAGGCATGGGATAGCAGTCTGTTGTAATCCCAGAGAGCTCCATTTCAGGCCTCATTTCAGGATTGATATTCATAGGGTCACAGGATGATTGACTTTGGTCAGTATTTTTCCATTGTGATCCCAATTCATGTCAGGTGATCTTTGGCAACTTTTAGAGTGGGCTTATGATTCAAACAGAAGGGGTCTTGGGTATGTTTGTTTACCAGGCAACAGAGTTCCAGCTGAGGTTATGTAGTGCCTGATAGCCCCAACTCACGGCATTTGCACTAGGACTAGAAGGTACCCAATTGTTTAAACTCACTGCGCCAGGAGGCAAGGTCAGAAAGTGCTAGATAGTCTCAGCCTACTGCACTCATTATTGAAACAAGAACAATGTTGGGCCCACTGCCCAACTAAAGTGAAACTAAAGTAACTAAAGTGAAAACAATGATGGGTAGTGTTGAGATTGCAATGCAGCCCAATGAGCAGGGGGTCTGCATTACCACAAGTGAAAAAAATAAATTCTCAATAATGTTTGACGTGCTTAGCACCTTAGCATTGTGGAATGGTTGATAGGTATCATAGCAGAAATAGTTTCTGGTGCACATTATAGTGACCTCGAGACTTTTAGAAAAGGAAACTGGCCTTACACAAAATGTGCCAAAATTATGAAGTGTACAGATGGAACTACAGCTACATGGCTTGGCTCTTAATTTTATTTTTTCCTCTTTTAACTATTTTCAGGAAAAATAATCTTGAATGCTTTTGCAATCTTAAATTGCTACTTCTGAAAAAAAATTATACAACAACTTAATAGACATTCATATGACTCAGAGTTAAGTATAAGTGAGTAGATGGTGCAGATTATCTAAGGAAAATCCAAATATTTTAAATTTTATAGCATCCTTTAATACATAAGGAAGTATTTTGTACCTCTTCCTATGTGGTAGGACCAATTTATGTTTTATTTATATGAAAAAGTAATTTGGGCAAACAAAAAAAAAAGCACCAGAGAAAATTGAATACTTCAAGAACAAAATGGTCCTCATTGAAAATGTAGTTTGTTTGGGTTTCTTTAAAATTTAAAAGATATATGCACAATATAAGGAAACTACAAAGTGGATTTTGTTGTATTACAATTATTAAAACATGCTAGAAACTCACTGTGGGGTTTTATACTCGGGAATCATACCAAGTCTCTGTAGCTAGATGCCAGCGTTTATTTCTCTTCAACAAAAATAATACTGCAACTTTTTCAGGAGCTCTATCTGAGTAAAGATTGTTTAAGAACCTTCCTCCTCATTCATTTACTGCTGTAAAATAATTTTGAAAATAACTTTTAACCATGAAAGGTCTGTACTTTCTTTTGATCTTGCCTATATGGCTACAAAATATAGCCAGTGATAACTGAAAAAATCAAATTTTCAGACAGACATATCTGTTACAGTATTTTTCCTGAGGCAAAGCCAACTTTGCCATACAGTTGACAATTGGGACTGGAGAGCAAATTTTTCAAGCCTGTACAGCTTTCAAAAAATTAACAAAACAATTATGATTGAGTGCTTCTTATATTTATGTGTTTGGTTTTTTTCTTTGACTTTATTCAGTATACAAAGTGATAGGTTTGGAGTATTAATAGACTCCAGTTTTAATGTGTAGCTTAATATACAGATATAAACCTATTACTTAATAGCTACCTCTTCTTTTTATTTGTTGAAACTCATGATTTTTTTTTTTATTTTACTAGTAATATACTGGATACTGAAATGATACTCATATAGTATTAAGTTTCAGCCATAATCAGCACCATTAAGATAGCAAAAATAATGTGGATCAATTGTCATACTGGAAACTTATTCTGCTTCCAGTGCAAACACCTATTCAGTGGAAGGCTTACGAATATTCCATGATAATTTGTTTTAGGGTGATTTGCTGAAATGCCGTTGGACTTTACATAACAAAACTGTGATAGCAAATATCATGTTTCATTCATAAGTCCCACAAAAAAAGGTGGCAGATTTTTGGTATAGTGAGATTGTGCTGTCACTGATTCATAACTCTCCAAAGAGTATGATAACAACAAAACCCACATGAGGATTCTTGACTTCAATAAGTTCTTGATATACAGACCATTCCAAATTTTTATTGGTCTTAACAATATCCTCCTCTAACTCCTGGCTCTGCAAAACCCCAATCACGTCAGACTCAAATTTTCTGATGAAATTATTGATAAAATTTTACCATTTACATTTCTCTGCTTTATTTTACCCTGCCCTTCCTTCCAGTCCTTTCACATCTTCTAAAACACAAAGTTGGCTTGTGTGAGCATTAACACTGAATTTTTGAATAACTGTGTATTCTGCAGGGTTTTGTTAATAGTTTCAAGTTTAATAGCCATTTTGTTACATTGGAAAGTAAACTACTGTAACTGATGAGAACCTGGACATCGTTTAAAGCCTTGCAGGGTGATAGTAATACCATTTGTTTCCATCAGTGGAATTGTTAACATTTTATTTATTCAGGCGTCAATCAGTGTCAACTTCTTAAAGGTCTAAGATTTTGAGATATTGTATGGCTAGAAATCTAACTTTGTGGTATTGTACCATTACATTTCCTCATTAGCTTGCCATGCTTTCTTCCACTTCATCTTGATCCCTGACTAAGTCTTCCTAAAAGTGGGAATAGTCACAAAGGTCAGAACATTTTGGCACATGCAGTCTGCACTCTCCTTAGAAGAGTGTAATAATTTCACTGATCCAGATAACTTTTACCTCCTTAATACAGAGCTGAGAGTTCATTCTCAGAGGCCTGGGGGATTTCAAGTAGAATATAATGGATATAGCACCATGCTACCATTTCAGTTCAAATACAGACAAATTTTAGACCTTTTGCATGGCTCATAATCAGTTTCCACAAGAAATGCTAAAAAGATAGATATAGAAAGAAATTCCAAATATCATATCTTCAATGGAATTACGTTGAAAATGAGCTGCTTCTGTGGCTTCACTTGGGTGTGAGCTTTAGGAAACTGGAAAATAACATCTTGCAGGACTTCAATAGAAGTCCTCTTCTGTTTAAAAAATGCTAAAGAGCCACAGGCATTGTAAATGGTTGTAAATGGTTCATTTTGATGGTTGTTTTACTTGTATAGCACCTATGTTAGGAACAATACAAATTCTGAAACAAAGAAAATTTCTTTCTGGATTAGTTTCAGTTTCCATAGGAATGTGTCAGGTAAAGGAAAGGCAGTAAGTTAAATTTAAAGGCTTAAAATGGATTCTACAAAAGGAAAATACTGGCATGATTTTCACTTCCAGAGAGAAGAAAGATTTCATAAGACCGAGTATTAAGAGAAAGAAATGAAACTCTTTTTATCAAATTTACTAGGTTTCTTTCAAAATCTATGCTGTTATTAAGGTATTGGCAAAATTCTAAACATTATTTACTTAGGCATATTACATTTTTAAGGACTGTTAAAATATATTGCATTTGAAATAGAAGAGCACACTCCATTAGTGACATAAACTAGATGGAAAGAAAGATCTGAACAAAAGGAGAAAAAAATAAACCTCATGGTTGATTTATTCTAAAAAGTTGCAGCCTTGTTTAGAACATAGTGAGATTTTTGGCAGCAATTTGGTTTAATTAAATGCTACAGGCAATACAGCAAAGACCATACATATTACATTTTTAACTCTATCCTAAAATTTTCCCAGCTCCATGAAATTAATTGTGTGGGGAAGTGTTCAGACCCATATGACATGCTATCTGAAGAGCTTTGCAGACAGGATATATTTTGAAAATGGATTTTAGCAGTTTCCTGAACAGCTCACACAAACAATCTGTTTCAATTTATATATTTTTTTATATATCTAGACCATTTTCTTTTCTTAGTTCTCTGAATGACTGCTATTTGGCTGCCGCTTTTATGAGAAATACTGAAAAAAGATTGATACTTGCATCCTTAGAAGTAACTGATATTTAAGTGGTGTTAGAAATCTATTATTTCTATAAATTACAATCAAAACTGAAATAAAAATGATGGCTGATTTGTATAAGGAGTCCTAGTTATTTTAATATTTTGTATATTATTAGGAAAATCACTTCTTTGAAAAAAATTTCTTCAGAAGCCTAAAACAGAAGAATATTTAAATCATTAAATTGGTTCTAATGCAATAAGCTGTTATTTATTTCTTCATTATTTCAACATTACTTAAATAATCATGCCATTGTGTGGCCAAATAATGACTTTGAATAATTCAGAGAACACTACAAAGTGCTATTTAAATTCATGTAGGTTTGAATCAGTGTTAGTAGAAACTTAGTACATGAGCCACAAATTATATGTCTTTTTTATATTGTATTGAGATTAATCCTGAGCAAATGTATATTTGCATTTATTTTGCACACTGCTCCACATGAGCAGTATAATCAAAACTTTATAAGTTGACTCAGATTGGTGATCTATGAAGTCTGATGGTGGCTACAATAGATATTTCTGAAGAAGATGGAATTAACTCCTCTGAAAATATTTTGTTTGCTCATGGGAGAACTTTGCCCCTGCCCACCATCATTGGGTTTTGATATGAAACATAGATCTGATGAAACTAAATATTCTCTGTAGTCAGCATCCCTTATTTGAAAATCTATCCTTTGAAGAGGCAATTCAAAGACTTACTCACCAAACAGGAGTCATGCTCAAATATTTCTAATTTCTTTGCAAATCTTATGGGAAGGATGAATAAAAAGAAAGTAAGGGTGCTTTGAAAATATTGAAACTAGAAGACAATAAGTGAAAAGGATAGAAACTGACAGGAATTCTGGATTTCCTCTGTCATAAAAACTGTTTAAAGAAATATCTTTCTCTGCTGACTTTATAAGCTCTCAGATACGTTGCCAGTTTTGTTGACTAGACACGACTATTTGGGTATGATTTTGTGTAGAACAGCCCTAAATGCCTGTCTCAGATTTGTTCTTTCATTTTTCCTACAACAGTGTTCAATCTTTTTAATTTATCTATAGCTGACAGTAACTACTCTGGAGGGTATATGTTTGGTTTTTTTTTTTAATTTTCTTTGTATTACTGAAGTAGTATCAAAAGCAGAGACCACCCAAATGTGCTTTTATTGCATACCATGCTACTTTCTGTAGAGACTCCCTGTAGAATAAGCAAGTTACCTTAAAAATTAAAAGATACATAGTTTATAATAATTTGTAGTTTAAATTAAAAAGAAATCATACATTTTTGTATTAATGTGATCATTTTTTATATTTTCATATCCATCAGTTAAGAGAGAACAGACTCAAAGAAATGTTATTATCTGTAAAAGGTAATATGCTAAAAGTAGTATCCTGTAAGACAGGTGTTCAGTATATCTACACTATTAAATAATGTCAGGTAGAAAAAAATATCCTATTTATTTGTTTTTAAAAATTTTATCCAGTTTTTATTGGCATTATTTTCAATTAGCTGGAGACACATGCTTATTTCAGTCAGCTGACAAGATTGAAAAAGCTGAAAGGAGAACATTGTTTGAGAATACCACGACAGATATGAATTTGAAGATTACAATCCCTTTCAATGAAAAGACTTCCTTTGTCTGATTGACTGTTAAACAATTTGTCTACATCAGGAGTGACTTGTATTCTTCCTCAGTCTCCTCAACTAGTACAATTTCAGTATATTATTCAGCTAGAACTTATCTACATTATAATCTGTGCATGTGTAGGAAATGTCACTTGGGTTAATTTGTATATATATATAAAATATGACATGAGTAATGAATTCAAGCTGGAAGCCCAAAATAGAAAATACAATAATAATAATAAAAAAGAGCAAATTTGTGTTGGATTGAACCTTTAATTCTGTTACCTTGGGTTTTGATCCTGAAAAATACTGAAATTTGAAATCAGCAGGAGCAGAGCATGTATTTATAAGGACTGGGCTTGACTGTTACAGATATAAACTGAAAAGAAGTATGTTGATTCAGCTAAGAAATAAAAATTCTGTTTTTCAAATAACCTTCATACCAAGTGGGAATGATTCTGTCAACATCTTTTGGTACATGATTAATCTTTTTCTTCCTCCTTCCTATCAGCAGAATCAGCTTGTCATGCTGCAAAGCCATATAAATCTGTGATTCTAGAATTGCTTTTGTGATGGCAAGGAAAGTCAGCAACCTAGAAGTTAGCTCATTAGGATAATAAGGAAGAAACTGTTAGAAAAGCATTAATGATATATTCTGGCTATCAACATGCATTAATTCTACATGTTATACTAGTCAAAAACCTGTTTGTGCAAAGTTATTGAAAAATAGTATATCGAAAATGCCTTGGCTCTTGGGCTTTCTCCACTGGCACTAATGAGGTAAACACTGTGTGGAATGTGGCATGTGGATGAGCTGTGTTCTAAGCTTTTATTGTGAATCAGTTGTAAAATATGCTGGATCTCTGCCACAGGAAAAAAAGTAATTTCACTTAAGCCTATAAACCTATCCTTTGTGAATGAGGTGTTTAAGCTGTAAAAAATCACAATCAGGGAAGTATCAGTCAATGTGCTTTCAGTAAGAGAGAGCACCAAATACAGTTAACTTGACGTATTTTTTTTTAATAAAATAACTCCTGACCAGAATTTCAAGAAGTATGATGTTATTTGTTTGTTTGTTTGTCTAAAGCAATGGATTCTGTTTTAGCAGAATAGTGATTTCGATGAAATTCGAGGCAGTATAGTGAAGAATTGACTTATACAAAATTACAGAATGACTCCTGGTATTGGGGCACAATGACTTATGCCAGTAGGACAGGTGAAGGAAAGGGTGTAAATCTCCTAAGCAGTCAAACTGGGAAGAAAGTGTCCCAAAAGAGTAATATATAATGAATCAAAGGACCTCTACAGGTCAGGGGAAGGATCCTCATAAACCCATAGTAATTTGACAGCTATCTAGAAGTGCAGGCGACCTACTGCCACTCCCTGAAGGACAATGTGGGATGGTGTGTTAGTGAGGTCCTTTGGTCTGCTATCTCAGTGGAGACAGGGGATGGAGAGCCATGAGACAGCAAAGACATAATGGATGTTGTTGGGTTAGAAACCATGGAAGCACCTGAAAATGGTCAGGTAGGAATTAGGGCTTCTCCACTCCAGAAAGGTGACAGGATCAATAGTCCAACTGAAGTGCATCTACACCAATGAATGTAACATGGCCAACAAACAGAAGGAGCTGTAAGCCAGTGTGCAGTAGAAAAACTTTGATATAGTTGCCATCACAGAAACATGGTGTGATAACTTGAAAAACTGGAGTGCTGCAATGGATGGCTAGAAACTCTTCAGAAGAGATAAGCAAGGCAGGAGAGGTGGAGGGGCAGCTCTTTATGTTAGGGAGTGTTTTGACTATCCAGAGCTTAATGATGGTGATGAAAGTGTTGAGTGTTTATAGGTAAGAATCGGTGAAAAGTCCAACAAAGCAGATACCATGGTGAGAGTCTGTTATAAACCACCCAATTAGGATGAAGAGGCAGACAAAACATTCTGTAAGCAGATGGGAGAAGGCTCATGATCGCTAGATCTTGTTCTTGTGGGAGACTTCAACTTACCAAATGTCTGCTGGAAATACAATACAGCAGAGAAGAAATAGTCGAAGATGTTTCTGGAGTGTGTGGAAGATAACTTCCTGACATAGCTGGTGAGTGAGCCAACTAGGGATGGTACCATGATGAACCTGTTGCTAGCAAACAGAGGATTTATGGGTGATGTGACTGTTGGAGGCTGTCTTGGGCATAGTGATCAAGTGGAGATCTGTGAGAAGTGGTGTTCCTCAGGGGTTGGTATTTGAACTGGCGCTGTTTAACATCTTTGTCGGAGATGTGGATGGTGGGATTGAGTGTACCCTCAGCAAGCTTTCTAATGACACCAAGCTGTGTGGAGTAGTCAACATGCTGAAGGGAAGGGATGCCATCCAGAGGGACCTTGACAATCTTGAGAGGTGCGCCCACGAAAACCACATGAAATTCAACAAGGCCAAATACAAGGTCGTGCACCTGGGTCGGGGCAATCCCATGCACAAATACAAGGTGGATAGAGAATGTATTAAGAAGAGCCCCAAGGAGAAGGACTTGGGGGTGTTGGTTGATGATAAGATCAACATGAGCTGGCAATGTGCATTTGTAGCCCAGAAAGCCAACCATATCCTGAGCTGCATCAAAAGAAGTGTGACCAGCAGGTCGTGGGAGGTGATTCTCCCCCTCTACTCTGCTCTTGTGAGACCCCACCTGGAGTACTGTGTCTAGTTCTGGAGTCTCCAACATAAGAAGGACATGGAACTGTTGGAGTCAGTACCGAGGAGGGCCGCAAAGATGATCAGAGGGCTGGAGCACCTGTCCTATGGAGAGAAGCTGTGAGGGTTTGTGTTGTTCATCCTGGAGAAGAAAAGTCTCTGGGGAGACCTTCTAGCAGCCTTCCAGTACCTGAAAGGGACCTACAGGAAAGCTGGAGGACTTTTTGTGAGGGCATGTAGTGATAGAACAAGACGGAATAATTTCAAACTAAAGGAAGGTAGGTTTAGAATGGATATTAGGAAGAAGTTCTTCCCTGTAAGGGTGATGAGACACTGGCACAGGTTGTCCAGAGAAGTTGTGGATGCCCCATCATCGTAAGTGGTCAGGGATGGGTTGGATGGGGTTTTGAGCAACCTGGTGTATTGGGAGGTGTCCTTGCCTGTGGCAGGGTGGTTGGAACTGAGTGGTCTTTAAATTCCCTTCCAATCTAAACTGTTCTATAATTCTATGAAACATCACTTAGACACACACGAGTCTATGGGACTGGATGGGATCAACCCAAGGGTATTGAGGGAGCTGGTAGAAGTGCTCACCAAGTCACTTTCCATTATTTGTCAGGTCCCAGTTGACTGGAGGTGAGAAAATGGGATGTCCATCTACAAGAAGGACTGAAAAAGGATCTGGGAAACTACAGGCCTGTAAGTCTGACCTCTGTGCCAGGGAAGGTTAAGGAGCAGATCAACCTGAGTGCCATCACATGGCATGTAGAAGACAACCAGGTGATTAAACTCAGTCAGCATGGTTTTATGAAAGGCAAGTCCTGCTTGAGTAATCTGATCTCCTTCTATGACAAGGTGACCTGTTTGGTAGATGAGGGAAAACCTGTGTATGGCTTGGATGGGTGTCTGCTGTGCTGCGTAAAAAGTGGCTGAATGGCATGGTCCAGAGAGTTGTGGTGAATGGAGTTAAATCCAGCTGGTGGTTAATCACAAGTGTTCCCCAGGGCTCAGGACTGGGGACAGTTCCCTTTAATATCTGGATGAGGGGATCAAGTGCACCCTCAGTAAGTTTGTGGATGACAGTAAGTTGGACAGGAGTGTTGATCTGCTTGAGTGTAGGAAGGCTCTACAGAGAGATTTGGAGGCTGGATAGATGGGCCGAGGCCAATTGTATGAGATTCAACAACCCCATGTAATGCTATGGGCTTGGGGAAGAGTTGTTGGAAAGTTGACCAGTGGAAAAAGATCTGGGGGTGTTGGCTGACAGCCAGCTTAATATGAGCCAACAGTGTACCTGGGTGGCCAAGGAGGCAAACAGCATCCTGGCTTGTATCAGAAATAGCATAGCCAGTAGGACTAGGGAAGTGACCATCCCCCTGTACTTGTCACTAGTGAGGCATCACCTTAAATCCTGTGTTCAGTTTTGGGCCCCTCACTACAAGAAGGACTTTGAGATGCTGGAGCATGTCCAAAGAAGGGCAAGGAAGCTGGTGAAGGGTCTAGAGCATAAGTCCTATGAGGAGCGGCTGAGGGAACAGGGGATATTTAGTCTGGAGAAAAGCAGCCTGAGGGGAGACCTCATCGCTTTCTACAACTACTTGAAAAGAGGTAGTAGTGAGCTGGGTGTAGGTCTCTTCTCCCAAATAACAAGTGATAGAACAAGAAGAAATGGCCTCAAGTTGTGCCAGGGAAGGTTTAGATTGGATATTAGATAAAATTTATTCACTAAAATGGTTGTCAAGATCTGGAACAGGATGTGCAGGGAAATGGTTGAGTCATCATCTCTGGAGGTATTTGAAAGACGTGCTGCTTATGTAGATGTGGTGCTTAAGGACATGGTTTAGTGGTGGATATGGCAAGTGCCAAGTTAACGGTTGGACTTGATGATCTTGAAGGTCTTTTCCAATCAAAATAATTCTACGATTCTATGACAAACATTTGACTCAGAGTTAAATAGTACACACCTCTATTCACTCAGGATACAGGCTCTTGCAGTCCAGAAACAGGCTCCTGCAGTCCAGTGGTCATTAGGCCACTAAGCTGGGAAGAGAAAGACCTGGTTCCTAGGCTTGTCTTAACTTGAAAGAGTCAAACACACCTTACTGACTTGCGCGGGGGAGTTATGTATTCTGGTCTACCAAGCTATTGAACAAGCTGAACGGGGCAACTTCTCACCTGACTTGCCAGGGGGAATTATGTATTCTGGTCTACCAAGCTATTGAACAAGCTGAACGGGGCAACTTCTCACCTTCCTATCAATTCTTGGCAGGAAAGTGGAATTCATTCCTGCCTCTGATGAAAGAAAGAGCATCCAGGGTGTCTCACATTAGGACCATGCTTCTGTTTGAGAGACAATCTCAATACATCTGTGCTTTTATTGAGGATGGGATAATTATATATAGTTAGCTCACAAGCTGGTGGGAAGTTTGAGAAATACTGGGTCCTTTGGCAATGATCATGATAGAAAAAAACATGAAAAGCAAATAATTCTGTCTTCATGAATTAAATTAAAAAGAAATAATTAAGCTACCTGTCATTATGGTAGGACTATATCTTGGACATAAAGAAACAGAATTGTAAAATATTTGTTCATAAATTTAGTGCCAGTCATTCTGTGCAATGGAGGAAACAGTAAAAAGTCTGTCAGTGTCTGATTAAATACTAGTCTGAGGTGGATAATTACAGTTGTCTGTATCCATGTTAATGGTTGGCATTTGAATTCTAGACTACAAAGCTTTATAATAATTTAATACTTTTGATAAGTACCCTTAGTACTTTGAGCTCAATATACAATTGCTGTCCTGCTTTCAGCATGTATGTGCAGTCCTAAAATAGGCAATCTTTTTATTCTCCTCAGTTTGATTCTGTAGTTATCTTTAACAGCTATGCACTATTGGTGATAAAATACAAAACTCTTTGGGGATTTTTGTTCTGTTGCACTTATACCTATAACTCTTTGGTGTTTTCCTAACCAGTCAATCAAAACTGCCTGAATATAGTAGGTACACAAAATAGAACAGCAATTGAACCAGTGTCCTTTTTGTACTATAGCTGGGAGTGTCTTCTTCCTGGTCTACAAAATTCTGATATCCAAGAGAGGACGTTCTATATCTATTTCACAATCTGTGAAAGAAATAATTTTTGGAAATTATTTGCTAAAATCTCTGAAGTAAGATATATGTAATTTTTACTGATGACTGATAAGGGAGATGCCATTTATGAAGGAAGAGCATAACTTCTTCAGTCTAGAGGACAATGTTTCAACTTAACACTTAATCATATTCAGCAATAACAGTGTCAAAACAATAGATGATCTTCACTACAGTGCTTTCTGCAGATACTACTAACCACCCCCCTTCTAATGCACCCCAGGATGCCATTGGCCTTCTTGGCCACAAGGGCACATTGCTGGCTCATGGTCATCCTCCTGTCCACCAGGACCCCCAGGTCTCTTTCTCCTACACTGCTCTCCAGCAGGTCAGCCCCCAGCCTGTACTGGTGCATGGTGTTGTTCTTCCCCAGATGCAAAACTCTGCACTTGCCCTTGTTGAATTTCATTAAGTTTCTCCCCGCCCAACTCTCCAGCCTATCAAGGTCTCCACACAAAAGAACACAGACACAGTCTAGGTTAAACTCTGAGAATTTCAGCTTCATTCTTTGCATTTTCTTTGGTTCATTTTTTTCCATTCTTTTTCCAGAATAGAAGGTAGATTATGAAACACAATCTTTCCAAGAGGTTGTGTTTGTTTCTAATTTGTATTAGTCTGAAGCCAACAGATAAGTAGGTCCAAACTATCTGGACAACTCTGTAAGTTTTGCACGGACCTAGAAATCTGAAAAGAGAGTACACAATATCAAATATGCCGTTATTTCATTATATCATAAATTTCAGGCAGAAACTTTTTATTCAGTTTTGTTAAAATGGAGGATTCATACTAGGGGTAGGAAAGAAGGGTACTTTCAGGTGTTTTTTTAGAGAAAAACATTTTAACTAAAAATCTATGGAAATAATCTGTGACATGCTCTTCTCATGGAAATCTCATTCATAATTATATTAAACATATGGTAGTGCATACAGGGCAATATTCTTTTTAAAGGGATATGACAGATAGTTCCTTTCTTTACCTTGAATTTGATAGTTTTGTGACTTCTGTAGTAAGTCTCTATATAAGGTTTGGCATGGGTCATGGTACACAAGAGGGAATAGTCTCAGAATGTTTGTGTTGATGTAGTTAATCAGCTACTTATCTTAGATTCATTAACTTAAGAAGCCTTATAGTCTGTAACTTCTACTAAGAGCATGAAAACTATATTGAAGATTTGTTCTAAAAGATTAAAAATCATAACTGCTGTAACTCAGATTAAAGTAATGTGTTTTATAAGAGAAGTTTCCTTGTGCTTTTTTAATTTCTACAAACAGAATATGACAGGTGAAGCTATTTAACTTTTTCAAAAAAGTTACCAATACACTACCTTAGGAGGTAGAAGGACTGTTTCTGGACTTTCATTGCTGATATGTTGAATTTATTTTCTGATACAGAAAGGATCTCATGGTCTAGAGCTACACTTAGTTGGGAATTATGAGCATTAGTTTAGCAAGAAAAATCAGACCACATACATGTATATATATATATACAGGAATAGAAACTGTCTATTTTGTTACTCTTTCCAAGAAAGAAGATTAAAAAATTTCCAATGTATAATAATGTAAATTTAAGGTAAAACACAAACAATCATTTTGATAATAACTGTAATGACTTAAAATGAAAATTTGTTTCTCAACAACTGAGCCACAGTAACCAATTATGTGAATGGTCTCCATCCATTTCAGTATAAAATTTAACTACAGTTGGGATTTCTCCAGAGCAACACTAACAGTTGGACTTCCTCCTTCTTAAGTTGCCACATTTGAATCTGTAACAGAGTATGTATATATCTTTATTAGAAAACAAGTCCAAACAGAGTAACTGGGTAAAACTAAGTTTTCCTTGGAATGATAAAATCATATATAAGAGAATTAATATGCCTTATAATATAATGAGCTTATTACACCTATACCATAGCCTCCAAACTATGTGAATTCTGATAGAAAAGCAGCCTACAAAGTCTCAGCCAATATATATGCAACAGAAGTCAAATCTGTTATTATTTTACCAGAACATCTCAGGTACGCATCTTTACTTTAATCTACGTCTCCAAATAAAATAGAAAAATTAATAAAAGATTAAATATGTATGAGGTATTTCATTTTACAGCTCAAAACCTTTTTCCAGAGAGAAAAATAAAAGACAATAAAATATTTCTAAATACTTCATTTTCTTGCTCTGATTACCTAAACCCTTTGATTCATGTTATGATTTTTATTAAATGTGGGTGAAAGGAAAAGAGAAATTACAAATTCAGAAGAAATAACAAATAGAAATCACAAAGCTTGATGTAGAAAGTGGAGACTACAATAAAGTAAGTGACTGGAAGGACATCAAATGAAAGATTAGTTTCATTTGTTAGAAATCAATTATTGCAAAAATGGAACCAGGCACCTTTGTCTTCAAAAGCAGTAAGGATACCTACTGAACTAAAAGATAAACTGCTTTTCCTGTCAGCAGGTATCCTGTTTTAGGTCTGTAAGCAGCCTGGTGTACAAAACATAAGCATGTTCTGTACACAGCTTTCCCTTGGCAGTCTGTAGTAACTGTACTGTCCTGTGGAGAAAGGTATTCAAATACATACAAGAAACTTGTTCCAATAGCTTTTTACTGGTAAAATTCCAACAACTTTTATACTTTTCTGAAGCCTTGCCGCATCACTGAGATTTTCAAAACACAAAGGGTAATTAATTTTCAAAAGTATATTACTACCAATCTGAGTGTACCTAGCTTTTGAAAACAGAAGTAATTCAAGATATAGCTGTCTATTTTATGGCCATGTTCTTTGGTGTACTCAACTGGTATTAGCTTTACCTATTTGATTAGTGTATTGCATCTATCACTACTGCATGTTGATGCTGTAAGGCCCATTACACATATATTCAGGAAGAGAAGTGTCTTTACAGTTGTTATTTTATTTTTCTACTTGCTTAATCTCATGCTTAATATTATAATACAACATAAACCATAAAATATTACATAATACATATACACACATCTATATATACACAATACTCATAAACATGAAAATTAAAAATTTACTGAAATCTCCTTCTTCAAGAACACTTTAATTGGTCAGTTGAATATGACTGAAAGACATGAATTCTTTAGAGTATAAATCTTTGATGTACAATGTTTAGAAGGTGGTTTTGTTACCATGTCATTGAAAATAAAATTAAGATTTGTAAGTATTTCCGATGTACTGGCTACTTTGAAATATTTGTCTGTCCTTAAGCTCATCTCCTGCAGTGATAAAAGGCAGTGTATCACATTTACAATGAGGAATTCACTGCCTCAAATATTGTTTCATTTGCCATGGCATAAGAATGCACACAGAGTCAGTGTTAACTGTAAATCCATCTGTAGTCTAACTTCCTCATGTTAAATGCTTCATAGCACCCTCGCCTTGGTATTCCAAGCTGACCTCTCTGCTTTCCCTACACAGCAGTATCTCTCCACAATAATTAATTCCATAGTGCAATTCCTCTAAAACATTCATATTCAAGTATCTGTCCTTGGTATGTACATCAAAGTAAGTATTTGATACTCTTATTTATTCCAAAAACCTCCACATTTTTATGAATAAAGTGGTCAGAAATCTTTATAAACCAACTAAAGGAGGAAAAAATTCTTAGAGTAGAAAAACTTCTAGACCCTTATTTAAAAAAATGGATCTTCGAGCAAGCCAATGCATACATTTCATATTCAAGATGATATATGTCAGCCCTTAGATTTTTGAAAAAATAACTAGAAGTAAAGACAGCAAAATGTTGCAATAACACTTTATTTTCCTATTCAGATAACAAACATAATGACAAAATAAGAATAAGCATAAACAGTAGAAGCACACAAGTTTTATAAGGGAAATTATAAACAAGAATCAAGCAGTGTAATTCTCCTTCATTTGAAGTTCATGGCAAAAGCTATTGAGTTGAACAAGCACAGTATTAGGCATTAATCACTCTTTTAATATTAAACTTAAAGAATGTGTTATAGCCCATCAAAGGTCATGGAACTTACGAATACATTTCTAGTTAAATATACACTAAAGTGTTTTGCCGACTAGGAATGGCTTCCTGAATCAGAACCTGATATAATAACTTCTCACTTTTTCTGTAAACTAATTAATTTCCTGCTGTTTTCTTTTCACTGTTATTTCTCAAGTACAGAGTGATATTTTGTCATATTCACCTATTTTAGATGAAAAGATGGTTTCATTTTTAGAATCAATATTGGCTTTTTGGACTTATCTTTGCTTTCATTAATACCTCGCTGTGCAGAATATATGAAGATGGTCACAGCAGAACTCTCTTTAATCCTCACACTGGGTTATGTCTTTGATCATCTATTAGCTGAGACTATAGTATATTAACTTTCAGCTGAGTCAAGATAAAAGGTTTCTGTGAGTGGAAAGTTTCCTTCTTTTCTACTCAGCACTCTTTGATATTAATAACAAGCAATATATGAGCTGTCTTACCATGTAAACAATGTAGACCAGAGAGAATGAACGTTCAGACACATTTTACTGCATAGGCTTATTGTGTTTGATACATCAACAGAACTTCATATCATATATCTCTTAAAATAAGAAAGCCCTTGAAAAGGGCAAAAAAGGAAAATGCGGGCATAAACTTTGAAGATATAAGTAAACTGACATCATTATAGATTAATATGAAAGATTAATACTCAACACAATTTGTAAAATTTAACTTGAGTGAGTAGTTTAAAAGGCTTTATCAATTAGTTCTTTTGAATCCTATACCATCTTTAAGTCAAGGAGACAAAAGAACAACTAGTGAAGCACTTGAGTAGACTAGAAGCCTGTCTAGACCCATATAGACCCTCAGATTGGACACCAGGAAGAATTATTTCACAATAAGGGTGATTAGGTATTGGAATAGGTTGCTCAGGGAGGTGGTAGAGTCACCTTCCCTGGAGTTGTTCAAGAGGTGTCTAGATGTGGCGCTGGGTGATATGGTTTAGTGGTGATATACATAGGTGGTTGGTCTGGATGATCCTGAAGGTCTCTTCCACCTTTGATGATTCGATGATTCTATACCTCTAAAATGACTAGAAGTTGATATTTCAGAGAATAGCTTGGGTAAAATTGGCAGGCAGAATTAAATGTTCATATATTAATCTCCCAAATACATTTGCAGTTTAATATCTGGGAATTGTCATAGCTCTGACTACTCTGGGTATGTTAAATAAGCAGTCCTCATGGACAGTCCTCATGGGGGACTTCAACCATACCTGTTCGAAAATCAACACAGCAAGGCATAAGCCATCCAGGAGGTTCCTGGGATGCATTGATGATAACTTCCTTCTTCAGGTGACTCAGGAGCCAGTGAGGAGAGGGGGTGCGCGGGGNGAGGTGCTGCGCTGGACGTTGTTCTCACAAACAAGCAGGGGCTGGTGGGGAACGTGAAGCTCAAGGGCAGCTTTGGCTGCAGTGACCATGAGATGGTGGAGTTCAAGATCCTAAGGGCAGCAAAGAGGGCACACAGCAAGCTCGTTACCCTGGACTTCAGGAGAACTGACTTTAACCTCTTCAGGGACCTCCTTGCCAGAGTACCATGGGAAAAGGGGCCCAAGAAAGCTGGTTGGGTATTCCAGGAACACCTCCTCCAAGCTCGGGAGCA
>VZRW01005378.1:0-12410 GCA_013398125.1 Aegotheles bennettii
GAACATGTCCAGAGAAGGGTAACGAGGCTCATTCATTAAGGTTTTAGAAAATAAGTCTTATGAGGAACAGCTGGAGGAGCTGGGTTTATTTAGCCTGGAGAAGAGGAGGCTTAGGGGAGACTTCATCACTCCCTACAACTACTTGAAAGGGGGTTGTAGTGAGGTGGGGGCTGGTCTCTTCTACCAAGCCTGAGGGGAGGGTCTTAAGTTACAATAGGGGAGGTTCAGATTAGATATTAGAAAAAACTTTTTCATTGTTAGGGTGATTAGACATTGGAACAAATTGCCTAGCAAGATGGTGGACTGGCTGTCTCTGGAGGTATTCAAGAAGCATCTGGATGAGGCACTGAGTGGTATGGTTTAGTGTTTTAGGGGTTATTATGGTGGTGCTGGGTAGATGGTTGGACTGGATGATCTTGAAGGTCTCTTCCAGCCATAACAATTCTGTGATTCTGTGAAGAATGTCTAATACTAAGTCTGCACATCATACTCTCATGCTGGTATCACATATTACTCACATTGATGAAAGATAGTGACATTGACCACATGACCAATACTGGCTTTTTAGGCAAATTCACACAGTGTTTTCCATAACCTATTGCTTATTATTTCTCTAACAGAAGTGCTTTTTTACAATTTTGGCTTATAAGAAGAATAATTGTCTTAAATAAATATTAAATATAATTTTTCTATGATAGATCTCGTTTTGTCTATCCAAAACACTATGTACTGATATTTCATAGGCATGCCTTAGATAGGAAGGTAAATATTTTTCTACCCCATTACTGAACTAAAAGCAAGTTTATTGATTCTTATTTTAGACTGTTGAATTTTCTGGTTAAGATACCTTTCCAATGTGTGTTTAGACAGTAAGGTCCAGTATAAATAGCAAAAAATTAAGAAGGAAAAAGAAAATGTCACTCTTAGAACTCCAGGTAGAACTCAGCATAGCTTAATAAGCAACCACAACTTTGTTTCAGTACAAGTTGATTTATTGAAAATATATTGATCAGTCCCTTATATATCCAATTTATTTTCCATTGGGATTTTTTCTTTTTTAAACATATAACATAGCTCATCATTTTCTTGGGTCCAGTTTGATTCTTAAGTTTACAGTGTTGTGGTTACTTTTCAGCTGAAGAACTCTGAAGAACTCAGTCTGAAGCAGGAACCTTTCTTTGGTCCATAAGAGCATGGCCTTGAGCTGCTGGATTTCATGCCAGTACTAATAGTGGAGTCCCTAACGCCAGTCATGTTTTCTTGTATAATAGCTGAATTCTTCTTTGTCCTGATGATGCCTCTTGACTTTAAGGCAACAGTATATTTTAAGAGCATACTCTAGTTTTGGTGACAAGTTAATTAATGAAGACATTAAAAAGTCCTTTCTTGATAGCTGGATGGAAGTTTCTTAGAAGGTTGATAGATTGCAACGTATTCTGTATGTACCATTTACTGTACACGAAGGGAAAAAGGGAAGAATTAAATACAATTGACTTGGTCTGACTGAAGATATTGTATCTACTCTCCTATTGTATACACTGTGTGGGGGTATAGGTACTTCAGCACTTCTCCAGTATGGAGCCAGCAAAGAACCACTTTATTTACTTTAACACTGCTTTTATACACTCAAATCAGCTGCTGAAAGCGTGCACCGTGATTGGCCGCATCACCCCTACGTGAGGGCGGACACAGTGCTATAGACATTGCTATTGGTCCACGTCCCATTATTTCGCGTTGGTCTCTGTCTCTTCCGGTAGTGACCCAGTCTCGTGACGGGAGGCACGCCCAGGTGACTTCTGGTATTGCTCCGTACCACTTCCGGTGTCCAACTGGAAACAGATGATGCTGTCTCTGGTTCCTATCCCTCTAAATGACTCCCAATACATATGCTGCTTGGTTAATCACAAAGATATCGAGTAGCTGGTTCACCATATGCCAGTGACTTACCCCTACAACACTGCTTATTTGAGAAACTTAATTTTATATATACACTATAGTTCTGGCCCCTAAACTTGTTCCTTGATATACAGAATTTTGTGCATTACCATAGGAACTGAGCTCAGGGTGTTGCACATACTATGCTCTGCTGGAAAAAATGCAGTTGTTCAAAGGAGAATTGTTTTGTGAAAGGCTGAAAGCAGGAATTTTTACTGTATAAATTATCACTTGCAGTGCTTCTGAAATCTTTTAATATAGTTCCTGTCAGATAGAAGTTGACCATGTGTCAGGTTTTACTTACCTGGGTTTTTCTTCTTCAGATGTGGTGTTATATCCCTCAAAATAAATGGAAATTGCTCATTAAATCTTCAAAGGACTGTGTTTTCTGACGCATCTTTTGACTTTCACAGTACCATTCAATGTGACTGTTGCTGATGAGGGGGCAAGTGAAGAATTTAGCCTTACAGCCCCCATGAATATTAGCAATCCATCAAACATCCTATGCATTAAGTCCCAGTGTGTCTCCATTAAAATAGCGTGAATGAAATTCAAACCACCTGGAGCCAGCTCTGCTCGGAGATATTCTGATTTTGTTCCTGTTATATTTCATAGAGCCTGTGTCTCAGTTGTGATAAGCAGTGTATGGCTTCCAAGTGTATGGCTTTGGTGTAATGCTTTCTCCTGGTGATCTATTTGGGTTTTCCACATGACACAGTAACCTATTTTTAGTGGAGTTGCAGCTAGTCATGAGAGAAGTATCTCTACACATCAGAAGAAGATTACAAATTAGTAATCCTGTCCTGCATCTAGTGAGGAAGCAAACCTAAGTATAAACAGGGAAAGCTTCTACATTCAGAAATAGATACATCAGAGCATTTCCTTGTAGAATTCTTTTTTATTTTTGACCCATTGTTAAGACTGTGGTAGGAGTTTCTACTTCTCCATGTTAATGTTGGCTAGCAGTGAATTTTACAGATGTAGGGGAATTTGCCTAACTTCTGACCTATATGAGAACTAGCCCTCATCTTAATTTATTCCAGGACCAGCAAGATGCAACTAGCTCCCTGTAACCCAATCCTGCCTTCATTCTGAGCTTTTCTCGGGCTAGGGAGACTGCCAGCCGCAATGCCTTGTGCTAAACGCTGGTATTGAATCCCCAGTATCAAGAGAAACAGATGATTTTACATTAAAAATATTCTCCTCTTCCCTTTGATCTTGGTTCAGCCATATCACAGAATTATAGAATATCTCAAGTTGGAAGGGACCCATAAGGATCATTGAGCCCAACTCCCTGCTCCTTGCAGGACTACCTAAAACTAGACCACATGATCTGTTCTGCAGGAGATGCAGTTTTTGTGACTATTAAAATATAGGTAGCTGTGGAAGATGTTATTTGACTAGAAGAGCCTGGCTCAAATCTTCTCCATGTCCCAGAGAGACCAGATCAAGCTGTGAGCTCTGAAGTAAGAAAAAATTCATGTGAAGATCCTGAACAGCAAATTCAGCCCCAGGAAAGCTCACAGCCTTCACAGGCAGGATCAATCTTCAGTTAGTAACAAACTGCTGAGATCCATTCTTAATATATACTTAGCTAAAGTCTGGAAATTTATTAGAAAAATCTTCCATGAGGATGTCACTTCATGTCTCTCTGGTGGATCTGCCCCCTAGAGAAAAATAGTGCTCTTCTGCTGAGCACTAACCATTAGGAGATGGGTATAAACAAAACAATGCATCTTATCTATTTTGTTCTTTTTGTTCTTATCTCTTTTTATTCTTTTGTTCTCACAGAATTGGACTCTGCAGTCTCTCAAAACTACAGTTTCTCTGAACAGAAAAATTATTTTAGAATTCTGTCCCAGCAAAACCAGGACAGGCAGTCAATAAGGTTTTGTTCTGTAGAAGAATATCCGTTCCTAAAGAGCATTTAAAGGAAAATTCATGTATTTAGGCAATGTGCAGACCTCAGATCCTATGCCTGATGTTACAATGTCCAATATTGACTGTGAAGGTTTGGGGGAAGGCACAGGAGGGCTCAGCTCTGTTGCCTACACCCGGACATTGAGTACCATTTGAATCACTTCAGTGGATAATGGAAATATGTGCACAAGCCTGGCAATTGTGTCTCCGGCCCTATAGCAGACATACAGTCTCTGGAGAGACAGCTGGAAGCTGGGCCAGATGCTCTGGGACATCTTAAGTAGGACTATGCATTTACAGGTGGACAATGGACACCTGAACTTCTGCTCCTGTGAATGCTAATGACTGAAACCACCCTGGCATGTGTTGGTGGGGTCTACTGAATGGCTGACTTATTCCTCCTGGATATTCCCCTGAGTACAGTCTACTGATCTACATCAGGGAAAAGAGACTCAACCTTCCAGCATTGTTCATTTTATGATAGAACAGCTGCGGAATTATAAAAATGATGACTTGAATCACCAACTCACTGAAATAATCCATCAATACTGATAAAAATAGGCAACAATCATGTAGGACAAACATGAAAAAAATGGGTCTGATATTCTCAAAACTTGTTTTACCTTGTTCCCTACATATTATGGTCCTCAGTGAATCTTCAGTGAATAACTAGTAATTCTGGCACATATAACGCCTCGTTTCTCAATATACAAATATTTACACAATATTTACAGAGGGACACTGAAGCATTATGCTTATTACTGTTATTATAGTCCAGATTAAAAATATTGGATACAGTTAGTATTTTTGGAGGTGAAAATACAATATTGAGTTTCTATTGCTAGCCTCTTCAATGGGCTACAAGAAAGCGGCACACAATTTCTGCCCTATTGTCCAGAGCAAATACTATAATGATAATGTTTATTCAGAGGCAGAAACAAATTGATTATAATTTATACAAAAGGAGATATGACCTGGAGTGATGGTTTGGCTTGCCACAGTAAAGAAGAATATTCAGTCTATGAACACACTGCCAGACAATATATACATGTGTATATATGGTTCTTCAAGAACTGCATTGGTGTAGAAGATCACTAGACAAAAGACTGGAGGTTGATTTTCTTATATGATGAATGAAGGTCTTTGAAGGTATGTTTCACAATATTACAACTTCAAAATATTGTCTAGACTGGAATCAAAGACATTGAAATACTTTTTTTGATAGTTGCACTGGGGTAAATTTAACCTTTGGAAATAGTGCGTGTTTAGTTATGTTTGACTTCTGTGTCTAAGGCAAAAATAGCCAATTTGTGAATATGGAGTTGCATATATATCTACAAAAGATATACCAATGTTTACAAAGTAAACAAGCCAAGTAGCTAGAATCTGATCCAAACAAGTTTTATCATCCTGGTTTCCTACACTTACAATTTTTAGTACATTATGACAATTGGTATTCCTACTGATCATCAGCTTACTGAAGAAGAGATGTAACTTTTGCTTACAAAACCACAGTACAGAGGATAATGAGCAAAATACCTTTAAAAAGTGTTTCTCTGTTCCAAACAGAGATAAGCTCACCTTTGGACATTAAACTTAATAGGTTTTCTAATGATATAAGTATTTCTGTATATTTAATTCTTACAGATGCAAGAGTGCATCAACTGCTCATCTAAGTTGTTTTCAGAGAGATTCAAAGGCATGTCAGTCAGCCTTCCATTTCTTTGTACTGAATGCATTTTCTTAATCATACAGACTTAGCAAAATATATATTTTACTCATCTCTTTCATCTCTAGATACCATTGTATACTTGTTGTGCAGTGTTGATTAGAAGGAGGTCTGTAAATTGTAGTTCTAGGGCTTTAATTGCCCAAGAATCTGCAGATTTTCATTGTTCAACAAAGATCCCTTGAATTTGCCTAAATTTTACTGTTATGACTCACAATACAACTGAAATACATCTATTTCATCTGCATTCCCCTTTTTATGTGATATTTCAAGATTTTTAAAAAAAGTGTTTTTTTTCAGTTCAGTCTGCTGAACAATGTCAAATTGAGATAAAAATGAGAAGAAAAACAACAAAAAAGAATCATACAAAACAAAAGCCTCATTTATAACGTCAGAAAATCCAGTCCTCCTAAAGCTGATATTATACTATTTATAAGTTAGTTCACATACTTAAGTACCAACAGGTCATTTTCTTGGGTACTATCTGAAGTCTCATCTCTTAATCTTGACTGTAAATTTTTATGTGTTTAACCTGTGCCAAGAATGTGACATTTAAATCAGTGGAGGTTTCTTATTTTGTTCCTCTTCTTGTACAGCTTTTATAGAGAGTACCTTAAAAGCATAAGTGTCACACATTTCTTGTATGAGAGAGAAACTGGCAAATTTATGAGGACTAATTCTTATTCAGACAGCAATTGATTGAGATTAAAATGGTAGAGGTATGTTCACACAGATGTGGAATTCAGACTAAGCAGACTGTACAGCTTAACTGCTCTACCAGATAGTTCATTTTATAGCTGTTATTATACATTCTCTGATTTCAAAGCATTTGGTATACAGCAGCATATTTATTGTGTTTGGTCTTGTTGTTTTGTTTTTTTTATCTTGCACATGTAATAGCTCCATGTGTAGTTCCTTATAATTTAGCAAGGAGGAAAGAATGAGGAGAAAACATCAATATTTCTAAAATAACACTACCTCTGTCCTTTTTATACTTTTCTTCTTTCCAAATACCTTCAAGCATTTTATAAATGTAAAACAACATTGAGAAAACTGCTTTGAGGCTGGGAGAATTTAACTATTCTACAGTCAGAGAAATACACATATAGGAAATCTCCATATTTTTTGTCAGGAACAGAGAAGACATGGCAGCTCATATTTCAATGCAGGCTAGCAAGTTGAGAGTATACCTCTTCTTTGGCATGCCTGAGAAGTCTATTAGAAAGCCCAGAAAGCCTCTGGATTTTCACTCCTACAGCTGCTAGTTCAAGCTACATTAACACACTCTCCTCTATGTGTATATCCATATGTGCAACAACCATTCTCCAAAACGCAAATAAACAGCCACATGGAAGGATGCACAGAGGAGGCAGTGGGAAAGGCCTGTATCATAAAGCAGAAGTAGTTTTACTGTATGATGAGCTTATGCCTTTCCACACAAATCCCGGTTTTAAACTAGCAGGTGCCACTGTGATCATTTGGCCCGGTATTTTACTCAGACATTACTGCTCATCGATAGGCATTTTAGGGCTGGAGTAATGATCTGAGCTGGAACTGGAATCAGCCTAAACCATCTGTGTCAGAGACTGCTGGACCAGAACATAATACTTATGAATCTGATGAATACACAGGGATGTAGTCCCACAATATGGTACCCCAAAGGACTGTATGGAGTACCCTGTGATCAGACAAAAGAAGACATTCTGACCTAAAAAACCATTTTTTTCCTTCATATATTCCCTCAATTCTACCAGGCACCACAATTGCTGAGTGCCCTACAAGGAGAAATCTTCAATCTAGAAAAAAGAAGCTTAAGGTAAGATTCATTGTACATGTCTGGATCCAAGCTAGTCTCCTAAACTCCTTTTAAAATTACTGAGAGACATAGGCACTTGTATGATGTGACTGATTTCAGCATGAAGTTGATGTCTGAAATATGTCAGATGAATCACTGTTTTTTTTCTTTTCCCTGATTATAAAAGGAGCAGAAGATGAGTCACCTGAATTCAGATATCTACATTGGAGATATCTATTAGGTGGGTTGAATCCCACCCCAAGCTGCTTCTGTGGCTGTCAAACCACTTTCTGACAAATATAATACCCTGAAGATGAGCAGACCTGTCACCTTCCATGTATTTAGAGTGGTGGAATCTATCCCTGAGGACAGTCAGCAGACACAGGCTTTTGTCTTTAGCACTTAGTGAAACAGATGATTGATGGGTTAAAATCTAACATCAGGAAAACCTTTTCTCCCAGTGTTAGTGTGACAGTGGAGACCACAACAGTCTGTATTTTATCCATGAAAATTGCCAGATGCTGACACTTGTTTATTGCCAGAAACAAGGAACACACAAAAGTATTTCCTGTATATGACAGACAGAAAAACCTTGAATTCATATAGAAAAAGCATCATGATTTCCCTGAGATCTGAAAGAACATTTTTTTAATATTATTAAGTGCACGAAATGGAACTTCTAGAAAAAGGATGTAAAGTTTTATTTACAATAAATTATTATCTGAAGGAATTAAGTACATATTAATGATGTAAACCTCATGGAAACCCTAGTGTATTTTCAAAGGGACAGAATTTCTAGATATCTTTCCTATCCAATCACTTAAATTACTGGGAGACGTTCGTTATTATTTTTGCCTTAGATCAAATAAAATTTAATCATACACTTTGCAGTTCAATTTGTAAGGTTAAAAATTTGAAAGCTGTTACATCTATTTATATAGCTATATCTGTCAACATATTTTTTCCTGCTAGACTTTAGATCAGGCTTATATGCTTCTGTGGGATTCACTAAAATTTTTTACACCTCTCACAGCAGTCTGTTTTCCAATATTGCATGCATTTCAACACTGACTTTGCTGGTTTGCCTCCCATTTGTTTCCTTTCCTGTATTTTGTCAAAAATTTATAGCATCTGCATGACAGTAAATTTTGCAGCATGGGCTAATAGGCTATGAGGTTGTTTTTAGCACATCTATTAATTCCCTGCCATCTTCTTCATATCCTATATTTTATTTGACATATTAGATTATTTATGAACTGCTTCTTTATTGATATTTACTTTAATCTTGTTTATTTCTCTGTTTTACTTTAATTTAGGAAAGACCTCAGCTGGTCAGGCCTTAAGGGTACCTATGCCAAAATCTTTAAGAACATACATCAACCCCAAGAGATTTACTTTTCAGGCACTGGGTAATAGATGTGAGTAAATTAATCACAACAAATAATCTAGTCAATAGACTAGATTCTGTTTTTCCCTCACATTTATTCAATAAATAACATGTCAAACATAATATTCTACTGATTGATGGTTTTGGAAATCTGGGCAGTGCTGCTTGACCGAAAGTGGCCACATGAAGTTCTTCCTGTTCCTTTACTTAATAAGCCAGCTCACTTTTGCATAAGGCTGTTTCCCATCTTGTGCTTGATGTGCAGGGAACAAAGCTGCACTGTAATTTGGACAGATGGCTGCAGCACAGGTTGCTGCAGTTCACACCTTTAGCTCCAGACGTGCTAATTCAACAGCCTAGGTGGTGGTTTTATATAAGCACAAGTAGCAGAGATGCTTCTAAGTGCAAAGCTGAAGCTTGTTTTCAATGATTCCTCAGAGGTGCAGCTCTGAAAATTGTTTTCCATGTCTTTCTCTGCAAATGCAGTGGACTTTTTGTGGAGACTCAGTGCAATATGAAAGGAGAATAGCTAAAGTAAATCAAACTACTGTTCAAAAACTCATCACAGTCAATTTTTGCACAATTAAAGTCATTCTACTATGGGTCTTGTTCCAAAATGGAATTCACTTCTTAAAAAAATTAAAAAAACCCCAACAAATAACTATGTTGTAAAAAAATTAAAAATCCAGATTTCTTTCTGAGGATTAAAATCGTCACCATCCTTTTCACTGTCTTAATTGGTAATGCTGGCTGAAGGGTGCCCCAGAGCTGTTTTAAAAATATGTGCTTTTAAATTAAAGTCAAAGGGATGGACTTAACACCCCTTAACAAGGAGCTGATACTTTCTGTCAGACCTCCAGCTGGGTAACCAAAGGGAAAACCTACACATGATTTGAGAGTTTCGATGTCCTGTGTTTCAGTATTGCGTCCTGTAGACTGTGCTAGCAGAGGGACTGCCAGGAAGACTGTCAGCAGTTAGGGATGAGGTGACTGTGGTCATGTATTTGAAAACACAATACTAAATGTGGTTGTGTGTTTGTAAAAAGAAGGGAAGGAGTTGTGAGATTTACCTAATTCAGTGTGCATCTGGTGGAGTAGGTTTCCTCACTGGCTGACTGACAGGTGTTGGTCCTCCTGTTAAAAACTGTTTGAAGACAAAAGGAGTGAATATGTGCTATCAGTGCTTTACAGCACAGATCAAAGAAGGCATGCGTTTATCAGCTTTCAGAGGTCTGAACTCTGCTGCACTCTTCAATTTTACATTCATGTAAACAAAGTTTCTGCCATTTAATTTCTAGATTCCCATTTTTTTTTTCATTTATTCTTTACTTTCCTAAAAAGAAAAGGAAGAAGAAGCAGTAAAGAGATATTTCTATTCTCTCGTTAGTTACTGACACTTTCTAAATTCTAGTTTTGATACATATTTTATCAGGGCCCACATGCAGCTGATTCACCTTTCTGGGCAGACAGAAACAGTAAGAGACATATCATAGGAAATACAAGTCAATCTGATCCTGCACAACCTAAACCAGATAGGTTTGCACTCATGAACAATTCCTTAGTACTGAAGTCTTTATTATCCTTTTAATATGTTCTATGCTTAGGCCCACAGAAACTTTGTTTGAAATAAGGGCTATAGAAATGCCATCAGCTTTGTTGTTGGAGTGAGTATAACAACTGTTACTCATTAGCACAGTGAAAGACTACATTAGTTCTACATCACATCTATAATGGTAGCACAAGCATAGGATATAGATCACTCTCCATCATCTTTGGTAAGTCATGGGCAACAGGAGAGGTGCCTGAGGACTGGAGGATAGCAAATGTCACTCCAGTCTACAAGAAGGGCAAGAAGGAGGACCCGGGTAACTATAGACCGGTCAGCCTCACTTCCATCCCTGGAAAGGTGATGGAACAACTTGTTCTTGGCACTATCTCTAGGCACATCAAGGATGAGGGGGTCATTAATAGCAGTCAACATGGTTTTACCAAGGGTAAGTCATGTTTGACCAACCTTATAGCCTTCTATGAGGAAATAACTAGGTGGATAGATGATGGTAGAGCGGTAGATGTGGTTTATCTTGATTTCAGCAAAGCATTTGACACTGTCTCCCACAGCATCCTCGTAGATAAGCTGATAAAGTATGGGTTTGGTGATCAGGTAGTGAGGTGGATCAAGAACTGGTTAAAGGGAAGAAGTCAGAGAGTTGTAGTCAATGGGACAGAATCTAGTTGGAGGTCAGTAACTAGTGGAGTCCCTCAGGGGTCGGTACTGGGACCGGTGTTGTTCAATATCTTCATCAACGACCTGGATGAGGGTACAGAATGTATCCTCAGCAAGTTTGCTGATGACACTAAACTGGGAGGAGTGGCTGACACACCAGAAGGTTGTGCTGCCATTCAACGAGACCTTGATAGGCTGGAGAGTTGGGCGGGGAGAAACTTAATGAAATTCAACAAGGGCAAGTGCAGAGTTTTGCATCTGGGGAAGAACAACACCATGCACCAGTACAGGCTGGGGGCTGACCTGCTGGAGAGCAGTGTAGGAGAAAGGGACCTGGGGGTCCTGGTGGACAGGAGGATGACCATGAGCCAGCAATGTGCCCTTGTGGCCAAGAAGGCCAATGGCATCCTGGGGTGCATTAGAAGGGGGGTGGTTAGTAGGTCGAGAGAGGTTCTCCTCCCCCTCTATTCTGCCCTAGTGAGGCCACATCTGGAGTATTGTGTCCAGTTCTGGGCCCCACAGTTCAAGAAGGACATGGAACTGCTTGAGAGAGTCCAGCGCAGAGCCACTAAGATGATGAAGGGAGTGGAACATCTCCCTTATGAGGAAAGGCTGAGGAAGCTGGGTCTCTTTAGCTTGGAGAAAAGGAGACTGAGGGGTGACGTCATCCATGTTTACAAATATGTAAAGGGTGAGTGTCAGGACGATAGAGCCAAGCTTTTTACAGTGATGACCAATGATAGGACAAGGGGCAATGGTTGCAAACTGGAGCATAGGAGGTTCCATGTGAATATCAGGAAAAACTTTTTCACTGTGCGAGTGACGGAGCACTGGAACAGGCTGCCCAGAGAGGTTGTGGAGTCTCCTTCACTGGAGACATTCAAAACCCGCCTGGATGCATTCCTGTGTGATGTACTGTAGGTGACCCTGCTCTGGCAGGGGGGTTGGACTAGATGATCCTTCGAGGTCCCTTCCAACCCTAGAATTCTGTGATTCTGTGATTCTGTGATCCACAGTAAAATGAACTTATAAAATCTTATATAAAAATACAGAAATTATGATAAACCAAATGGAATAATAATTAATAAAATCTGATTAAATATTTAGTTAATTTTTGCCATTTCTGTATCAGTCACATTTAGAATATTTGTTATATTCTATAGCAGTATTGCCGTTACTTGTTCTCAAATTATTTAGTTCTTTATGATCTTAAAGCAACTCCACAGTTGTAAAAAGCTGTTCCCTGAATAATTTACAACTTTTTATGAATATTGACTTAGTCAAAGATCCATATAATTTCTTATTACATCAGTTAGATAATGACAATTTCATTTATTCCCACTTTTCATCAGAGTACAGTAGTAGCTTGCTGGATAAAGAATGTCTTCTCACGAAATATAACAGAATCACAGAATCTAAG
>VZRW01005380.1:2167-77447 GCA_013398125.1 Aegotheles bennettii
TTAAATCTTTCTCCTTCCCCCCCCCCCCCCCCTCCCCCCTTCTCTGTCTCCCTCTTACTTCATGGGCTCTAGTACTGGAAGCTTTTAACTGTCTAGATTGTCAGTTTTTGACATCTTAATCTCCTGTGATGAGCCTGCCCACTTAGAAGCATAGCATCTGAATACTAAACACTGCACCTCTTGGATAGCCATTATGCACAAATCAGCTCCAGATGGGCCCCAGTTTGCATCAGTGCTCCAGTTTACATGTCCTAGCGCCTCTTCTGCTCTCCATGGTGTAGATACGTAGCTCCACCAGCTTCCCCAAAGTCATTTTCTTCTCTCTGATTTGAAAGTCAAGATTTCATCATCTCCAAAATTTCCTGTAACAGAAAACCCAGGCAGTCACAAAAGCAAATATTGCTACAAACTGTGCACTGGTATCAGTGTGATTCTGGTCAGATCAATCTGCACCACTGATACCAACAGAGTTTGCTGATTTTCACCAGAACAGAAGCTGGTGTGTTGTGCTTGTACAGACTATTTACTGCCCAGACCTGGCAGCCTCCTATTCCCACTGGGAACACCCAAAGTCAAACTCATAAATTTTTACTCTGGTTGATACCAATCAAACCTAGATAACATAGATGTTCTAATGAAATCTAGACTGATTGAAATGAGCCTGGAAATCCCTAGGACTGGGGAGGCTGGGAACAGCAGAGCTATATGTATGAAAGGAGGCAAGCAGCCTTGGTCTTGCAACTACTTGCATGAAAATGCTTATGGGAGAAGAATGAAGAAATATCCTCAGAACAGAGAAACAAACAACTACTTCTACTTGATTGACTAAATGCAGGAATCAGGTACTAATTACCCTGCTTGTCTGTGTATGCAGGGACTGTGTACCAGCTGCTCTGCTATGAAAGTTTGGAGTCTTCTTTCAGGGCTGCACTTGGACAACAGGGTCATTGTGTGATGCTGTTGCACTGGCTGCCTTGAAGCAAGTCTCTTTAAAGAGCTCTTGCACAGTCTTTGAGGTCAGATCTGCCAGAATAGTGCCAGACAAGACACAAGGATTTCCCTCTGCAAATTGCAGAATTATAAAGGTCTGAGTTGCTTCTCTACTGCAATTTGTCTGTATTTCCACAGAATTTTTATTTTAGTTTTGTTTGTTTGTTTGTTTTCATTAGTGATAGCATAACTACTTCCCTGAAGAGGCTGTTACCTGTTAATGTAGCTGTGAGGTGCTGGACTAGCTGCTGGCTGTGCACTATGTCTATTACAGTGATACCCAGAGGGCAAGGGGAGTCCTGCTGACATTATGTTTTTCTTTCAAAATCAGTTACAGAGAAAAAATAAATGAAGAAATGAAAGAATATAAAAAATTATAATGTTAAAGCAGGGGTTGTTAATGGTGCTTTCCCAAAAATGAGAGAGATTATACTTGTAATTTATTCAGGGTGCTGCAGATGTAGAGAAGTATCAGAAATGCTCAGTGCCTGGGTCTTCCCCATCCCAAATCCACATGCAAAGCAGGCTCTTCTGATATAGCATGAAGCTGCTGTCAGCTGTTTTCCGCTGCTTATGTAGATCATTTTGACGGCAAGGCCACAGTTTGTGCAGTCATAAAAGTTCTCTGGTGGCAGTCCAGGCTTGGTGGAAGGAGTCATTAGAGGTGACACCGAAATGTGTCTGAGGATAAATACTTCACAGAGTCCTTGGGAATCTGGGCAATACTGGGTTGTACTAGCTGCTCCCTGGCAAACCAATAGAGAAGCACAGGGCAGAAAGATAGATTAGGTCTACCTTCCTCCCATCATTTGTAAATATTCCCCTGCTTGCTCTCACTTCCAGGAGCTGCAGCCCACCTTCTCCCTTTGGACAATGTCCACTGCAGGGTTGATGACTTTGCAATTCTAATGTGTTATTTTTTTAAAAAAAGGACCTCATTTACTGTGGGGCAAGGAGTGTTATTTTGGAGCAACTCACAAAGACACTGTAAGGATGGCAGTATAGACTGAAGTGTTAATTTGATGACCTTTCTGATGCCACAGGGAAGAACTGCTCAATTCACATGGTTTAAATTAGAACAGAATTGAAACAGTTTATTATTAATGACAGACCATTGACTCACAATCCATGAACAGCACATCAATATTGGTAATGTAAAAGATAAACAAAAAAACCAGACAGTTGCAAAATGTTAACAAACACCTACACATTTCTAGATTCCTTTCTATAGCTGACCCCTGAAAGTTCTTATCTCACACACACATGCATGTGAGATACGTGGCTGCTCGGGCTGCATGTCACTCCCACTGCTCCCAACAACCCCCAGACCTCCACGACAGTGAGAAAGTCCCTGTGGGTCCACAGGCACACCCTGAGGTGTGGGTCCCTCCGCACAGCACCCTCACAGCCATTGTCTCTGGGTGCTGCCTGCATCCCCATACCTTGTTCCCCAGGGAAGGTGCCTGAGGAGGGGCTGTGGAGCCATGGTTTCCACTGGTGCTGTTCCCATCCTAAGAATTCTCCTCTGATACAAGTATTTTATGTTTCTTTTATACTCATTTTTGAGCTGACTTCTTTATTTCACAAGTGTCTGTGCAACTCACTGGTTATCATTTAATTCACCAGACAGTATTTTCCCTCTGTAGTATGATGCCCTCCATACAGTTAGTGTGTTAGACCCACACACACATGCGTGCACATGTGGTACACACACATGCGTGCACAAGCATGCACATCAGTTACTGCCACATTTCTACCTTACCTGCTGTTGTTGTCCAGGCCGTTTGTCATGGGAAATGGGGACCATGTGAGCACCATCATGCCTGGTGGCAGAACTTATCTTTCTCTTCTGAGCAATACAAATGCTTGAAGGTTCAATGATTATGCAAGAGTAAATGATGGCAATGTGCTTTTTTCACTGTGATATCTATCGTTTTACAAATATTTTTCACCTAGAACTAGACTGAATAATTCACACCCAAATAGCCTGCTTTAGCTTGTTGCTGCCTTCTGAATTTTTCTCAGTTTAATTTTTCAGAGACATTTTGAAAATACAGACATAATTTTGCTTAGTTAGAGCATTTGGATTCTAAATGTTAACATTTAAATAAATCATTTGAAAACTTTTTTATTCTGAACAGAAAATGAGCCCAGACTTTTACCTCAATCGAAACTTGCAACTGAATATGTTACCTCTAAATTGCATCTGAAGACTGGACAGCCTTTAGTTTCAGTAGTTGAGAGGACTTTAACTATGACTTACAATAGTTTTCATTTTCCACTGAGAATGTGTTTGTACTGGCTTGTTTTGACTCACTGCTCTATTTAGTCAGTATTTCAAAGCAAAGCAGCCTCTTCTGTGTTTTATTTCCTGCCATTCCCATTACCACTGCGTGCAGGGGACTGACAGAACCCTTTCAGCCACCCCCAATTACAGTCAGACATGCTGTGTGGGACTCACCTGAGCAGATGTTCAGATTTACACTGTAGACTTTCATGTTCTGGGCTTATCATCAGCAGAGAAAAACAGACTTTTCTGTGTGTGATTTAATGTATCTTAACATAGATATTTAAAATAAGTCAGAGGAACCAAGCTCCAGTGACACTAAACCAAGCCTGGGAAGACATGGTCACATGCAGACATCAACACTGCAGGCTTTAAAAAGCTAGGTGAGATGACTCCAATCCACAATGTCAACCCACTGCAGCTCAAATAAATTAGTGCCATGGTGGAAGGAAGGAACAGAGGATTTAACAGACAAAAAGGAAGTCTCAGTGGTGCTCCAGAGGTGAGCAAGTTTAACTTGAACACCAGAGGAATGTAAAAATGCTCAGACTAATCTACCTACTACTATCCCTTGATATCACATAAATAAGTGTAAGTCACAGAAACCTCAGTGACTTTACCAAGAAAGATGCAGTCTGTTTTCCTAACACTAAATTTACTACCATATATATCTTTATCTCCGTGCTTTAGAAGATGTGTATATTACAATAATCACTAGGTGAAACACTTAAAGAGTCATCATGTTTTAAAACAGAGACAGTTGGGGGTTTCTTGCCTAAATAGGGATGGGAAGATTGTAAATTGCCAGGCTTTTGTTTCATAGTTTGAGTGTACTGGAGCAAAGCAAAGATGTACTATAAGTCAGAGATGAGATGATTGAACATTCCTTTGAAATAAATGGAAAAGAATCACATGGACTTCATTAGGAGCTTCAGTTTGGAGATGGATATTGACAGTTGTATATAGCCATCAATTTCTAAAAGACAAGGATTACAATTCATGTTCAAAACCTACTGCACACAACATAAGGTAACTCTTCCAGACCTTTTTGTGAGGGGTGAAGGTAAATTCACTACTGCACTAAGGACTGGGGGCTACCTGGTACCTGTGGTTATAACCTGATGACATTGCTGGGAAGAGAGGGCAGTCCCAACTACTCAGTGATCCTTCAGGCATTACTGTTAAATATCACATACACAATTTTTCATACTTCATCTGGAAGCAAGTATAACATCACTATCAATGCATTTTGTGGGTGTGGTAGGCTGTTGAGGAAATTAGTATAATTTTATATATATTTATTATATATATGTTATATACAAATTAAGTACAAGAAGGGGGAGAAATGATATGGTATAAAGTGGTTCCTTAACAAGGTGGGTGCAAGCAAGGATCATGGGTGATGCTTACTTCATTTTAGATGCCTATTAGTTGTCTACATCAGAGCTAGCCACCTCAGCTGCTTTTACCATCATAGAGGATACATCATTTAGGACATGATTTCACTTGGCCTACTTTAAACACTTTCCTCAGGATAAGAGTGGTAGGGCCTTACAAATGTCTATATCTTGTAAGTGGTAGTTCCAATGTGGGCACTTGCATTGTAAATACAGATTTAATAAGGAGGATACCTTTGGTCAGGTGAATACCCCCTGAGAGTGTGCATTCAGGAAGAAAGAAGATAAATCAACATAGGGAAGGGGAGATGCTACTCTAGAAGATAAGCATTCTCAGAAGACTTCAGGGAGAGTAAAGGCAATATCACCGTGCAGCATTGTGAATGAAGGATTGATGTGATCTTCACATCAATACATAAGAAGAAATGAACAAGAATATGAAAGCAGTCCTCTTGGCATCAAATGTAAGACCAAAACCAAAAAAAAAAAATGTCCACTTCTTGTGTCAGATACGATGAGGAATGGGAGAAGGCTGAGCAAAAAATTATTCAGGAGGATGAAGCAAAGGTCTGTTAGGGTGAGATTTAAAAAAAAGAAGTGCACAATACTATAGAATATGGTAAAGATCAAAAAGTGACTTGATTGCCATTTTAAGATCCACCCCAGGAACAAATATGTTATATATGAAAAGATTCCTTAACCTAATAAAAGTAACAAATACTAGTAGCTGAAAGCTGATATCAGACACATTTTAGTAAGAAGTTAGGTGCAAACTTTTAATCTGAGATGAAATTACCAAAAGAAATAGCAGATCCAAGCCCTTTCTGTTTGTAAGTTTAGTTAAATACAGACTGCAGTGTTCAATCTGTGGACAAAGTAATGGGCTATAACAGCCTCTCTTCAAGATAGAGCAAGCCTAGTGGCACCTCCAGGTTAGAAAATGTCTTTGGAGAACAAAGTCAAATTCTGTAATTTACAAATAGTTTTCAGCTTCTCTTGGGAAGCCTGAGTGGACAAAAAAAGGTTTTGCAAGTAGAAAAACATTACTATTTGCAAAGTAAGAATTACCACAGTTCACCTGCACATCTGCAAGCAAGAAAGAAGCAGAAAAATGGTGCTTATACAGACCGCAGATCACTACATTCAGCAGGAAAATGGTTCACTGCTAAAAAATTTACTCTTGAATTTCAATTTTGATGGTGCATTATGCAAAGGAATATTAAGAAGACAACGATTATTTAGTAAGATTAAGATATTCATGGTAATGACTTCATAAGCTATAATTTAAGGAACAAAAAAAGGCTCCAGGTTTTCTGTATCACATTTTTGTAAGCCATATTGAAATGTAAAATTAAAGGAGCCCTCATTTTTTTAGATTGTTCTGCTCTTCAACATAAAATTATCATTCCTTTTCTGAGGAATAAGAACACACTCTGTCAGCATGCTTTTATAGGTGCCATTCAGAACTTGTTACTGTAATAATACCTGTATTTCTTCTTATTTGCCTTATCTCACTATATGTAGGCCTTTCGTTTTTACATCCATTTGCCACACTGCAGCTTATTTGGGTCTTGAAGAGAATTGTACCTTGGCAAAAGTATTTGTTCTTATGGAGGTGCAAATATGAATGTACACAGAGAAAATGAGATAAAGCGAAGTGAAAAACACTAATGCTAGAAGCACAGAATTGTAACCAGTTTTTATTGCAAACTGCTTGTTCACCAGAGAATCCTAATTGCCAGCAGAAGGGGATATGCACTAAAAGCAGGTGGAATTAATTAGGAGGATTGTAACTTCTTTACTGTGAGAGTGACAGAGCACTGGAACAGGCTGCCCAGAGAGGCTGTGGAGTCTCCTTCGCTGGAGACATTCAAACCCCGCCTGGATGCGTTCCTGTGTGATGTACTCTAGGTGACCCTGCTCTGGCAGGGGGGTTGGACTAGATGATCTTTTGAGGTCCCTTCCAACCCCTAGGATTCTGTGATTCTGTGAACTGAATAACTGAGCTGTGAGTTGTGCCCACTTTCTAGGTACAAGAGTTTGCTCTACCCAACACTATCCTCAGAGAAACAGTGTGCTCCAGCCCGTTCTGCTTTTCTGCTCTTTTTTCATAGCACCATGGAATTACTTGTTCTGTAGTGGTCATCTAGTCTAATACGCTACTCAAAGCAGGTCCAACCGGACCATATAGCTCAGAGTTGTGTCCATCTGCAGTTTGAATGTCACCAGGGATGGAAATTCAACAACCTCTCTGGTCAACTTCTTTCAAAATCTAGCTACATCTTCCTTTAAAAATTTCCTCTATATCTGGGATTTCCTAAGTTTCAATTTGTGTCCATGATGTCTTGTCCTAATCCTGTGCAACACTGAGAAGAATCTGACTCAGCCTCCTCTACACCAGGTCAATAAAAACAGCAATAAGTTTCCCAGAAACAATTTCTTTTCTAGGATGAACAAGCCTCTCTCCCTTAGCCTCTTCTTGTTTGTTGGGTACTCCAGCCTCTGACCATCTTGGTGGCCTCCATTGCAATTGTCCAGTACACCAAAGTCTGTGCCTTCCTGCATACCAATCACTCCACCCAATTTAGCGTTGTCCACAAACAAGCTAAGAGGGCATGCCGTCCTGCTATGCAGATCTCAAATAAAGATTTAAAAGGACTTTGGGTAAGTGCTGATTCCTGAAAGACATCACTAGTAGCTAGGGACCAGTTGGATTTTCTATTGCTGATCACAATCCTTTGAGCTCAGTGGTTCAGTCTTCCATGTATCTTATAGTCCAATGATCCAAATGATGTCTCACCAATTTGACTGTAAAAATACTACATCAAAGACCTTGCTATGGTCAACATAAATTAGATTTACAGCTTTCCTGTTGCCCATGGCTAAGAAGGTAACCAGGATGGCCAAGCATGGTCTACCCTGGCTCTTCCAGGTCACCTTCTTGCCTTTCATGTGCTTGGAAATGGCTTCCAGGAGGATTTGCTCCACCAACCTTTCCAGAAACTAAGGTGAGGCTGACATGTTTTTCTTCTTGCAGATGACTGACAGTTGACTTTTTCCAGTTGTCAGGAAAATCTTCTTAGGAAAAGAGATAGTGAAAGTCTTGACTCATTTTTTTAGGGAGTTGTTCTGTTTTCAAAAATCTCTGTTTGTTCTCAGTTTTTACGGTTTGGTTTTCTCAATTCACTGAAGTTACTTCTTGCTAATCCAACTTCCAAAACATTGAGAAAAGCAAAGAAGGTCCAGGGATGCTCATTCCACATTAAAGAAGGTGACATTCTGCAGTCACGAACAAAAAAAATTCTGAAGATTCAACCTTTAAAGCACTGGACAAGATATTTAAAACATGAAATATAATTTAAAAATCAAATAGAAAAAAAATGTAAAATCTAGAGATGAGATAACTGTAGATTCCTTCTCTCTTTTTTTTTCATCTTGTAAAATATCAGTCACAAAATTCCTGGCAGCTATAGGATAATAAGAAAAAGCTTCTTTTATAGCCCCAGAAACCATCCTATTCCCTTCATTTCTCTTAGCAGCATATACTTTTTGGTGCATTAACATCAAGGTACATAAAGGCAAATACCTTTATGAGTAAAACCCTTTCATTATTTTTCCTTTGTATAAATGATTCATGTTCCCTTATAAACCATGACTGTAGAACTTCGATTCTTTCAAAACTTTTTTATAGACTTAACTCCAAGGCATGGAGACTGGGTTAGTGAGACTCATAACTAGCACTAGCGTGTTTGTCATTGTGATTTGTCACTGCATCAGGTGAAAACTTTGAAGTTAATAGGTTCATATTTAAACCATGCTTTGAAAATGCAAAGCTTGGTGCTGGTTTTTTCCACAATGCAGTCCATCTCTTATACTGACTGATAAGCAGTCAGTATAAAATGATAGGCTCTTAAATCTATGGGAATTGTACTTAATGAGAATGACTCTGATTCTCATTATATTGATTTCAGTGGGAAAACTTTCATTCATTTTAATGGGAACAAGACCAAACCTTGCTGAGGATTTGGAGCCAGTCCAGTAAAGACCTTAAGTATGAAAGGGAGGTACACCTGCACGTTGACTTCACTGCTCAGGCTCTTTTTATCAGACTGTGTTGCCTGCAAACGGTCCTGCCTGAGTGCATGGGAGGAGCTGTGTACCTGAGACTGCCAAACATCTGGAAAGCCCTGGAGCTCAAATATTTGCCTAAACTTCACATTTTGGATGCTAGGTAAGGATTTTAAACTCTGTTCATATAGAGTCCAAAACCCAAATTTCTTCCTAAGGGCAGGCTGTTGGCAGCAGTTTTCTAAAGAACTGTGCAAGGCACACTGCTTTCACTGGCAGGGGTTACAGATCCCCTTTCTTACCATAGTCAAGTAGTTAGAGCAACTAATTATGAAGCAGAAAACCCAAGTTCAGTGCCTTCTTTGACATGTCCTGTCCACTGGGCCACAGGCCAAAGTATACAATGAGATTTCTCAAATCTTCCACGGATTATTTGTAAATATGAACTGAATAGTAAAAGATTAATGAGGGAGGGATGGCAAAAGAAAACACAAGTCATTGTAAGATAGTCCTTATTAATACTGTTTTTCTGTTCCCTAATACTTTAAAAACCTGTCTTGTAGTCAAGAAGACAAGTTTAAAAGGACAAAACAACATGTTCTTAAAAGTTGTCATTTCCCAGAATTATGATAATGACAGAAGTGCAAAACTGCAAGATAAAACATACACCCAAGTAGTGCTTTTATTTCTCCAATGCTGCTGTTAGTTCAAAGATATATTTCAAAGTAAGTCACTGCTCTGAAGCACGCTAACGCTTTGGGAAGGATTCCAGGACCCAGTCATAGATCTTTAATGAAACATAGGTGCCATAGGATATACCCCCCGTTGTCCTCCAGCTGCCACTCTAAAGGCAAAGCATCTCCTGTGTTAGATTTGCCAATCCTGCACACATGTCACAGCTACATCAGGATGTCTAAAGTGGCTTGCTGGAGGCTGGGCATGATAAGACAGGTAGGCAACTCAATCCCACCCTCTATTGATGTCAGTTTTTATAAGCATATTCAAAGCTTCATCAGGAATCATAGCTATGGCTGTGTGGAAAGCTACTGAAACTATGGTGCTGCATCTCCTCATAAGTTCTTGATCCTCTTCAATGAAAGGAGTATGCATAGTGCACTGCTGTGCAGAGATGTCAGCTCAGGTCCCAAACTCAGTGCGGCTGCACTAGTGAGCTGCCATGTTTCAAAGCCAGTTATTGGGGCTTTGTCAAGCCATATATATCCAGATGGATTTTTCCATGTTTCCTTCAAATCTTTCTTCACATAAACTGTTACTTAGCCTCAAAGGTGACTACTTACAATGCCTGTAAAGTATTACAAAATTGCTGGTTTGAAGTGCATTCCAGTGCATTATTTCTATTGAAGTAATTTGCTGCTAAGATTACCATTTCTTTTCCACCGTGAGAAAAACAAAATTCATGAGATGTAAAAAGAACATGTAAATTGTACATGTTTCAATGACTCTTCTGCTTTAAATGAAGTATCCAAATAACCTTTGAAACAGCTTGCTTTTGATGCAGATCTGAATCATCTTTCCCTTACTCTGCATCTATCCTGCATTTCTCTGAAGATCAAGATACTTTTTACATATTTCCTTCTCTGACTTGTATAGTTGTACTTAACATGGAACACCTGTCCTTTTCCAGGGAGAATGGTATTAAGTGAACAAAGACTTTCAGCAGCAAGTAGCTGGGTTGGGTAGGAACATAATCTATTTGTAAGATATTTTTTTTTCCCCATATGACTATAACTAGTCAAAGTAGCTGTGTCAGCATTTACTTTAGATATCAATTCACATCTGCTAATACATGTTCAATTATAATCAGTTTTTATTGTATTGGTAAGTCTCAAGGGTTCTACATTTCTGCATTGAGAATACATGGAGAGATATTTGCTGCCTTATTCATGAGTAAGCTTACTTATGAGTAAGCACTCAAAATAACTGGATCAAAAGAAGTCTAAATACTTGCCTACATTTTGCTTAGAAGACCTCCAGAGCAAGAAGTGGCCTAATTTTTTTCATCATCCTGAGACTTCACTGGAGCCTCTAGAAATGCACTCAACAGTGGAGCACCCAAACTCAGTGCTTGTCGATAACTCAATAACTCCCCACATGCTGGTGTGCCTTTTGAATTTGGCTTTTTGATCCTCTATGATAACACTGAATAAGTTACTTGGAATCAGTTTTAAAGAGTATTTATTTAGTTTCATTTTCTTTTTATTTTTTCTTCTTTTTCTTGGAAGGAAACACAAGCAAAAGTTCTTTCTCAGACATGTTAATTATTTTCAAATATGGAATCTCTTAGTAAAAGCACTGAAGAAGTGTGACTGCACAAAATCTTTAAATAACCCTGTTTAAGGAGACCGGCAGTACTGACAAGTTTTTTGATAATGAAGTCCCACTCTTGCAAATGTATGTGTTTTGCATTTATTTAATGAAGGCTATGTGCTGTGAAGGTATGGTACTTGGTTTGGTCATATCCAGTTGTAGATGGTACTTATTCCTCACCCAAATGACAGTCTGATCATCTTTTCAAGATCTAGGTTTGATGATGCTTGGTTTTCTCATTAATACCATAGTCAAGCTGACTCAGACTGAAAAAGCTGTAAGTCAAGCACTAGGAAACTTGACAGAGATGGAGTGGATGACTTATCATTGAGGAAATTTTTTTTTCCTTAATTATCTACAGTTAAAAATGAACACAGAAAGTACATCTGTAGGGCCAGGAAACAAGAGCAGTTGCAGTACAAATTATGAAGAATAGGGTGTTGCCAAAAATTCATGCAGAGAAATGAATCTCTTTCTGATGGGCATCATTTTCCAAATGGGCTCCTGCATGCTGTTGTGCTTTGAATTATGAGTTTCATGCAGATACAATGTAGTTCAAGTGCATGGGCTGGTGAACAGTAGCTGCTTGTCTAGAAAAATGAAAACAAGTCATAGCCTAGCAAATGAGTATTGTAAATTTAAATTAACTGAGAGGTTGTCTGCTTTAATCTCTGAGTGAAGGGCACATTGCTCTCAAAAATATCTCAGTGAAATAAATAGCTCCAGCAAAATTAAGTTTTTGACTTGTAAGGTCTGCGAATGTAACTTTGAGAACTCAAGGAATTAAATCTTGCTTGTTGTTGATATATCAGCTGCAAGGAAACTATATTAAATGTCTCATTATTTACACAGCCTGTTGAGTAATGTTGAGGTATGAGCCTTGGTCACTAGCTCCTATGTAGGCTGTTGTAATGGTTAGCTAAGGCCTGATGGTAAATGAGCCAGCAGTGTGCCCAGGTGGCCTAGAAGGCCAACAGCATTCTGGTTTATATCAGGAATAGTGTGGTCAGCAGACTAAGGGAGCGATCATCCCCTTGTACTCAGCTCTGTTGAGGCCGCACCTCAAATACTGTGTTCAGTTTTGGGCCCTACGCTACAAGAAAGACATTGAGGTGCTGGAGCGAGTCCAAGGAAGGGCAAGGAAGCTGATGAAGGGTCTAGAGCACAGGTCTTATGAGGAGCAGCTGAGGGAATTGGGGTTATTTAGCCTGGAGAAAAGGAGGCTGAGGGGGGACTTAATTGCTCTCTGCAACTACCTGAGAGGAGGCTGTAGAGAGGTGAGTGTTAGTCTCTTCTGCCAGTTAACAAGTGGTAGGACAGAGGAGAGAGTCTCAAGTTGTGCCAAGGGAGGTTTAGATGGGATATTAGAAAAAGTTTCTTCATTGAAAAGGTTGTCAGGCACTGGAACATGCTGCCCAGGGAAGTGGTGGAGCCACTAAGAGGTATTTAAAAGACGTGTAGATGTGGTGCTTAGGGACATGGTTTAGTAACAGAGTTGGCAGTTCTAGGTTAATGGTTGGACTTGATCTTAAAGGTCTTTTCCAACCAAAATGATTTGTGATTCTCTGATTCTGTATCAGATAAGATTAATCAGCCATTTGGGAGAAGGTGCATTTGAAATTTATTTTCTACAAATTAGACTTTACTGAAATTTTTCAGTCTTCAAAAGAAAACACACTCCTTGCAATGTGTAATTAAAGAGTTTTCTGCACTATGGTCTCACGTCTTTCTCAGTGAGGAATTATCAACATGTATATGTGTGACTTGCAAAGCTACCAAGAGTACTGTCATCTCAGCAGTCAAAACAGCGTAATAGCAAGGCCTGACCTGTCTGTGCTGCCCAAAGATCCTCTCTGGTGTTGCTAGTACTGTCGATGGAGATCACAGCTCTTCCCTGAGCTCTGCAACACTACGAAACTTCCCTGTCTCCTTGTGTATTGATTCCCCCTTGGTAATCTACAGTTTGTTCTTTTTTTTCTAGTTTATTAGTACTGGAACTTTTATTGGATAGCCTTTTAAAAATTATTAATGAAGCATTTTCTGCACTGTTATAAAAGATCACCTAACTTTATTTTTTAATTACCATAATATCTGAAAAACTTCACAGTCTTTTTTTCATTTTCAAGATTTCCCTTGCAGAAGGAGATGTGCCATCATTCCCACCTTACAGCTGAAGAACGAAGACCCAGAGAAGCTGAGTCATTGCCCACAGAAATACTGAAGTACCTAAAACAGACTCTGAAAACATGTAGATGTCTGAGCTTAAAATTATGACCTATAAAATCCCAGCTAACCTCTCTGGCATCTGCAGAGGCTGAGGTGTTTGCTGGCCAAGTTTGCCCTTGGCATAACACTCTTCTTCTGTGGATATATCTATATTAGCATATTAACTCAAAAAGGGTTGCACTTTTGAAGCTGATCTCCTGCTGTCCCTTTCACCATGCTTCATGGACAAGTCTCACAGCACTCAGGGCAGGTTCCTTTCAGACGAATTAAACTGGGAGATTATTACCAAAATGTAAAAAATGCATTTCAGCTCGTAATGGTCACTGAATCCATGGGCTGAGGCTAGAACTAGTGTAAGGAGGAACATATGTACGGTATGAATATCAGATCCTCCACAGCACCTATCTCACGGTTCATTCTGGATTACACTGTTTGCTGGAGTAGACACAGTTTGTAATGGTGATGGGTGCTGATGGTCTTTACAAGGCAGATCTGACCTCATCTGAAGTCATGTCGTGATACAGAGTTTGATATACACACACAATTCATTCTGGTGGCAGGGAAGATGGCACAGAAATGAAACACAGTGCTATAACCTAATTTTCAAAAATATGTGATCTTTTCTCTAACAGTGAACCTATATTGGTGAGATGACCCAGGAAATGGTGTGCGTGGTCTCAGTGATCTCTCGGTCTCACAAAATTCAAATCTCCTTTTCCCAGAAAAAACTCCCTTACTGATTTCCTTATAGACTGAGCTGGAAGGTGGCAGCTGTGGTACCAATGTTTGTACATCTGATTGTAGCTGGGACTTGAACCACCTCCTTTCCGAGCCTTCATGCAGGAACTGGATTTTTTTTTCCCTGTTTTTGACCCTGGTGGCAAAACATGAAAATGCTTTAGGTGGTTGCATGCTGGAGGAGGTCCTGTCAGACGGCAGCCCTCACCACCTCCCTGTTGACCCATCTTCACTTTACTTACTAGAGTCAGTTCTTAAACAGTTTGCTGCACATAGATACAGTTTGAACTGGACAGCATAGAGAATACTCGTGTCTTTTTTCTTGTCCAAGGCTTCTGGCTACTCTACTTTCCTGGGGAGTGAAAAAAAGCAGGTTTGAACCAGTTGAGCTATGTTTTTTGTCAGCAGAATAACACCTTGCTCTGTGTGTCTGTGTGTGTCTGTGTGTGTGTGAGAGTACCCATTGTGCACAAACCCCACAGAGTCGATACTCTTCTGTGTAACACCTTCCAAGGAAAAAGGCGTTTCCTCAGAATTTCTGACCAGATTTTAAGATATTTTGTCTTAATGCTTCTTTTTTTGGCACAATGCAAAGGAAATATGTTTTTAACCTTAACCATCCTTAGAATTCACAGGAAAATTATTGGTCATCAACCAGCCACCTGTGGAGGTCTGAATTAGATTTTTGAAACCTCAAGCCATACCAAGCAAACGTTCTCTTTAGAAGATAAGTTACCTTCATAATGCTCAACTACTTTGCAGCCTAATGGTGTAATTCTGATTGATTTAATTTTATTAAGTCATCAAAGATTCTATTTCCTTTCTGAATAGCTACAAAAAATTCATAAGGTCTTAGTGCATTGAGATACAAGAGAAGCTAGAGTGAAGAACAATTCCTGAGATTTATGAAGCTGTGGTACTGTTTTAATTTTAATAAAACATAACTGACAAAAAAGAAATATAAAAGTATCTAATTATAATTATGCAAAATGTAGTTGTGCACATTATATAAATGTAAAATTGTATAAAATATTTATGGTTAAGCTAGTGATATAATCACATCTCCATTGAAATAACCTTGATGAGAAAATGGAGTTGGCATTCCAGACAGGTGTCAAATGGAGAACAATATTTATTTTCCACCAGCACAGTTAACTTCAAGTGGTTTTTTCCATATTTTATTTCTCTGATCCTGTTTTCATAATTTAACAATATTAGCCTTTCCCTTTCATTGTTTTCCATTGATTCAACAATAAGGTATAGTATACCTCAAATTAAGGACTGAATTAATCTCATCTTAACCTGGTTAGCTACAAGGTGAATGCTCATATGTGAGCAATTGACTTGGCTTCACTCTAGTCAATAACAATCCAGTCAATGCCAGTCAATGGAGTCTAGACAGCAACTCATTACAGGCTAAAATAGCCACCAGGTAAACCTTCTTTTATATACCATTGCTGATGTTTTAACAGATCTCTGTCTGCGCTAAGAGGAACTAGGAGAGTTCAAAATTAGCCACTGAAGTTAACCAAGATGAATCCTATCCCAAGCATTTATTCTCTTGGTCCTTTACATTCCTCAGCATCTATGTTCATATGTTGCTGTAATATCCTTTCCTAAAACATTTTTTTTTCTTGTTCTTACCAGTGCTGTTTATCAGTTCTTCATTAGTAATATTTTTTAAATGATTCACTGGTCAGATATTTTATGTGACTTTACTTCACAGTTTATCAGAAACCATACAACATGTGGCATTTATATAATTTAGTGCATTATAATGACTTTGGTAATTCATTACACCAATAATTATATTTAGGTCTAGGCATGTCTTCCACTATACTTAAGTCTTAAATGTTTATATAGACACTTAATTTGCTGTATTGAGAAAAAGGTCAATGACTTCAGATTGCTAAAATGCATATCTATTTTTGCAAATATTTATGGCCTGTGTTTTTGGTTTCCTTCCAGTATTTTGTACAAAATGCAAGACTGTTTTTAGAAACTTGACTTTTAGTTCCTTTCCACAGAGGTTGTTTATTCTTCTCTTCTTTTAGTACTTATAAACCCCAACCTTTTTTCAATCCCAGATTTTAAGTCTGGAGAACACTCCAGCTTCTTCAACTCTAGGAAAAAAAAGACTAAAATATACAAAATTAATATTGGTATTATTATCCATAAAAACAAGGGTTTCGGATTAAACCATCAAGATTCATTGCATTGACCTCAGCTCATGAAGCTGTGCAATTTATCCTCAAGTTATTCAAAGTTTCTGGTCTTCTCTGGAAGAAAATCTGGCATCTTAGTCTGCCTCCAGGAGACACCCAGAATCTTCACCCTTCCCTTTATTGTTCAGAAAGTGTTTGTACCTTATGACCCTGAACATGATTTTAACCATACTGATGTTAAAGGATAGAGATTTACTACTTATTTTCTAGCAAGCAAGGAATTAGCCAGCTGCTGGTGCATGTGTCATATAGGTATAAAGACTGGAGAAACAAACCAGGCAGAAAGCCCAGTCATTCCACTGGAGTAAACAAGAAACTCATAAAAACAGCTACCTCATTGACAGGAAGAAAGCACATTTGACAGTAGATTACAGAGCAGTAGCTTGTAGCCCAGACAGGGATTTGGGTTGTCCTTACTTAGAATATTGCTTTCTTTCTATTGCCTGCTCATCCTAATTTTCAGGAGTGGAATGCCCCAGGGGAAAACATGTTTGGTAGGACACTTAGTGCTAGATCAGATGGATCTATCATACAGTTTGCAACTCCTTTCTTCCTTAGATTGCTACTGTTGTCTTCCCTCTGTTGTTTTGCCACCCTGAACTTAACTCCTTAGTTCCCTTTCTAGCTCTTTTTCTCTGAAGCCACTCCAGTTTGTCAACATTTTTCTGGAAATTTGTTATTTGGTTAGAAAGGAGTCAAGGTGCAGTAGATTAACAGCTTGCTTCTTTCCTGCTTCATGAATCCCCTGGATACTCATTTCCAAAATGACACTGGATTTTTATCCCATCATATTGCATTAGAGACATGGGTGTCAATCTTTGCTCACTTTTGCCTTCTACCACCTTCCAACATTAAAGCACTTCAGTGTCTTTTCTCACATAGAGAATATTTATTATTAAACTTATGTTTATACTGCTCCTTGTATTTCAGAATTACATTTTAAAGTGTGAGTGAATAAGAAGACATGAAGCAAGGAGGGAAAGTAATGTTATGCCATTATGCTTATAATCACATAGTCACCTGCAGTAACAATCATTTCACATTTAGTAAGCTTGCATGTTGATCATACAGTATAAAACTGTTAATTTGAATATGCAAGTTTTGTAAATGTAAAAGTCTTGAAAAAAACACAAAGACTTAGATTCTCACTATAAAAGGTATAGAGGGACAAAAGCATGTATCCACCTTCCCTAGGAGTCATCTAACCTTATTTTAGCTATCTAAAATGCATGCATCCATTTTAAACCTCATTTTGGGTCCCTGTTTTAGCATTTAGGAAAAAAAACCCAAACATCTTTATAAGATGTGGGGTGACTTACCTTCTGCAGGTACCTTTTTTTTCATTAACTATAGAAATAGGCTGTTAGGATGAGTCTTCTGTCCTAATTCAAGCATCTGAAGGTTGACCTACTTCTGTCCTGCTGGCCCTGTGCTCCTTTTATAGTCACTGTGGAGAAGCAGACCTCCTCCACTGGACAGCTCATCCCATTCTTAGTGTCTGAAGTAGAAAAAATGAACTACTTTCTCCAGTTGTCTGTTTCTTTTCACTTATAAGAAAGACTTACTCATTCTGAAATAGACACCTAGAGTGTAGGCATCTCAAATATGGTCAGATTAATTTTGTTTGTATGGGTTAGATGACCTCAGACTCTTCCCCAATGCTTAAAACCTGAAGTGAAGAAAGACATCAACGTTCAGAGAAGTGGGAGACATCTATGCCTGCTGGTATACATAGGCATGACACATTGTAGTCAAGCAAATGAGCCTCAGAATCCGAGCCCACTGAGCTGCTAAGAAGCTGAATTAATTAATTAAGCAGGACAGCATTATGATGTATATAAACACTAATACACTCTTTCAGACAGTGTCTGACTGGCATTATGGAGTATGGACAGTGTAGGCACACCAGATCCTTCTGAAGCAGCTTAGGTACCCCCATCATGGAGCAAGACTGGGGATAGAGATGACTTCTAAATCTCACTGCTGGAAGTGAGAAGTACACGTGGGGCAATAGGTAAACAAGTAAACGCATTGCACTGAAATTGGGAAGGAGGACTTTACATCTATTCAGGCTTTCAGATCATAGTTATTGTTATGATGTGACCCTTTCTGTGAGAGTAAGCAGTAATCCATGAGATGACCTATGTGAGAACATCCTACTATTAAACTGCACACTTTACAGTGTTCAAATTCTAAGATAAAACACATCAAAGACCTCTAAATTATTTTCCAAAATATTCTGTGTGGCTACAGAAGTTCTTTAAAGTACAATTAATTTCTATCCTTTCTGTCATCATCCTGTCGGAACGACCAACTTCTTTTCAAGAAGCTCTTTTCATTTTCAGTCTTTTGTGACTCAGTTCTATTATAGTTCTGCTCTTCCATACATTTTTTCCTGGAGTGTTTTTTTTTAATAGATCTCTTTTTCTTTTTTTTTTTTTTTTAAACTGCATGATGTCCTTCCCTTTCCAGTCATGCCCTATCTGATTAAAATTACATAGCTTGTTCCAGAGGCTGGATCCAGTTATTTGCTTTCTAATGTCATTTTAATCCTTACCTGCATCTTTGTTTCATTGCTTCTCTTTTATGGTCTCTGCCCTGAAATGCTTTGATCTGACTTTTGCATTTCAGCATGTTCAGAAGTTATAAGATCGCTGTTGGCTTAAATCTTATTTTGTTGTTCATGATGGGAACTTCATAAGCTGATCTTTGCAGTAAGAACAGACACCTCGCTGCTGCCCTGCAGGTTTTGGCAAAGGTGGAGAATAGAATGCAACCAATGTTCCACTCCCAGATCCACTCCTAAGCATCAGTAATGTAAGAAAAATGGAGTGCTGCTGCCCCAGAGGTGGGGACCTGTGCTACCTGTGACCATGGATGGAAACTGTTGGGCCAAAGAGATGTAACAGGAAGAGAGATGGACAGCCCACCAAGAAGAGGCTCAAGAGCTTCCATACATTTATTCTGTATCTGCATGAACACTTATTTATGAAGGTTCCTATTTATTATTCTGAGCAAAACAAAGAAATGTCACAAATAAAAGTAGCAACATCTATCCAAATAAACTAACTTTTAAAACTCTCAGGAGAGGAAAATAAAGGAAATCTCAGCATTTTTACAAATCCAAGGCAAAATGGTAAGTCTTGCAATAGACTTTAAAGCTCAGTCTTTCTAAAGGGAAAAAAAAAAGCCAGAAAGGACTGAAGTGACACCCTGCATATTTTGCAGCATGCCAGAACACAGTTCTGCTCAATGAAAGACACAAAACCCTGTAAATACCACCTATAGAGAATATAATAAATTCAAGCATTAATTTCCCACAGTGGAAAGAAAAGCATTTACATAATACTGTCTCAATATCAAATGTGAATAATTTTTGGGTGTTTGTTACTCTATATGATACTGAACTCATTACTTTTTAAAATCTTATATATATTGCATGTATTAGACCATTTTGTAACCCTGTCTTATTTTACGTGAGAATTCAGCCCTGTTACTTTAAAAATAAGAGAACAGCCTATTGTGTGTGGCTCCATAATGATTAATGATGGAGGAAGTGATTCTATTTAGTCAAGTGTGATTCTTATCTTACATTTAAATATGTTTAAAATCAGAAATACATAAGTGACTCACCTATCTTCTTGATCTCTTACAACCAAACTCCAGGAAAGAAAACTGATCCAGCTGATGAAATTCCAAGTGCAGCTTTTATTTTGAATGGAGGTGAAGAAGGTTTTCTGGCACTGATCACATCTCAGCACTGCTGCTTGAGTCTTTGTTCATGGGAATGGAAAGAAGATCAAGTGCACTTGGTTTCTGGCTGTTCCTGATACTTAAATGAGGTTCCGCTGCAGTTCCCTTGGTTGAACAAAATGAAGTAGAGCTTTTTCCCACCTAACTACTGTTCTGCACTGCCAAGAGGTCCCTATCATAATAAGAAAACATTTCTGGTGTATCTATAGGATATATTTTATGGATGAATTATTAGTTTGAAACCTAGCCTGCTTTAACAATTATGTAGAAAATTGACTTTATATTCACCTGATTTGTAACTTCCAAGGGCGTTTTACAACTTGAACAACATCATTTTGAAGTGACACAATGGTACTATGTATAGTTGTGTATAGTATTGACTCATGAACCCAACACACACAAGATTTTCCATAATTTTCACATATTTCTTATCCTTGTTAGAGAATTAAGTTAGAGAGACATGATCTTGATGGATGGACCACTCAGTGGATAAGGAATTGGCTGGATGGTCTCACTCAAAGAGTTGCGGTCAACAGCTTGATGTCCAAGAGGAGATCAGTGACGAGTGGCGTTCCTCAGGGTTTGGTATTTGGACTGGCACTGTTTGACATCTTTGTTGGCAGTATGGATGGGGGGATAGAGTGCACCCTCAGCAAGTCAACAATACCAAGCTGTGTGGTGCAGCTGACACGCTGGAGGGAAGGGATGCCATCCAGAGAGACCTTGACAGGCTTGAGACATGGGCCTGTGTAAACCACATGAAGTTCAACAAGGACAAGTGCAAGGTCCTGCACCTGGGTCAGGGCAATCCCATGCACAAATACAGGCTGGGTGGAGAATGGATTGAGAACAGCCCTGAGGAGAAGAACTTGGGAGTGTTGGTTGATGAGAAGCTCAACGTGAGCTGGCAGTGTGCACTTGCAGCCTGGAAAGCCAACGGTATCCTGGTCTGCATCAAAAGAAGCATGACCAGCAGATCGAGGGAGGTGATTATCCCCCTCTATTCCACTTTTATGAGGCTCCACCTGGAGTACTGGGTCCAGTTCTGGAGTCCACAACACAAGAAGGACATAGAGCTCAGAGGAGGGCCATAAATATGATCAGAGAGCTGGAGCACCTCTCCTATGAAGAGAGTCTGAGAGAGTGGGGTTGTTGAGCATGAAGAAGAGAAGGCTCTGGGGAGAATTTCTAGCAACCTACAGGAAAGCTGGAGAGGGACTTTTTACAAGGGAATGGAGCGACCACAGGGAATGGTTTTAAAATGAAAAAGGGTAGATTTAGATTGGATATTAGGAAGAAATTATTTCCTGTGAGGGTGGTGAGACACTGGCACAGGTTGCCCAGAGAAGCTGCGGCTGCCCCCTCCCTGGCAATGTTCAAGGCCAGGTTGGATGGGGCTTTGAGCAACCTGGTCTACTTGAAGGTGTCCCTGTCCGTGGCAGGGGGGTTGGAACTGGATGATCCTTAAGGTCCCTTCCAACTCAAACCATTCTATGATTATGTGAATCTATAATTCTAACTATCAATCCCAAATGTACAAAGAAGCTGGAGGCAAGATGAGAGGGGTGATTGATAGCAGTGGAAAGAAAGAGAAAAGCAGCTTCAATGGAGTGAAGAAGTTGTTTCATGTATTTCCCTTTACTGGATATATGCATTCAGAGGAACCATTGTCGGATATACACTCTAGGTTTAAAAGTTCAAATTTCCACAAATATTATGTGAGTGTGGTGCAGCAGAATACTTCCAGAAAAATCTGAACCCGGAGAAAGTAAATCCAGATTGAAGGCCTCGATCAAGTGGGATGGTGAAGTACAGTCACAGGCAAGGGACTTGAGCAATCAGGTGAACATTTTTAGACAGTCATAAAGTTCAACTTGTAGGGCATGAGGTGAGGTGGTTCTTCCAAAAATCATCTTTTCCAGCTACAGGCACGGGACAGTCCAGAAATTTCTGAGGAGAAGGCTACAAAGTTACTACATTCAAATATTTGGGTCATTTTAAGAACAAAAGCTACCACCCTGCAATAAGCACCCAAAACCACTCTGTGCCACTTTTTATTCCCTAATGTTGTCATCTAGGACAAAATGGACATATAATATCTGGAGAAACTTTGCATTGCCTTTACTGTACCTTCGGGCTTTTCTGTTGGACCAAGATTGATTATCTGTTTACAAGTGAATTATAAGACAAGTGAATATACTGCAGATCACATCTGGGTTAAGATTATGAAGGTGGCTATAGAAGCTGATATATAATTTTTCATACTGGAGAGCAATACACGATGCAATCGTGAAGCATAATTCATAATGTATTAATATGTAAGTCTTAAAGTTGAGCTAGAAAGAGATTTACAGGCTGAAGCAGTTCTTCTGCTACAGCTTGAGACAGCTTCCAGAGCAGCTTTTGTAAACACGTTAAATGGTAGAGGAGTCAATATTGACTGATGGGGCACAACACATTCCTTTTCAAAAGGATGTGGAATACTGAAAAATTTGTTTGGCTTAACAAATAGGTGGTGGAAGATTTTCTAGACACACAGCAAATAAAAGAACTTAATTGTCAAGCTGGTTGTATATATAGGGTGCTGGGCTTCAAGTTTCATCCAGTAATGCTCCAGTAACATGCCTATGTTTTAAAAGGCACATAATGTTCTTGCTTTTACTGTTTTTTTTTAATTTTATTTTATTTTATGGGCAGATCTTACAATGCTGGCTTTAATTCTTGAACCAAGTGTTTGTTTTCAGGTTATATAAAATGTTACATATAGGCATTTCAAAAAATAGTATTAATTAAAATGCCAGTTTCATCTATAGATTAACATTGAGTCATATTGAATTAGTATGTGGGGGCTGTACAAACTTTATTAAGAGTGAAAAATTCTTTATTTTCACATGTCACCCTTCCTTTACTAGCTCCACTGAAACCAAAGAGGGTATTTCAGTGACTAATTTCTCAACATTACTAGACATGAGTTCGCTATCTAAATTTGGTCAGTTGTCATTTTTAAATAATAGGGTATTAGCAATCCCTGGGTTGGTTCATAGTCTAAACACTGAAAAACTTGTACAATTCTGATATTATGTCAAGGAAAAATTAAAGAAAATAATTAGGTAAGCAGTTTAGAAATCAATGGTGTAAAGATAAGTTGAAAGTTCTTACACAATTTTGTTTAACCAGTCTAGAAATTATAATATACAATAATATACAATAATTTGGACTATGTCTATACTAGTAAATAAATATGCCAAGAACCACTCTTGGGTATTGAGGCCAAATGGCATATAGAAACCCAAGTGCATAACATTAACTCTCTTACTTCCCAAAATGCAGTGGCTGCATGCAAACTGCCCTTTGGGAATGGTTCTTTGGCCATTCTGGGATCTGAGCTGTGCCCAGGAATTTGGCCCAGACTGTGTCAGTACAACAAATCTTGTTCCAGGACCTGGCAATGCTTTCTAGCACTGATTAATTAGCTAATCTAAATGTCTCTTAGTAGCCTGGAGATAGTAAAGAGGTAAGTATACTCTTTGGAAGGCTCTTCTCTCCATTCCCAACTCTGTTCATCCATCACTGACAGTCAGAACCTCCAGTTTCAGCCCCTCACCAAATTAGGCACAAGGAAGACCATCCTCCAGCCCATATTTAGTTGCCTTATTTTTCTGAAGTTGTAGCAGGTTGAAGTCTGCCTAGAAATGTACAGCTAAACTGAGTTCATTAATGTGGCTATTTGCACAAAAAACCCTAATAAAGCAGGAGCATTGTGATAAGCACAATTCTTCAGCAATGCAGCAATCAAAATAAACATGTCAAGGCCAGACGAGACCATGCGAATGTTCAGTTTGTCATTGTGGAACAGTTTTCCCTGAAGCGCTCTTTGCTGAAGCACCTCAAAAAAGTAGTATGTACAACACTAACAGTGCTCAGAACTTCTAAAGTCACCAAGTACCTAGTCCATGCATACATAATATTTATTGTGTAAGGACTGAAGAGGAGTATTCCAGGTCTCCTGTAAAGTGCTTACATGTATTTTTGGAAATGAGAGGGGAAAAAAACCTGTAAGTTTTATAATGAAGTGAAGAGCCTCTTCTGGTTTCACTCATCTGTATAATGAGATGATCCTGTGTCTAATCATAGAAGAAGAAAGAATGAAATGTACCTGTGTCCTGTTATGTAAGATGCTTTATGGGTGATCAGATATGTGAAAACAGCAAAATCTGCTTTCATCTGCTAGAATAAGCCATTGCTCATATATGTTTGAAGTTCTTTCTCAGTATTTTGTACAATGATGAATGTTTGATTATTAGACAGATGGTATTGTGTGCCACTTTTTTACAAAATCATCCTTAAGGGCTACAAAATGTTTGTACTTCAGCTTTTGTTAATTTTTCCTTCAAGCATTTCAAAGAGTTCTGTGATGTCTGCCAGTTTATTTCAGCAGTAAGCAGTCTTACTCGTGATTTCAGGCTTATTTTCTGTGTATATATATTATAGACCATATAATTCTCTCAATTATAAAGGAATCAACTCATGAAGTTCAGTGAAATTACTCCCATGAAGCCAAAGAGATATTCCTGCAAGCATACTCTTACAATTAAATGCTCCAAGAAACTGCTTCAGCTAAGGGACACCCAACTATCCCCCCTACTGGAGTATAAAAAACAAATTCTTAAACAAAAATGCTTTGTTAACTGCAAAAAAAAAAAGGATATTATTTTTTCACAAAATTTTATATTTTTTTCTTAAACTGATATGAACAGAAACCTTTCAGACAGAAAACAGGTAAGTCCTGAATCAGCAGGCAATGCTATTAAGATAATGCAGTTAAGTGCAGGCATTAGTGAGACACCACAATGTGAGAGCTACAGCAGGCACATTGTAAATCACTATTTTAACAGTATGAAACTAGTTATAAACTGACATTACTTAATGTGCTTTTGCATATCTTACATTTATGTAGATTGTTTACATAAATGATTGAAAATAATGATAATAAATGAAATTCATACCCACTTGAAATTTTATGTTTTTGACAGAAAGTCAAGACACACATTTCATTTTCTGTATCTTTAAAAACTGAGTTCTTGACAAAGTAAGTTTGACAGCTATGAAAGGAGTCATTATCCTCATTATTGGTTTGCTGGATGACACCATGATATCCTATGACACTTCACAGCGGTTTTAAGATGTGACAGACAGTGTCCCAAATTATTTCCTATCTAAACAGAGCTATAAGGAAATACACCAAAGAAGGGCAAAGGAATAGAGTAGAAATAACATTTATAATAGCTGTGGCTATTATACCCAGAAAGGTATTAAAGAAGGAAGTAACATTGAGGTGGACTTAATGCTTCTAGAGCAAAAAGGGACCTCGTTCCTGGTATACAGTGAAATAAAGAGGCGAGGAAATAAGATAAAAAAAAAAAAAGGCTAAGAATTTGGTAAGAACAGCTGGGCACCAGGACAAAGCAGAGAAGGAGCATCTAGATGCAGATGCAGCTGGCTTGAAAGTCATGTGAGAGATCCTCTAAAAAGCTACTGCTTGCAATGCCTGTTCTAACATGACAACCAGCACTGCTCTGAGAGGCGGCTGGAGCAGATGACCCTTGGGGATCCCTCCTAGCCTAAATTATGCTCTGATTCTAGTATCTTGTCTGGTATGGTCATGCTGCAAAGCCTGGTCTGTCATGGTGCAAAGGCCTGGGAAGGCAATGTGATGTTGAGTTGAGGGCCTTCTTCATCTGGCAGATCCTAGGTAGCTAACAGTCTTACCGCGATGCATGTTCAGTATTTCTGAAAAGCTTCTGAACATGTGGTAACAACTAAATGTAGATAATAATGAGTGGACCTTGAAAGGTTGACAGTTTGATGTGATTTTTACACTTGCCTAAAAATGTAATTGGATACTGTCATAAGTGGAGTAAACAATATTTGTTCATTGATTGACATGTCTGAAAGGAGAGAGTAGGAGACAAGAGGGAGAAAAGAAAAGAGTAAGCACAACTTCATCAGTTTGTAAAAGAGGATGTAACTTCAAAGGCTATATAAATGATTCTTAATCATTAATAATCTCAGCCTCTCAAATAATATGCAAAAGCCTCATGCATAATTGTAAGAGTACAAATCTGACATAGAAATCTCATTTCACCATCTCTGCACTGCAATATATCTGTAGGCCTGTGGGGTTTTTAATAGCTGTGCCTTATAACAAAGCAAATTATTCACCATTTTGCAGATAAAGAGAGTAGAATTTTAGCAACAATTTGCTCATTAGTTCTGCACTGCAGCCTGCCTCTGCCCTCCCTGTGAATTTTTATTGTTGTGTTATTTATTTGGTCATAATTATCTCATCTCTACCTACACCAGCCTGTCAGAGGGAATGCTAGTTTTTCTTCACTGATTTGTAACTCTATTACACAGCCCATCAGCAGCTTGTTTCTGATCATTGCAAGCAGTACGCTCTTCTGGTAGCAGCTGTTAATACTTGCCCCTGCTTTATTAAGCAACAAGTACTTGTTACTCACCCATTCTTATGTGGAGCTAATGATGTCATCCCAGGCTGCTTCCTGGGAAATTGTGTTCTCCCAGTTCGCTTGCTTAATTTGTATAACATCACCCAGGTAGTTAACCACCTGTTTAATATATCCATCATCTTGACAAGTAAAAGAAACAGAGAAGGCCCAGCAGACATGGCAAGAGGGACGCCAAGAAGCGAAGATTGCATTAAAAACTCTCCAGCAGGGCTCACAGCCTGTAACCAGTGGGGAGATCAGGGTACCCTGGGGAAGTCATGGCTTATGCTACATGGAAGGGTGCTGTCATGGTACAGCCAAGACCATGGGTATGCAAGGCACCTTTTAAACTGGTAGATCCCGAGAGCTATCTAACAGGGAGGATGTTTCAAGAGGGGCAGAGCCAGGCAAAGCAATTTGTTATTTTGTTTTAGGATTGCAAAAGGCTGAGAGGGAACATTTTACAGAGATTTATCAAATATTGGCAAGCTACCAGTTCCTTTTTAAGACTTGGGTTATTTTCTTCCTCTTTCTTGATCAATGCCGGTTTTTTGATTTTTGGAGGATTTCACCCCCAGTCACAGAGAAATGCAGTTTGCTTTGAGATACAAGTGACTGTTGCAGGAATAGTGCTAGTGGCTGCAAACAGGATTTCATCTCTATGTATTCATTCACAGTTTCTATTACCACCTTTGAAGAGTATATTTTTACCAAATTTCAAATCCCTCACTTTTAAAAAATATCTGTTCACAGTCCAGATGTCTGCAGATGAGGGATTTCAAGCTAAGCTACTGAGATTTTTTTCTAATCATCTTTCTTCCTACGATGCGGAAACATTTCAAGTTACAATGTTCAAATCTGTTTTTTAAAGTTATGTTCTAATATCATTCAGTTCAGTGGAACTGATGCAAGTGTTGATTTGAAGACACTCAATACTGGGCATTTCACAGATGTATTCTGGCTGGGTGTCCTGTTTCTCTTCCTCACTCTGCCTGCCCTGCAATCCAGGAGGAGCTTGTCCAGATAGTGGTTTACGTAGGTCAAAATGTATCTGTATTAAAATTTACATTTTAATTTTTCACATCTTTTTACACATTTTTAACTTCTAAGTGTTGAAATGTCAATATTTTCAAGAAAAATGTTTGTTAAAATTATACTCTTTTTCTTTCACAAGGGAGTTAAAGTATGGATGAATCCATTACATTAATATTAGTGTATATTTCTGAAGTTGCCTTAAGCACCTTTAACATCACAACCTCAAGTACTCTCCCTTTTGGATTGTGGCAGAAAACCCTCAGAAGTAAGGGAGAAGCCCATGAAGGCCCTGAAACTAAAGTTCATCAGAATTTGAAAATGGGCAAATGAATGAAAAGTGTCTTTTTATACTTGTTTCTAGTTATGAATGACATCTGTTGGAAGGAAAGTTTTGGAAAGAAATGAGCAACTAGGTCAAGAGGCTTTTTCCCAAATGTAACTAAGCCATAATTTCAAATTGAGTTTCTTTTTTCCATAGAGAGCTGAAAGTTTGGGATAGGTAGAGAAACTCAAGAAAGACAATGAAAAATGACAGTGGCCCTCACCCTTTGTTTCTACTGGGTAGAAGATTCGCCTCTGATGTCCACTTTTGTAGTTTCAGTCCCTTGGGATGTGATTGAGAGAGAGCTGAAAATGATGTGGCTGCCTAAAAATAATTAATAGCCAAAGGCTGACTGCTGGGTTTATTAAAATCTTGATATCACGCGATGCCTGCAGTCATACTCAACACTTGGGAGAATATCAGCTTCCTATCTCAAAATTCTACCTTAACATATCCCATTCAGAAAATCTTGTCAGTAGCCTTGGACAAGTAGAAATCAACACTTTGTGTTTTGAACAGTAGCAGCATAAAGATGGTAAGTCTGAAGACAGAATCTGTAAAGCTTTGGAGGTTTATAGCCATAAGCAGTGGGATGAAATTAGAGCAAAAACAGTTAAGCTGCGCATCACAGAAATGGATTAGCCTGAGACATGAATTCGTATGGGAAATGGTGGAAGATTCACTCTGCGACAGTTGGTGTTGGAGTGAACTAAACTTGAACCCTCAAGGAAGTGCCTTTCATTGTAGGGATCGCAGAATTAGCAAGGTTTTGGACTACATGACTGAATAATCTTTTGCAAAATATCTAATTGCAATATATATATGTATGAAATAGCCTGTAGAAAGAACAAGGAAAGGAAAAAAAAAGGACAAAGAAAAAAGTGCGTGGTTGAAAAGTGGAATCACTCATCTAACATTTCCATACTTAGAAAGATGTGTCAGTCAGGTATTTACCTTTCTACCTAGAGTAAAAATCTTTCATTATTGCAAGCTAGCAAAGGACAAGTCCCTCCAAATGACTTCACTTCCTCAACATCTTACAAGGAAATTAAGGAATACACTGTTTCACTGCTCCGCTTCCTTTTGTTCTATTACATGATCACCAGGACTATAACATACCTTGAGGTTCTTCTAGCACTTGTTAATAAGAATTCTTAAAATAGGGTCTAGAGCCAACACTTTCATCACACTCCTTCAAGTGTTACTCTAAATATTCCTTAAATAATTAATTCAGCAGTTAGCACCATGTCACAAGTGGTTATGAATATGCAACAAAATGTTGGCAAAGCAGTAATTTGGATTTAAGAATCTCACTGTAAATATTTCTGAAAGGAGAAGTCTTTATTAATAAATAAGAGTACAAAAAAATGAAAGGATTTTATTTGTGAGTATGTGACTATTACACCACTATGACAGCAGCAGGTGTCACTCAGAATATTCTTAATGATCTCAAAATGCAGGAAAGGTTGTTTGTATTTTATTGTGTTACACCAGTGGGCTCAACTGACCAGCCTTTCTAAAATAGACATTTGTTAACAACACTGGCAAGGTTTTCCTGGGACCGTTCAGTAGAAGGAGATTTACAGAAAATCTACAACCACGACCCCAAAATCTTTGATCCTCAAATTGTGCTGGGTCTTATTTCAGAGCTTAAGGCCTAATCTTCTGTTGACACATCTTATGAAACCATCAAACTTTGAAAAGTGTGTGCATCACTTGAGTTCTAGACATTGCAGCTTCTAGAGACTGAGAGGTAAGAGAAATAAAAGGCACATAAAATATTTATCAGACAGACAGATGGTTCAGAGGAACTGCCATTTCTACAGTCTTACTTCATAGTTTAACACATCTTAAGGGCAGCCTTTTACAAAATCCTCACATGATTCTATTTTTTTTTTCCTCCCTCAATCTTTGATAAAATTTTTGTCCTCAGACTCCTCAGCTCAGATTCTCCCTTCCCTGCTCCCATATCTGTGCATCTAGTTTTGTCTCCTCTATGAAGAACTCAGGCTCCCAGGGTTGCCAATTAAAAGAAATTAGCTCCTCCAGAGGCTATTCAGCACTTGGGAAGTGACTCACCCTCCAGTGAGCCTGGGTAAATGCCCATCATACTTGGGCATGCCAAGAACTGAAGAAAATTAACTCAAAGGTGAAATTAATTCTTTTTCCTCCCTCTGATCTTGCTTTGTGTGTGCTGTATGAGACTCGTAGTACCCTTGGATCTCCTCGCAAAAGTGTCCTCAGCTAAGAACAGAAAGACTGTGAAGACAATTTGCAGGATGCTGAATTTCCCCTGGAAATGTCCTCATGTCACTGTGGAGTGTCTGAGATCTGAATCCTGAAATAAAGCAGATGGAAAGTCCCGCAGAGATCTGAACCCCTATCCTGGTAAATATTGCAATACCTAATATGACTTGGTTCATTCTAAGTATTTTGATGATACTGATATTGGAAGGTGATGTGATTTAAGTATTATCCAGAGAGAGACACAGCAGGTGCCTCAGGTGGGAGGAACCACACTGGTGACAAATCTCCCAAACAGGTTCTCAGAAATCCTCACGTCCTGTTAAACCAACTATGAAGTGGTACAACCTGGGGCTGGAAAGCTGGCAAAGATTTCTCAGGAGATGCATGCTGTCAAGAGCACCTTGTATTTCCAATAAGCTAAAATCTTGAAGTACTCTTGTGCTTTAGCTGACCAAACAGATCCACAGAAATTTTTTTTTGTCTTTTTCCCTCCATGTTAAACTACCATCATGAGATGGGGAACTGGTAAGGGAGAGAGTGTCCTACTGGCAGTCTAGGCAAGAAGTCAACTCTCCTCCATTTCAGGCTTGTTTCAAGTTGCTTCAAAGTTCTTCAAGAAAAGACAGAGTCCACAGATTGCAGAAAATAAAGCAAATCTTCTAAACAATGTGAGCTAATGGCTTTTGCCATCACTTCTCATGTTTTCACAGCCTACTTTGTGAAATCTTCTCTGCTATCTGCAAGAGAGGTCATCCTTAATATTTTTCTGGCCAACTTACCTACAAGAGGCAATAAGACAGTTTGGGCTGATGCTGATTACAATCTGTTTTGTTGTTTTTATCCTGAGTGGTCAGTCCATTTGATAGCAACTTTACTGTTTCATTAAAGCTGTGTAGTTTAGATTTCAACCTGTAAGTGTCTCTCCCTTATTCTCTTTCCTTTCCCTTTCTGGGAAGGGAGAGGGGTTAATACAGAGCATGTGTCATTCATTTAATTGCCCACCCAGCGTTAAACCATGACAAAGACCCTGCCATGCTGAGAGTTTATGCTTAACAAGAAATGTTATGGTAATGGTTTTATATATACTCTTCTGAGGTGTCCTGAGCCTCTCTCCACCTCTTTCAGGAGGGCTGGGTTTCAGTTGCCACTAAGTAGAGCCCAGAAGAACCAGGAAACAATGGGAGATTGAAGTAGCAGTCATTTCTGAAGAATAACACATTTGAGGCTAATAATTATTTTTAGAAGTAGCCTGTGACTACAAATGGCAATAATCAAATGAAATGGTGTGCAACAGTGAATGGATTTATTACAAGGAGAAAATGCAAAGTGGATAGGTGGAAAGGTGCCTCAGTTCTTTGGGAGCAAGGCAGCCCTCACAGGCAGCTTGTACAGTTGGCTTAAGTAAGTTTTAAGTTGTGACGACACTGTGACACTAAGGGAGAACACCTCTCAGCAACTCAGCAACAACATCTGCTCAAATCACCATCCCACCAAGACAGACAGCAGCAATGCAGAGTCCATGCCCTTCCTGTGGCTTTTCATTCCCTTTCTAGAACTGTGTCTAGAGAAGGAAGTGATACAAATGAACCCTAATTCCCTGTTTATTTTCTTAATAATATAAAGATGACTAAAGGTCTTTAGAAAAACATTGTGAGAAAGAAGACAGAGTGAGTAATAAGTCAGACTTACATTTCTCTCATTCTACCTCCATCTCACTATGGAAATAGGTCATAGTAGTTTTGAAAAGTGCAGTAATTTATCTTTTTTTTTAATCCACTCTGCAAGCTAGCTATGAAATAGATGTATTCAGCTATATATACACCAGGTGTGAAGGCTTCTTCTAAAATTACTCTCTCCCTCCTCTTTTGGTATGTAGCAATCAGAAACAAATGATACATTTTACCAGATATGAAATTCTAATTAAAGGAAGCAGGAAAGGGGTCAGTTAATAAATAGATTAAAGTGCTTTATGCAAATTTGTTTTCTCTCCCTGACAAGAGTGTTAGACATTAATTTATGCCTATGGTAAATGATTTGTATAAAAATTTTTCCTCATTCATTATGGGAAAATAAAAGATATTGAGGTTTGCGTTTTTACAAAATTCAACTGATTTTAGTCAACTTTTCATGATATTTACTGCTTGCAGTGTCACAATGCCTAAATCCAAGCCACAGACCACAACCCATCATGATGTCAGACAAAGTTAAGGTGGTTCCTGATCCATTACTTTATGTTTTGTGGTTTGAATAGGCAGGCTGTTTCCTTAACTGTTTAGATAGAGGAAAATGAAAATTCTGGGAACATAGGAAGATTTGGAGAAGTACAGTGTTTTTCCTCCCACCACCTTTCTACAGCAAACCTTTGCACAGTACCACCAACAGCATTATAACCCAAATAAGTTTCACCATGACACCTTTTTTAGTTGTCTATGCTATGCAAATCTGTTGTGTTTGCTTGTTTAGTGAATGTCTCTATAAATGTTCCTGCAAAGAATTAGAAGTTACAAATTATGTCGGTTTACCTAAGCTACTCTTTCAAAGCCCTGTGCTCTGTGGACCGTAAGTGCTTAATAGGAGGGCTCATGCTTTTGGAGATTATGTATGTTACGTAGTAAAAATAGGTGATTCAATTATATGGTGGTCATTTGGAAGAATTTTAGTCACAAACACCTGATTTTACTTCTTTCAAGATGGTTTTCCAGATGTCTAAAGTGCCTACAGGAAAGTGAAATTGACTGCTCCTTGGAATTTTTCAAAAATCAAATATTTTTTCACCAGCACATGTTGACTCACTTAAAGATTCTTTCTATAGAAATGTGACATACTGAACAAAAATATGTCAGAAAGCATACCTAGGTCTAGTATGATAAAGAAACACTGGATGATTTTGATTAAAAAGATAGTAGTCCTAATGCAGAAACTTCAAGATTTTGTTCCAAGCAGAAAAAGTTAAATATCATTATTTAACGTATAACATACTGCTAGCAAGAGCGTTAATGACCAAACTATTGACAATTGCCTCTACCCATCAGAAACTCCTGAAAAAAAAAACCATGACAGATTTCGATACACTATGCAAATAAAAATAATAGTATTTCTCCAGTTGAGTGCTACCTAGCTTGGAACAAGGAGCTGGTTTGATCCCTTTGAACAAGACAGTAAATAAAAATCTCCATCAAGGATACCAGTCAAGAGGGGAGCTGAAAATACTTAGAAATTGTTGGAAAGGGGCCCAACTTGTTTATACTTAAAACAAAGCACAAGAAAACAAAAGCTATTATTACCAACTCAAATAAAAATAAAATAAAAAAATAAATTCATCCAACACATGTAATTTGTAACAGTGTAAACTGCAAACCTGCAATGTAAAATTCAGATTTCTTGCTCTGTCATATTATCTTTGTTTCCAAGAAGCTGGACCTGAACTCCCAAGAAGCTCAGATGACCTTTCCAAGTACCCAGTCTACCAGCCAATTCTCTGCATATCTTCAGAAAAGGTGTGAATTTCTCTAACTTTTTTCTGCTGAACTTAACCTTTCTTTCCTGGGAATAGTGACCTCCAACATTTCATAGTCTCACTTAGCCAAATTGCATGACACCCATAGTTTCTCATTCACTTCCACCTCAAATTGCATGACACCCATAGTTTCTCATTCACTTCCACCTTGTCACTCAGACTAAAATCAGTGCAGCCATTTTGCTGGTAGCTTCTTTCCCCCAGGTTTTGAATATAAAGGTTCTTCAGTACTTGTCTATTATTACATTCATCTAATCAACTTACTAGAGAAGTAGTTCATAAGAGAGAAAGGATTATATTTCAGAGGTATGCTGGAAAATATGCTTGTCAGGTGTTATCCATACTATACAAAATTGAAAATCCAGAATAATAAAATGAAGCTGAGAAAACAAAAGTTCTTCTAAAAGGAGAACTGTTCAAATAATAAGTAGCAATGACTTATCCTCATGCCTCACGTCAGACAGAAATGTGAAGATTTTTGAAATTAACATTGTAAAAAATTCCAGCATACCAAAAGGTTAATGTAATAGGAAAATAACTTGATAAGACTAGTTCTGTTTATGAAATGTGTGTCCCTTGAATCAGTCCTCCACACACTGAATTTCATGAAGACCAACTGAAGAAAAAGAATACAGATATTAATGGAATAACAGCTTTAAGCAACTGCAGTTGCCTGATTTCTGCAATATTATATTTTAATTATATTTAATCTATGTAACAAACTGAGAAAGGAGACCTTGAAAGACTGATTAAAAGAGAAAAACTGCTGCAGATACAGTGATTGATCATTGATGTCCCCACTGTAATGAAAATATTGATGCCCTGGTTTGGATATAAACACAAACAATTGAATTAGCACTTCCAAAAAGTTGCTTTCCTTGTAAGAAGTTTGTTTATCCTCAGCTGGGCTGTGGTAACCACTATCTATCTTCCTTGGCTGTAACACTGTGAATTAAAATGGTTTACTGTTGATTATCTATAGTCACAACATCTATTTTGCTTGCCACACAATTTTAACGTGATTCAGAATGCAAGATGTTGCACGTCACAGATGGCTGAAAGCTGATATTCCACTAACAGTTCCATTAAGACTCTGTTGATTTAAATAATCAATTTTACTTTATATTCCAATGGGCTTTGAAGGCAAACATGGTCAGTTGCTATATCTTGGCTAGGGAATGGTGCCTTCCAGCTATTGAGCTGTATCTTGATTACTTTTGACCATGCCCCTATATACTGAACCTTTGGTTATTCTTCCAAAAGGAGAAAGAAAGCTCAATCAGTGACACAATAAAACTGTGGAATTAATCCCTGGCAGAAACTCCCTTGGAATAAGTCCAAAGGCTTGCTAGCCTCAGAGTACTTCAGTTTGTTCCTAACCAAACACAGAAACCTGTTCATCACTACAATTTAAGTAATTCTTCCTGTTGCACTATGATCCAGCAGTATCTTCCTAGCCTCCAAAGGCAGAAATAAGCAAGAGGTCATCATGAAAAGGATCACCTCAGACAGACACATGGGTTTTCTTCAAAAATTAAAACAATTTTTCTTTCCATAATCAGTCCTGTGTATTTCATGCTTTATTATTTAGTTAGTTTCATTGCACATCACTGTTGAAACAAGGAAATACCCTTCTGCAGCTTGATACAATGCTTCATATTTTTTTATATTACTGGCTAATTACAATAAAGCTATTGTGAGTCTTAAAACCTGTATATGAAATTATTTGCAGACCAAAGGCATGCAAATTGTACTGTACTGTGTAAGGACAATAAGCCTTCGTTTAATGTTACTTGCACTTTTGCTTCATGAAAACTGACTGAAAAATGTGGGCTCACAAGCTGCTGCACTGGATGTGTCATTGTTGTGTAGCTCTCCAAAATAAAAGAGACTGGAAGCCCTTAAAGCCGGCAGTTGCTGAATTAAGTTCTCCCTACTTCAGGGATGCTTTTTTTTCCTCTGTAATTTATGTTTCTACTTCCACTGCATTCGCTGAAGCCATTAAATATTTAATTTGTATTTGATTCTTCTCTCATGGCTGGAGTTCATCAGCTACCCTTACTTGGAGTAAGGTACTATTGCTAGCACATGACTCACATTTAAAGGAACACTCCTGTAGCCTTGTTATTGGGATATGAGTAATTATTAACAAATGGTAAGGCCACTTTTCTTTCTTCTTAAATATCATTTGAGCTCAATTACATGACACCAAGATGAACAGGTCATTAAGTTCACTACTCTATTGATTCTAGTTTTAGCTGAGCTTTGTTCATTTATTATTTGAGCTCATTTTCTTTGACTTGAACTTTGACTGTTATTTGACTGAAAGTTAGCTCCCATTAAAATTATTGAGAGGATAAGGCCTTATACTCCTGCATACATCCCTGAGTTCAATTTGATGTAAACTTTTGCAAGGCATTTTTTTCTCTGTCAGAACACTGTGTTCAGCAGTCTGCAGTGTCAGAAGGCCCTGGGAGTCTCTAGGACCCTACTCTTTTAAACTATATTTAAGCTTATGACCTGAAAAGGAACTGCAATTAGGAGGAAAGACTTAAAAAGCAGTCACACACACAGGGTAGTGGGAATGGGGAGGCTGAACCCCTTTTTCAGCCAGGGGTCCCATATGGGAAGGATCCTGTGAGCTGACAGGTGGTGGGGCAGCATCTCTGTGAGCATGAACTGGCACACAGAAGCTGGCCACTCCTGACATAATTCAGATGAGAGCAACTTCCCGCATGCTGATGTGAGGCTCTGCCTCAGGGCTTCAGAAACTGTGAGGCGGTAATGGGAAGAACCACCACAACTTCCAGTACAGCTCCAAACCTTTTGGGAGGAGTAAGGACACAAGGGTTAATGGAGGAGGCAAAGCCCTGGTACTGTCCTCATTCCCAGCCTAGTAGATCTAACTTGCTAGAAAGTGTCCTGAGATCACCAAGTCCAGTCTCCAGGTGAGTATGCTACATTGCTGGGAAGTTAAATGGGATGGATAAAAAAAAAAAATGTTAAACAGAACATCTTTAACAAAGTATAAAAAGATGTATTGCTTGGAACTACCACCATCACGTGCTAGAGCATTTGGCAATTGCAAACAAATTGCCATCCAAATGCATTTTCCAGCCAGCTTTCTCAGACAGGAAGAGTCTTACATGAACTACATAGATTTTTGCAGTGGAAAAAACCTGGATAATTCTAGGAAGGAGAGCCTGCCTTGACTTCAGAACTCTTCGTCTTTTCTCTAAAAGGAGGAAATGACTGCCTGGTTGAGATAATTACATACAGTGTCTTTCCCATCAGCATGAGATATGACTGTCGATGATGTATGTGCCAGGTAGGAATGTATAAATAAATGCTTCCCCAATAAATCACTCAGTGGTCATCTGAAGCTCCCTCTTCATCACTGCAATGACAGACTGGGTAAGAACCTGCAACACAGAAGGGAGTACTCTGGACAAGTGAATCCTTTCAACGCTTTGCAGTGAGCTTATCACACACTCGGATCCATGCAGGAAGTGTCAGCATCCTCTGACAAAAAACAGAAGACCTCAGATGTCTTCTGATCATCTTTGCTTGCCTAACCTAGAAGGTACTAGAATTCAATCAAACTTTAGCCTTCAAAATGTCACAGGGACTGGTAATTGCAAGAGGATGTAAGGACTACATGGGTTATTCTTGGATGATACTAGAAGTGGAAACAGAAGGCAGAGCCATTCCCAGTCTATCTTAATGTAGAGGTGCCACTTGCAAGAAAACATTCAAGAATGCAGGAAGAAGGGACATGCAGGAATGTGATGCTGTCACTGTTGTCTGGTTGTGCTACTGGGATATGAAACTGAAGTCTTTCAGGTAGGGAGGAAAGGAAATTGATTGCTCCCAATTTCTTGCTGAGCAGTCTATTAGTCTGCTATATAGTTTGCTAGTTCAGTTGTTAAACTGATACATGAAAAGAGGTTCTCCATTTTAAAACTGCAAAAAACTGAGGGGATCAGCCACACCATCTCCCTTCACCTCATTTGAACAAAAGAATACAGCTACTGCCTTTGGGACTCTGTGCTTTCCAACCAGGGCCGGTAAAGATACTTAGTTCCCAGAGAGGACCAGGATTTCACCTTTTTCTGTAGTGTTTCTTACTGGCTGCTGCCCACTAATCATGCTGACTGCAGGCCTGCTGTATCGCTTCTAGCATCTCTGTCTCCCCTTGCACAGCACAGGCACGTGTGACATGCCACCTGGGGGACTGGGCTGCACTGCAGTTTGTGAGCATTGTCACACCTCTCTCTTGAGATTCCAGGTGATTTTTTGTGTCTAAGTCTAAAGCTTCATAGCATGAGGCAATATTTACTGGAAAATATCCAGAAGCGTTTCTGTATTAAAGTGATGCTTATGTTGGTATCACCAAAGATTATGGGATAGCATAGGGATTTACCTTTGTAGAGAAAGTCTGGATTTTCTATGCTTGGTAGTTTAAATAAATAGAGAGGGGGGGAAAAAGAGGAAAGTGAGTAAGCACTGACAACAAGAGCCTAAAAAGGATGCTCCAGTTGAAGGGCACACCTAGGTAAGTCAGAGACAGGAAGGAACAACTCCCAGTTTTGTGTCACTGCTTCAGAAAGATGTCACTTCAGGTGACTTACTGGAACAAGACAAAAATACTTCCTGATTTTCAGCACTCCACAGTTTCCATGTCCCTTTTCTCTCACCCTACTGAATGTTTTTCCTCTTTTCCATGGAGAATAAGAACAGCATGTAATGAGCCATGTTTCTCATCTACTCCTAGCCCTAGGAACCCTATTGATCTCATCAGTGTTAAATTAGCCTTGATAGTGATATGGTATTTTGGACACGACTAAGCTGCAATGCTGCCACTTCTTAAACAAGCCATGAGCTTTGTTTCAAATGAACAAGGAAACTGATTAATCAATACTGAAAGGTTATCAAAACTTGTCTCCTGATAGCGGGATTTCACATCTCTCAAGGATTTCTTGTTTCTCTTGGTTTTACAAAAAAACATTTGGCAGTCAGTCCACCCTGTTCCCAGGTGGTCTCCTGGATTTCATGGAACTTGTCTCATTACCATGCCCAGAGGGATCCCAAACCACTCCAGATACCCCAGGGAAACCGTCAGCAGGCTAACTGCTTCCTAGAGGTCTAACTCAATTGTCTACACATGACTTGTAAGCACAAAATATTCCCCACTCCTGGAAGGGGTCTCAGCCCTCAGGTCTCTGCTTGCCTGCTTCCAGATAGCAGATTGTTGAGGCATATGTCTTCTTGAGGACCTGTAAAAATAAACATGGCCATGGCATGCTTCTACTGTCTACTGGGTCTAGTCCAAATTTGATAGGTTGAGTGATAAAAATTACTTGCAGAAGAAGCAGGGAGGTCCAAGGGTGTGTGGGGAGTAGCTCCATTAGGCCCACTGGGGGCCAGTGGAGTCTTTTATCATTGCTCCCCTTCTGGAAACAACCATCCCATGGGCTGGGCGAGACCCATCAAGATGAGTCATCATGGAATGGATTGTATTGGAAGGGACCTTAAAGATCATCTAGTTCCAAACTCCCTGCCATGGGCAGGGACACCTCCCACTAGACCAGGTTGCTCAAAGCCCCATCCAACCTGACCTTGAACATTCCCAGAGAGGGGGCAGCCACAATTTCTTTGGGCAACCTGTGCCAGTGTCTCACCACCCTCACAGGAAAGAATTTCTGCCTAATATCCAATCTAAATCTCCCCTCTTTCAGCTTAAAACTGTTATCCCTCATCCTATCACTCTATGCCCTTGTAAAAAGTCCCTCTCCATGGGAGAGGTTCTGCCTGGGTCACTTGACAGATGGGGGATGACTGCCTGCAGGCATGAGACTGTATCAGAAAAGAGTATTTTGAATGGGGTGTTTAGAGGAGGGAATAAAGGTGCTGAAAGGAAGGGATCAAGGGGTACTGAGGAGGAACAAGCACAGGAAAATAGAGAAAAAATGGGATAAAAGCAGCTGGTGACATGTAAACAGGTGCTAGTCAGTCTACATGTTCAGCCATGCCTGCACCAGCCAGCATAGCCTCTCCTGTGTCATCATTAGACTCTGTTTCTGATGGTTTTCCTGGGCAAGGGCTCCCCATCCACTGTGCCCATGCAAGTGCCTGTCCTGCAGTGGGGCCGGGACCACAAGGGCCAGCACCAGAGAGACAGGGGTGTGCGTGTTGTGAGGGGGTGTTTGGGTGCAACCTTAGGTGAGTACAGGCTGGTGAGCAGGCAAATGACTTGGGAGCCGGGTGTTGGGGTGGACCCTGAAGAGAGCTGGGGCTCTGGGAGCACTTGCTCAGGGGTGGGGAGGAAAGCTGTCTTGACCATTGTAGCTGCTCCACTACCATACAAAATGAATCACTGACATGCTGAAGTGAGAAAAGGTGGATGCTTTTTAAACCAGCAGCTTAGTGATGGTATCATTTGCCAGAGCCTAAGCATACACTGCAGTTCTTACACAAGTAAAACTCCCTTTCATTTCATCAGAAGTTCTACCTGAGTATGAAAGACTGTGTCATCTTTGGCCCTGACTTAGGAGAAGAGTAATTTTTATAGTCTACTAATTCCCTTTCTAGGTTAAAGCAACTCAATTGCAATTCTGATAAATGCTTGATTATGGAGGCTGGAAATTTAACATCCATGCCAAGCAGACAAAATTGAACTAAATTTGCAGAGAATAAATGCTTTCAGCATTACAGTTAGCTTTTAATACAGAAACAGCATTCTAGGAAATCCAGATTATCATTGGCACATAACCAGTGACTGGGAGGTGGAATTAGTCCTGGTATAGCCTTACCATCAGGGTATTCAGAGCACAGTTTAGGGCACTATTCCTGAAATCAGTTTAAGGCCCTCTCCAACACATTTCTGAGAAGGAAATTTTTCATTCACTTGGGCATCAGGGCACAAATTTAATAACAAACCCAAGGAACACATACTTGCAATTCCAAAGTGCAAAGTCAAGCTTGGGATTTCACTCTCAGACTTTTCTTTTCTCTGGGAAAGAGAGTTCTCCGCACTGACCTCACTCCTCTCACACTTTTGAGATGAGTTTTCAGGACCAAATGGCCTTCATAGCTGTTACTGTGGTTGCCAAAGACAAGAAAGGAGCTCAGTGTGATTTCATACTGAAGTCTCAAAACCTGTTCAAGAGAGCGCCCAAAGGGAGCCAGGTTAAAGGTCTGCTTTAGGAGGACAAAGATGATGTCTTCATGCCTGGCACATGGGCTGTGGCTGTAGAAGTGGCATTGCCAATACAAAACTGAACAATATGTGGGAATAAAAAGATATCTGCAGCAAAAGTAAAGATTGAAGTATTGTAGTAGGTTTTCTCTTTCACACTCAGCTTTAAAATTGTGAAAGAGACAACTAAGACATTAATTTCATAATATTTGAAGGGTCTCTGGTACTGTTGATCCATTTTCTACATTGTGCTGGTGGAATTGTGAGGCAAAGGCAGGATGTCGCAAATGCACTGCTGTTGCAAAGCTTTTGCATCTGAGTTCCCCACCTTCTGTTGTGCAATGACTTAGAAGAATTTTTATAGAAGAGGAAATATAAGTAGTTTGTAAGATTCCTAGCCAAAGTAATAAAGTGGTTTCAAGGTGAGCCACAGTCTTTCCTTGCTCCTCTGTCTGACATCTCTTTCACATATCCCCAGTCAAGTTCAGAGCAATGCAGATTTATTATGCACATTATGGGGAAGGGGAGGGCTTGGATACTGGAAGGCTACAGATACTGGAAGGCTACAGAGTAAATGAGGATATCCTGAGAAATGTCAGAGAACAGAAAGGGGGAAAACAAGGATCCCTAATGCTATTTATCTTCAAGATGGAAATCCCCCACAGATTTTCAACCAAAGCAGAAGAATGAATATTAGTGAGAAAAAGGGAGAGAGAGGGAGGGAAAGAGGGAACCCTGCACTAATCCTGAATAAATAAATAAATAAATAAATAAATTTACATGACCCTTCTCTGAAAATTTGGATATTATGGCATTTGGTGATATCATTATCTGTGATTTGAATCTGTCTTTCAGCTGATTCAAATGAAACATTATCATTATCCCCATGGGACTCTCCTCCACCTTGCCACGTAAGCAGCATTGGTGGGAAAGGAGCTAGTCAGTGCACCATGGAAACAAAAGTGCTCCCAAGTGAAAATATTCTTGTTTTTCTGTATTCACATACAGCCATTGAAGAAAGAGAATATGTACCACAACAGTGCAATTCCAGGACAGGAATTGCTTTCTTGAACTGGGTGCAGCATCCTTTCAAACGTCCTCTTGCTAGTTACCTGCCCCAGTCTTGCAAAACCAGCAGAAATATCAGTCTGCTCCAGACTAAAACTGTTGCAGTGTTCAGCTTTCTTGTCATTGAACAGACTGACATTTCAAGAGGTGTGTGAGCAGTAATATTGTGTTACTCTTACAGCTAAACTCTTTCCACCACCAGTCTGAAACTGTTTAGTTATGCAGCGGAGTTGGTAACTAAGCTGTCTTGCCAGCTAGCCTCCTATTAAATGTTTAATGAGCCTGAATGAAAGACCAGTGGGCACAGACATCCCACTGGTTGTGGAAGTCAGTGGAAGGAAAGCCTCAGATCGCACACACTGTAAATAAGAGATTGCTGGGTCACCTTAGCACCATGAGACACTAAAATATGAGACATCAGGCATATTACACTGATGTCTGTTAACTCCCCTCTTTGACTGATTGAGGCTTACTTAATGAGCATAAATATGTCTAGCTGGCATATTTATAGCCTGGGCTTTCAAGTCATGTGTCACAGTGATAGCCCCAACAGACCTCTGGAGCAGTGCCTGTTATTATTCTGGAAACCCTAACACAGACTGTGGTTAAATGACAACATGCTTGCTTGATCATCTTATATCATCCAGCACTGGCAGTGGATTTGCTGGAGTCAGATAGCAATGTTAACCTGTTTGGGTTTTTTTATTGATAGGACTACTTATCCATCTGACCTGGAGAGAACTAAGTCCAAGAAGACACCCTTTCTCATCAAGTACATTTACAGTCACAGCTGGTTGTTTCAGGTTCCAATGGCTATGCAGACCCAACACAAAATGCTGGGAGAGCTGGGCAATCACTGAGTAGACATAAGATCCACAGCGACAGATACATTTGCATCTTAGACCTACAGCTGCACGACCTCCTTAGTAGGGTAGGTAATCATCTTCTTCAGAGAATATCCTTTTTAAATGCTCTCCACCATACGTCCAGCAGGCCTATAGCTACAACACATGACAAGAATGAATGTCAGCTCATGCTTGAGTGACCACATCCAAGACAGTCCTAGTGGCAATAACCAGAAAGGCATGAATTTCCACATGATTTAGGCAGCAAATGGCTAAATCCAGTGAAAATCCCAGCCAGAAAGATTAAGCCAAGAAGAGGCTTAATAGTTAAGGAGATAGTTCATCTGAAATGTCAATAATGTAAGGAGTTTCCAACACTTAAGCACTTATGCTATGTGATGTTAAAATACAAATAAGAATATAATTAATGTGGAATTATGAGTGCAATGATCCACTGTCTAAATTCTTAGTTATGCCCTGACAATAAAAACATTGTACGTGACAGTAAGCCATGTTTTACATCATCATTGCAGGCAATGGTGAGGAATGGAAAGCCTTTTCTTTTAGGATGAGAGTAAGGATGGGATCTGCTGTACAGAAATACAGTACAATATATTTCTGTACATCAGTGTAGCTGGGGCAGCTGCTTATCAAAGGAGTTAGACAAACCCAAGCCTGTTTTACTGGTGAACAACTGTTGTGACACTACAACAGCACAAGACTGCAGTTATAGCACTAAAGGGAGCACAACATAGGCAAGGAAAAGCCCCTTGCCTGGTGATCCCTCAGAAGTGCTGAGATGCTCATGCTACACCTACAAGAATGAGGCAGTACAAAGATCTAGTGAATCCTTCAGGGTCTGCAATACTAGTGTTCAAGACCTTTGTCTTTTTTATATAGATGGTACTTGGGACAGTAGCTTCCAGATGGGATAGGTTGTAAAGTGTCAGAAAGCATGGTGCAACAACTGACCTCCCACTCACTCATCCAACCCTTGGGTTTTCTGTACAGAGGACCATCTCTCAGGATGTATGTTCAACCTAATAATCAGCAGCAACAGTTTTACTTTTGTCATGTCCTTGAGAAGTAGTACAATAAACTGCAAACAAACGAAGTAAACACCCTTCCTGAAGAAAATGTAATTTGGACATCATATCCAAATGAATAAATCATTCCTGAAAGGCAGAAGCAATATTACTATTGAATTAGTGCTGGATGTTCTTTTGTTAAATTGTATACAATCAAAGCAAGGTGCCAAATTGCCAACTAACTGTCTGGAGGTCGATTTTTAAATTCATGGATGAGCTAATGCATTCGTGGCAGTGATCATAAAAGGAGGAGTTCACCTTGCATTAGCCTTGACTCATAACTATAAATCTACGATGTTACCAGAAATAGATGTCCTATTTCTTGTCATTGATCTGCAAGCCATAATTTAAACATGTACATGTCCTAATGTTGAGCTTTCCAATTGCCTGAAACATCTCTCTCCAGGGAATGCTCACCACAAGGACAGGGACCATAAAAATAAGAGCATCTTCAGTAAAAACTGCAGACCTTTGACATCTTGAAATTTATAAAATGTCTCATAAGTCACTGAGAATCAAAACTGAATAATAAAGGGGTATTGATAAGGGTCAAATGAGGACATGACAGAAGTAAAACAAGTGTACACTAGATAGTAGTGTTGGTGGACAAAAGAAATTAAAAGTGAAAGAATTCTGAACAACTATTAAGGAAAAAAGTTGAAGAAATTGCTATAAAATTAACCCATGTATTGTCTTATCTTTCAGCAGAACTAACATTGTTACTATAGAGTCATTCATTAAAGAAAAATCAGATAAATGCTGTTCTATTTAAAGTAATGCTATATGTTTCCCTGAAATTGATATTTTAAAAACAATATGTATGGGAAACACATAAGTCATCAGTTATTAAAAGATGTATTCATTTATGTGAAGTAAAGTACATGGCAATTTTAAAGATGATTTTGAGGCCGTAGTATTAACAGAGATCATTTGTAGGGAAGATGGGAGAGCAAATAGATTAATTTCCAGACTTGTTTGCAGTACTTTGTAAGTGCACATGTAAACTCCTTGACTGTTTCTTGTGAAGTACTCCCTTTCCTAAAGTGTGGAAATTGCTGTTAGATAGCTAATTAAGCCAGTGCCGTACATCCAAACATCAGATCAAATCATCCAAATACCAATGTGAGTCTTGAGGTCATTTGAATTCTATAATTTTTAGTTTAACTATTTCAGACATCAATTCAGACAGCTAATGGAACAAGAAGCATGAGAAATCCTACGAGCAGTTTATAGCAGTATTTTAGTGAGTTTTAAATCTCATAGTTTTTATATCAATTTGAATATTTACTGCCCCTTATAATTTCATTTTTATACAATCTGCTGAAGTGTGCTGAGTTCTGCTGAGGCCTTTAATTGAGGTCAATACATAGATAATGATAGAATTTTTGAAAGTGTCTTGAAATTCAATAAGATTTTGTGGTCTTTTGTCATGAGGCCAGCTATGAACATCAGTGTTTCAGGTCTACCTTCATTATTTCAGTTTGCCTTTTGTAGTAGTGTCTAATCAGGAGAACAAAAATCTCTGCTTTCTCGGTCAGATATACTTGAAATCTAGCACTTTGACCAGTAAGCCTTTAATATCCTGTATTTTTAAATCAAATTACTTGTTAATGGTTTCTGTTTTGCTACTTCTTTCATACAATTCTTTTCAAACAAAAAAATGAAGAAATAGAGCCACAAAGATGATGAAGGGAATGGAACATCTCCCTTATGAGGAGAGACTGAGGGAGCTGGGTCTCTTTAGCTTGGAGGAGACTGAGGGGTGACCTCATTAATGTTTATAAATATGTAAAGGGTGAGGGTCAGGAGGATGGAGACAGGCTTTTCTCAGTGATGTCCAGTAATAGGACAAGGGGGAACGGGTGCAAGTTGGAACATAGGAGGTTCCGGATGAACATAAGGAAGAACTTTTTCACTGTAAGAGTGACAGAGCACTGGAACAGGCTGCCCAGAGAGGTTGTGGAGTCTCCTTCTCTGGAGACATTCAAAACCCGCCTGGATGCATTCCTGTGTGATGTACTCTAGGTGACCCTGCTCTGGCAGGGGGGTTGGACTAGATGATCTTTCGAGGTCCCTTCCAACTCCTAACATTCTGTGATTCTATGATTCTGTGATTCTGTGATTCTGTGAAATGTCCATGTATGCAATTGTGCATCAATTGTCCAAATAGTCCTAATCTACCTTTAAACACCTCTCATGCTCTTTTCAGATGTACATGCATAGGTAAAATTGTTATGTTTAATTTCTTTGCTAAACTGAGTAATAATTACACTATTTTTATATTGGATGAAGGAATAATTCACAGTAGCTGCTCTTACCTTCTAGGGAAACATGCTCCAGGGAGTGCTCTGTTGGTGGTGGTCTTGGGGAGCCCAGCCTCCTTGTCCTCACAGCTGGGCTCCACCTAATGAAAACTCAGGCCCAAGAAGCTTGGTGAGCTTTGAGGACCTGGATCTTATCCATTGGTCCTAGGGCCAGGAAATGCCATCCAGGACCAGGAAGCACTCCTGAGCTCCAGAGCTTCAGTGGAGTCAGCAGAAGTATTTCTGAGAGGGTCAGGTACTCAGTTCATTTTGGGAAAGGCAAAGCTCATGTTGACATGGACTCAAATGTCACTGGCCATTTTTGCAAGTAGTACATAACATTTTTGGTGTTCTTTGGCAATGTCTGTGTTCATATTTCCTAGCAAAAGTTTCTGATCTCAGCACGGCTTCTTTCAGCCCATTCTCTCACCCTGCTGAGGTTCTTGTGAATGGCAGCTCTACCCACCAGCACATCAAGCTGGTGTCACCTGCATTGTGTCATCTGTTAACTCAGTGAGTGCCCATTCCTTCTCAGTGCCCAAACTGTTTATGGAGATCATCAACACTGTCAGTCCCAAGTGCCAGTAATGAGCATATAATAGCTTCCAGTTCCTGTCAGAAAGATCTTCCAATTTAGATTTCAGAAGTCTAATATTTAGATAATCCCTTCTTTGTAAATTAGCAGTGTGCACAGAAGAGAAGTATCTTGACTGCTTATTCCGGTGCATTTGAGACACCATGGCTTTTACATACACAGGTCCAGCTTAGCTTTGGTTGCCTTCAGTGGTGTGTTCTCCTCCCCAGTTCAGTTGAAAGAAAATCCTGTGGTTTAGGAGAACTCAGAACTCACTAATAGAAAACTTTTATTTGTCTCATTTCTTCTTTTGCTTAATGTTCCTTAGTGTTGCCTTGTGTCATGGTAAAAATTTAATTTTCCCCTTCGTTAATACTGTCAAGTTTACATTCAGTTACATAGATACTCAAAGTCCAATGTATTCAAAATACAGCTCTGCACCCAAGGAGTACAAGAACATAGGAAGAATAAAGAATGAAACTTTAGGAAATTCATACTCTACTTTCAAAACAGAAGGCTCCCTTCCTTAAAGGCTACTCAGTATCTCATATTTAATGCTCAATACATTGCCTATTTAAATACAGAACACAACCTACTTGCATGCATTTAGCTAAACTTCATCAACTTTGAGTTTCCTTTTGAAAACCAGTGTCTCATGATTCCACTGTGACCAATTAGGATGACATCTTTCAGTTTGACCTTGCCATTCAATAAGCAAACCTGATGTTCAAGTGTTCTCAGACCTCAACACACTGAAACTAACCATGGCCAGCAGCAGTTAGTATTCAAAAATGTAGAGTCTAAAGCCACCAAAATGAATTGGCTTTTGCAGAAACAACACGGAAACAAAAATTTCAGTTTTTATCATTTACAGGGATGGTAGGTTTCTACTTACAACAATTATTACTCTCTAGGGTGATGTAAGCACTACCTTGACCTTGACAATTAAATCCCATTCTGTCAAAGGAATAGAAAAAAAACATAAGCAGGCTCAGTTCCAAAAACGTACAATATTGTTACTGCAAAAACAACAATGGGATTCCCAAGGTACTCACTTTCATACAATTGTCAGCAAGATGCAGGTATGCTACTACACAGCTGTCCATGAAGGATTATGAAGTTATAGGAAGGTTTAGGGATGATGCTATGTCTGGGATGCACTGACACAGGGAGCCAAACATGAAATCAGGGTTAAGAACACTACTGAACTCAAAAGACAGTGCAAATTATAATCAAGATAATTACTGTAGCATTTTACCTCAGACCAAAACACCTGGGTCAGGCGCATGCCTTACACATGTCTTTGTGAACATGACAAAGGCTGTTGCAAGTGCAAAATCTAGAGCAAATGCTACTCTTCCTCCTTCAGGCACAATCTGTGTTGTTGCAGGGAGTTGTTTCCTCCTAAGGAGCTTTGAGAAGGAATTTTCAGGAGATGCTTGTATTCAGCTGATGCCCTTGCCCCACAGACTCCTATCTGGAAAGGAAATAAAGAGAGGAAAGAGAAGAAAGAGAGGAAAGGGAGGAAAGAGAGGAAAGGGAGGAAAAGGAGGAAAGGGAGATGCCAATCAGACCATTTTGCCTTGAGTTTTCCTTCAAATCAAGTTCATGCTACTGTCTGTGACTCTAGCTCAGAGCATGTGGGTACACACAGTTCAGTGACAGGGAAACACCAATATTACACTATCCATTTTGCTGAAGTTGATGGGTGAACCTGCAAAATGTTGGAGCAAAACTGAATGGCCTAAACCAGGAGCTCCTAGTCAGCTGCTACGGAACCTGGAAGAAATGGTTCCAAAAGTACTACACCACAGCACATGAGTGCTTGTAACTTTGGTCTTTTGTCTCTGATTTCTTTCCATGTCCTCTAGCAAAACTGGATAGAATTGCACTGTTTATTTCCAGCGCAGGTATAAAGATAGACAGGAAAAAAAGTGGTCAAAATTAATCACACCAATGGTTCATCTCATCGCTCCTGGCTTCCCACAGAAGGCTCTGCTTCCCCTGAGGATGTTAATTGTACTTGCTCCACTCTCTCAACACATCCATTTTAGGCGAGAGAAAAAACTAATCTAAAATATTTTTTTGCTACCTGGCAATAAATTCTCTGTTTTTACAATTATATCATTGGTCTTCTTCATAGTTTATGATATGACTTGATTTACAATATTCATAATGTCACTAAATAGCTGCAGCTCTAGCCTATAAATATTAAGGTGTGTGGCTTCTTCATTTATAAATGGAGCTGATGATGAGAGAAAATTGTATAAAGTGTTGTGGGCTGCAGGAGGTGTGAGCTGAAGGGCTATCAGTCTGCCTTCCTAATCTAATCTTAATATTTATCACTCAGCTAGAGAGAAGTCCTCTCCCTTCACAATATCTGCATTGCAATGCTTTAAAATTGTTAACATTTCCCCTAAACAGTTGTGATGTCCTCTTATTTACTATGAGAGATGATGGGGAGGTATGAAGAATGTGAAAGTTGACCAATGTTAATAACCTCACAATTCATTTGAATGGGAAGAAGAGAGCCACACATAAAAAGGTGCTTTCCATGACTTATTTCAAACTCTGTCCAGAATGAGAGGTCTTATTTTTAATCAAGATTTACTTATGCAACAGTGTATCTGTCTATCAAAAGAACAAGGTACATCTTTATTTACCAGAAAGTCATCATTACATTCATCATTTTCAGAAGTAAATTCATATTACAGTGGTGACTATCCCTTGACTAGTTATAAGGGCTCCAAGATATTTAAGAAACTGATGAGAGAAAATAATTATTAAAATTCTGGCCTTACTGGATTTAATGCCTGTTTTAAAAACCTTTGGGGACAGGCATTATATGATGATGTGAAGGGCTGTAAAAGTTTTTCTGCTCCTGACCTAAGAAATGTCATTAATGAGTAATGTAACCATCTCAAACTTGTAATAATATTTTTACAGCAAAATTTTACATTATAGGTTCTTTTTAGCTACATATTATCTGTAGTTCTTCAAACTGTCTGCCACCACTGAAGCTTTAGAAAAAGTGGGCTGAAAGAAATTGGGTACCATTTAGCAATCTTATCACAGCAGCTGCTGACTGGAAGAAATTGTTGCACACAGTGGGAAGGCAGCACAAAAACATCCTGTTTGGATACATGCTTTGCTCTCTTAAAACGCACTGGAACTTGAGAGGCTTGGCTCAAAACACTGCCATCCCTGGCAGACCTCTTAACCTCTCTTCCAGCTCTGCCATGCCACAAGAATAGCAGGATTATTAGATGCCAAATGGAAGTTACTGCTCCATTGAAATGGAAACATGCACAGAGAAAGTTCATCTTTGATTTGGGTTGGCAAGTACACTTGAGGATGTTTTTCAATAGAGAGATAATAGAGCCCATGAGTGTCAAATATCCTGCAGAGCATTTATTGTAGCACAGCCACAAGCCAGCTCAGTGCTAAGAAATATGTGGACAAGAAAATGCTATCTAAGTAATTTGGAAACCAACCTTCCCTGTCTCCTTTCTCATAGTTTCTTTCCTATTTGGAGAATCCATTAAAACTTCAGAGGAAGTGAAAAAAAACAAACCAAGAGGTTACAAGCTTCTGTGAATTGTCTTGAGCTGCTCTCTTGTCAAAATTAAGTTAGACAGATGTGTGGAAAGCAATTCTTAGAGCTGGCTCTCCAAAGATTTTCAGTAGATATCATTTTTCCTTTGAAAGACACTTCAGAATCTACCCTGTTCTCTGGGTTTTGGATGCCATGTCATTCAAAGGCTGTATTTTCTGCTTACATGCTGAGCTAGAGGTCAGTGGTCCTAGGCTGTGCTCGGGACTCTTCCAGTTCTTGTGTCTTTCTCATTTTTCCCCTGCTTCTTCCAGAACTCTTGTGTCAACTGAGAGCAATTTATTGCTTTTATGAAAGTATAAAGCATAAAGTGAAATAAAAGGAGTCTTTTAGAGTTTGAGAGATGGGAAAAAAAAAAAAGAAATAATTGAAATGAAGTACAACAAGGGAGAATATTATCAATTATTGTTTGCTCTATAGCTATTAAATGGGAGAGCTGGTCAGCTAGCCCAGCCAAGGCTAACAAAATTTTCTTCTCTCTCTTAGCCAATGCCTGGGGGGATCACTAACCTATCAGACTTTTTGGTCTAGTGAGAAACGACCAGTTTTCAGTCAGCAGTCAGAGGCATCAGTGACAGCGAGACACTGAGATACAGCTTTAGGGGTTTCTTACCTCTTCCCAGCTGGGGTTAGGGAACTTTGAACTGAGCAGAACTCCCCAGATTGCAAAAAAACCCCACAAAAGCAACTCTGTTGATCAACCTCCCTCTGCTTTTGAATAAATAATGTTCTGTTTTGAAAGAAGTTGCCCTGGTGTCCTGTGATGAGAACCTGTCATGCCCAGGTGAGCCCATGAGGGTAAAGCAGTCGCGCAGGTACACTGGTAGGGGTGATGTTCCCCATTAAGGGGCAGACATAAAAAGATCTTCCACAAAAGGGTGTTCCTGGAATGAAAAGATCAGAGCCATAGCTCAGACTGAGAACACCACCGGTTTTTCTATCTCTTTGAAATGTCCCCATCTTAAATAACATTGTCAAGTATGTCTGGCTACAAGTGCTTGCCTAAAATAACTTTATTTTAGTAGTGAATGAAATCATATTCATAAATAAAAGAGAGATTGGCCTATCTCACTCAAATACATAAGACTTGTCCAGGATGAGCATCATAGTATTTCAAGTATGGGCTAAATTTAGACTGGATTAATGAAACTGCAATAAGGCATTTGCACTGTCTTGAGAGTTATTTACTTCAGTGATGATTAAATAGCTCAGAAACAGGTTAAGTAAGGAAAGGAAATCACCATTAAATAGAAAGAGGATACACACTATTTAAACCAGATCAAATTTGTGTGTATAGACGGAGATTTAATAATTTAATTTCTGACACATTTTAACATTTAACACTGTGAAAAGCCTCTGCTATGCCAATTACATTCCTGGCATTTTTACAGCTGGTTAGTGTGTAGAGGTAACAGTGGGGTCTGTATCTGTAAAGGCCCTCTTTTCCTTTCTGGCAAGAAAGTTATGATAGAATTTATCCCCATTTTGTACATGTGTGTTGGGACACTAAACCTTCTGAAGAAAAGCATTATTTAAAATTGGTATTTGCTCTGTTATATTTACAGAGAGCCATGTCCTCTCAATACCCTGTTAATCCCCACACCCTGTTTGTGTCTGCATAGGCAGTCAACCTTTCACAGCACCCCAGAGGAATACACCTCCTCGGCTTTCAAATGGGTGAAATCAACCAAAAAAATTGCTTTTCCAGCTCAAAAAAAAAAAATAAAAAAAAAGAGCAGAGCACAATGAGAACTTCATGCCTTGTGGAATATAATTACAGCTGTCAGGAACCTCCTGCCGTGGTCATGGGATTTGGATGTTTATTATATAACATTGCTGGGACTGGCTGTGCCAGTGCAGTGATGAATGGAAACATGTCACTTGCCATGTACACGTAGAGAAACGTGCATGCATCTATGGCAATAAAAGCAAATTAAGATGAAAGGAAGGGAGAGGGGGCAGAAGTCTGGTTAGTCATAAAGCCAGATGATTTGGTGGAACAACTTATACCAACTACAACTGCCCCTTTGTCTCCCTATGAAAGCCTGGACACTGGTGGACAAGGTATGAGAGTGGCCATGGATGCCCCTGAAGGATGGACCTAAAGGGTTCTCTCAGGAGGTACTGAGCTCTACATGACCTGGCAGTTTTAGTTCACCCACTGTCTCTAAGCAAGATATTTTAGTACACCTGACATCAGTCCCAGGGGCTGCCTGAACAAGAGTAACATTATATGAACAAGGCCTGCTCATCTTGCGTAAGAATTAGAGCTGGCACAGGGACAGGGTTACAGCTGGGACTCCTTGTTGGCTGCACCTATAATACAAAATTTATTTGCTCTGGGAAATGATCTTCAGCTCCTGGACAAGTGGTGTGGAGTGACTCAGAGCACAGTGCCTTGGAGTCCCCTCCAGGGAGGAGCAGCCACTTCCAGGTTGTGAAGCACATAGCCTGGGGTAACTCCTGGGCTGCATGGAGTGTATTTTAGCCATCAGGCACAGGTAATTTTGGGTGTGTGGCTTATTGTAGATGCAAATTTCTGAAATTATGTGGGCTGTGTTTCAGCCCATCAGGATGATACTTTTATAGCATGAAGTACGGGGTATGCAATGTATATCCCAGGGAATGATATGAGGGCAGGTGGGTATTTGGAGGTGCAAAAATTCTTCTGATATCATTGAAGTTGGTTGGACAGAGGGAGCCGAGCCTGGGACTCACTCTTCCATGCTACCCACTGGGAGTAGTCCCTGGGGTGGACTTCCCTTAAAAGTGAACTCAGGTTTTTGTTTTCAATTGTTTTTATTAATGGGAACACATCAGCTCATTCCAAAAGAGAGCTCCCATAAGCAAATTAACATTTCTGCAGCATGAGCAATTATGGGATCAGCTCACCCAGGGGTGAACTGGGGAACTAAATTATTAGGCAGTGTAGAGGTATCAGCGATTCTGATCTGGCTGCAATAATATATTTACTACATCTTTTAATTACATTTGGGAATATTAAAACATTCTCCATTAACTGTTTCTTGCCCAGTAATATTGTTGAAGTCGGAGACCAAGGATTTTCACACACATCTGTAGAGTGTCCTTCAGAGAAGAAAAATAAGAAAAGATTCTTAAAATTAGACAGTGACTATTTGTGCTCTCCCTGTCTGTGGCTTTCCGATTGTCCAGATCAGGACACAACACATCTCTCATCCAACCCTCAGCAAAAAGCCCCTGGTTCATTGTTTAGCTGAGGATCCTTCAATAAAGGCATCAGGACAGAGCAGATGCAAGGCTAGAGACTGGGAAAGGAGGAGGTCTCTGATGCAGTAACAATGGCATTTTCTACCAGTGGGAAGTTCTTGAAATCTTTTCCTGTTAATCAAACCACACAATCACTCCTACTATATAGAATTTGTGATGTAATAATTTAGTCCTCTTTAGTATGTTTTTGGCAAAACTAATCTTTACTACTATCTGTTTTTTTAAGCCCAAATATTCTTTACTCTGAAACCAGGAAATATTGGGTCAATTTATGAAACAGAAGAATATTACTCCTTTCTTCTCTGGTGTTACATACCATACTTTACCATACTCAGCTTGGTTCACCCTCTTAATCTCTTGAACCACATACAAATTGTTTGGTTGTTGAATAATAACATATTTAGCTTAGGTTAGTTCTCATGTTAAATTAATTAGTAAAGACAGAATAAAGACAGAAAAAAGTTAATAAGCTAGTTAATAAGAAGACTTAAAATAACTTTATAAAGAAAAAACGTCCTAATACATTTATCTAAAAATAGTAAAAAATTGTTCTGTGATATGTAGGCTGAGAGATGTGCCAACAATTTGGTGGTTTCCAGGTGGCTCTGTGTTATATACTTTGTTGAAAATGCTGCACTGAAAGTGAGCAAAGAACAATATAAGAAAGGAGAAGGTGTTTAGAAGCAGCATACAGCCCTACCTGTCCCCTGAAGACATTTATGCATAACAATTGCTGCACAGCATCCTTCTGAGAAATCTTCGAAGAACCCCTACACAGAGCTCTCCTGCTTGTCTGTGGCACAGGCAACATCTTCAGCTGGATAATTAGAGAGCAACGAGCTGGTAAGGACTGTGTAATCTATATAACAATAACATTAAAAAAAAGTCAATGTTCTGGGGACTATGTCAGTGATCAGGGCAATATAATTCCTATAATTAAAAGCAAGGCAAATATTACAGGAAAAGTAGGCCAGTCTTTAGGCTGGTGTATCCCTGATGCAAATGGAAACAGGATAAAGAAAATTGTGTAATGTGATCTAAAGCAGACAAAAATTCTGTTGTTCTGAGGTTGCTAGAGACCCTTCATTAACTGCCTTCAGTTTTCACACGCCCTCCCAGCAGGCAATGTTTTCATAAGCACAGTGAAGCTGTTGCAGTCAACGCAAGGATTATCGGAGGAGACTGTCATAAAATCCAGCGAGTGGAGCATAATTAAGACCTATTTTGTACAAGGACAGTTTAAAGGAGACTACAATAATGCTTATTTCAGAACTGGTGGTCTTAAGCACTGGTGCTTTTCTGACAGTAGCTTCAGTCACTGAATTTTAACATACGCAGCTTTGCATTTTCAGAGATATTGAGGTTTCAGTCAGTATTTAACATTTGTACAAGCTGCCTGAGAAAAAGTTTCTGAGGAAAGGATAAGGCACTGTAACATGAAAACAGAAGGATATTTCCTTTCATCATCTCCAGCACCACCTCGGTGGCACACTAGAGAGATGATCTTGTCTCACATGCCATTGCTGCAACCCCTTCTCTTCTCAACTCCCTCCCAATAGCTTCTCCCCTTGCATGGGACTTGCCCAGCTTTTACAAAAAATACCCAATGAAAGGAGTGGTTTACTCTTGTGAAGAGTGGTTAGAGATTGCTGTGGCCTTATGGTTCAGCTTATGTAATTTCCATCTTCTTTTGTCCTCTCTATCTTCCCCAAAAATTATCTTACCACCTGACTTCTTCCCCATGTAAATTTACTCTCTGTCCAATCCCTACAGGCATGTTATTTCCCCCACATGCTAACCCAGAAGTATATAAATTCTGTGGATCCAGACAATATTACCAGACTTTATTGCACCATGAGCCTCACCTCTCCTTCCAGGCTTTGGGGTGACCCCGCTCCCTCACTGTTTTATCCTGGCCTCAGGGTCACACACTGAGTGCTGAGCAGGAACTCTGCCCTGACAGTAGTTTTACTCTCCTCCTGTGACAGACTTTACCAAACAGCGTATGGTAGACGTCTGCAGACGTTTTAATGCAAAAAAAATAAAAATAAAATGAAAAATATATAAAAAATGAAATCATAAAGATATTTGAAATATTTATTTTAACTTTTCAGTAAAACAATCTCAACATTTCAACAATTCTTACATTTACCTGCTTTCCCATGTCATTGCAAAATTAATTCTACATCCAATTCAGGGTTGCAAGGATTTTTTAGTAAGAGGAGGATATACTTAACTCTACATTGAATTAATTTGAGGGAACTAGTGTACTAGAAGCTCTGTTCCTCTAATTGTAAAGATTCATTAATATCATGGTACTACATTTATTTTTAATATTTTCTATATTTATAATTCACCTAAAAAATTGAGTCATAAGCAATTTTCTAACTGTTCAGATGTTTTACCTTCATAAATAGAACAGCAAAGTCATTTCCTTGGGTCACTGTGAAACAATGGGCTTGATTTAGTTAGCATCCTGTAATGAATTCTCTATTTAGAGAATCAATTCAAATTAGGGTATGGAACTTCTTTGGTGAATTATTGGGTTATTAAGCTTAGTGATGTCAGTGTCTGGGGTTTTTCTTTTTCCTGCTATCAAACCCAACCTATTAGTGTCTAAGGTAAAAGTCACAAGTTCGTTTCATACTGAGAAATGTATTAATGTCCATAATTAAACACAGCGACCAGGTAGCACAACGTGAGGGAATTGAGAAGTTGGCTAAAATTTAGACATATGCTGCAAAGGCAAATAGATCCTACTGACCTTTTTCCTGCAGGTCTCTTTGTTGTGATTTGGCTTAACACACTGAACTAACAGCAACATGTAAAGGTATGGAAAGAATTTAGAGTTGCAATCATTTTGACTATACTTGTGGAAATTATATATAATGCAATGGCCTACAGTAAAAGGTATCCATAGATAGAACTTGAAAGTGCTAGTTAAATGTGTTAGGTTAACCTTGACTGACTGCCAGATGCCCACCCAGCCACTGTTTTATTCTTAACCTATATTCCTGTTAGCTACAGTACAGTGGCTTACATGCACATCCATGTTTGCTCTGACAGTCATACATCACCTGCCTATCTTCTGCTTATGACTTAGAAATCTAAAATACATCATCTTCTGCTGTTTTTCATCGTCATTACTGACTCTGGTGAGTATTTCGGATAAATTGGTTTCTCTGTGGGAATAACTGTCCTTATAAATCATGTTCCCTATTAAATCTCATAAATCTTGGAGTGAAACGGACACTGATTGAACAATATTCTCTGCAAGAATGAATATCCAAAAGTCCTACTACTCCAGACTTGAAAACTTAGTTATTTTCACTTCTTACAGTTTTACCCACTGACTTAAGCCAGGAAAAAACAAAACCGCATGGATTGAAAAGGGATAGTGGAAGAGGACAGTTACAGGACACCAAACCTGATGTCCTTCATTGCTCTGCCAACAGGATCTCACAGGTCCCAAGCAGAGCCTGGGAACCCATGCTGGAACTAGAAAGTACCTCCAGAAGACCAAGACCATATCTATATCCCTTGGCAAAACATTTTATGGTAACTTTACCCCACTTTTCTAATCACACCTTTTTGAATTCTGTTTGCTGCAACAAGTCTTTGTTTCTCAGTATGTCTTTTCCAAAAGTGTATGATGTTTCATCACAGATATTTATCGCAGGTCATTAAGTTGCCTCACAGTGTCCTTTTTAGTGTCTCACTGAACATCATTCATCCATATTTTGATTTGTTCTTGTAACTTAACTCTGAATGCTATACGATTTTTCAATGTCTTTGTTAACTTAGAGACACAAAGGGTGGCAAGATAAAATTACTTGATTTAGAGACTTTCAGGTGATAATCACATCAATAAACTCAAAAAAAAATACTCAAAATTCAAAAACTAACATTTTTGGGGGCTAGTAATTATTAACTATGTCTTTGAGTAGCTGAATAACTGTAGTTCAGAGAACAGCAGTGAATCATTGAAGTTTTTTCTAGGGCAATTTATTTAGGATAGTTTTAGCACAAGACCAACTTACTTCTGAATTAATGAATGAGGTATTTTTAGAAAGTTTGAGAATGTCATCATGGTACAGGGTGGTAGATGGGCATATTGATTCTCCTTCCAAATTCAGGTACAAGACATTAGCCTACTGGTAAAGGCTCAGGTTGGTTTAGTGGCTTCTGAAGATCACCAGAGGATTTATGCCACATAAATTTGGCATCATACAAATGAATTTGCTGCTTGAGGACACAGCAGGGGCTGTGTTCTAGGAGGAAGAACTCACAAAGGAAAGTAAATGAGGAGTCACTGAGAATGAGGAGATACCTGAGGCCTCAAGACAGAATTGTGAGGACTGATCTATCTATTTGTTAAAATGGAAAGTAAGTGCTGTGTTAAGTGAACACATCCCACATTGCTGTAAGCATATAGCAGGGCAGGACAGTGGTAGGTCTGCCTGGAAGAAAAATATGAAAAGTATAGTCAGAGTGCGTGTTTTTCCAAGGCTGATGCTCACAAACTTTAAAATTGTGGATCTGACAAAGCCTGTCAGATACAAAATCATATTCGCTTGACTAGTCCAACAGGAACATCAGTCTATTTGGCTAGATAGATTTCTGTTTTCTAAATAATAATTTCCAAAGTCTGGCTCCTGTTTAATGTGCTTTCCATGTCTTTTTAGTCATTTATGGGCATTTTATTCTGAAGGGAAGCTGGGGAGAGGAGATGAACTCCTGAATAATTTTATGGAGATGTCTGTATAATCATTGCATTTGAGAAACGGACTTGAAGATTTTCAGTTTAAGTCAAATTGTTTTCATATTCTAAGGTTAAATGAGAACACTCTTTTCTCCAACAGTGTTCTCTAAAAATCAGTTCTTGGAAAAAGTATGCTATTTCTGCATAAATAAGTCTTTTATCATCCTATTCTGGTGGTAATCAACACCTACAAAAAGATAACAAAAAAAGCAAAATCAGTAGACATACTGCAATAAGGTCTATTGCAGCCATGCCTTGCCTTGGTGATCCCAACCTGCAGGCTTAACTTCTCAGCTTGACCTCATACCTGCCTCATCACCATGACTTGTTTGGCAACCTGATCCTTATTAGTGTTGCCATACATGGTCTGGTCCCCCTGATTCTGACTGAGGCCGTGGCCCAGCTCCTACCTCCCCTTCCCTTGAGGAGCAGCTGCCCTTGCTACTCCCTGGCTTTAAACAGCTGATGTCTGTCTGCTCTACCTTCTGTTGGGAAATACTTCAACAGTAAGGTATACAGTTTCCAAAGGCATTCTTAAAGAATAATACAGATCAAATGAGGGAGTCTAGAAAGAAATCACAAAATAATCATAGGTCAAGAGAACCACACTGGCAGCAAGGACTGAAAGAAACAAGGTCTTTTAACCTATGAATGAGAAAAGTCAGAGAAGTAGTCTAAGTATATTTAAAGGACTGTGCAAACAGGAGAATATTCTGTCTGTACACGTAATGAATTGGATAAGAAGTGAGAGGCCTTGTTAGCGGTAGGAATAAGTACAAGTTAGATTTGTTAAAAGATATCTAAGGATATTGACAGCAAAGAAGTAGAACAGGTCATCCGAGGAGACAGTGGAGTTTCCAATTTTGTAGGTTAGGTAAATACTCATCAAAAACAATGTATACATACTTGACCTTCCCTTGCGATGAGAATGGATATGTCATCCTCTGAGGCCCAACTGAGGAGTGCTGCTCTGAATCTGGGTCATTTCTTGAAGTCCATAGGCTCTTCTGCAAAAACCCACCCCTCAAAAAGCTGTCTTTTACATGGTGCTGCTCCTTACGGCTTGTTCATTGCTGAAACCCTGACTTTCTGAAGACCACTTGTGTGCAAGTGACCTTTTTCTCTTACAACTAGGGTGAATTTATTGAGGTAAATTACTCTTTCCTTCTTAAGGTAAGGGAAAAGCAAGGTGAGGGGAAGAATACTGAACAATTTTATAGAAATTAGGCTGCTTTTCAACTGAAAACTCAAGTATTTTTAAAGGCATGATCCCTACATCTCGCATTTTCTGACAACTCCACATACAGTAGTAGCTGCATCTATCACAATATTTTCAGTGCATACTGTGATGTGTGACAAACTGCTTAATGGTATATACAAGCTGTTATGGCTGTCAGTGACTGAGACGTAATCAAGTTTGTCTTGTGGCCTCTTAGCTGATTATCTTGGTGAAAGCAGCCACAGCGAAGGCAAAAATGCTCTTTGGTGAGCAGCCTTCTGCCTTCCTGGCAGAAGATGCTGCTCTTTATCACCACACTGCAGCACCCCATTTAGTGAAGGATGTAGGCAGATTTCTTTGTATCAATGTTTAACTAGATAGCCCCATTATTTTGAGCCTGATTTCAAGTTTTTGCTCAAAGGAAGCAAGACTTCAGGAAAAGTCTCCAGTGAACAAAGAGGAATTCTAACAGCTGAAGATCTAAGTTTGCTCCACTTTAAGTAGGTTTTACTGCAGAAAAAAAAAATCATAATGCATAGAGCTACAGAGAGCTGTAATTCAAAACAAACAAAAGTGTACATGCAAAAACCTGTTTCACACAAGTATGGCAAGTACCTTCAGTGATTTTTCAGAATAAAAAGAAACCTTTTGATGATTTCTTGCCTGGTTAAAAATCATTTGCAGCCCATATTGGCAGCAGTGTTTCTTTTTTGTGCTCTACCACTAAGGACTGATCCCCAGAATGGAAACATTCACAAAAGTGAAAAATTCTTTCCCTGATCTCAAGTTTGGAAATCTGAAGAAACCAAAGTAAAATGTATTGGAAGATATGTGTCTTCTGAAGTTGAAGCATCTGTACTGCTTCCTCTTTTCTTTCTCTTTCAAAACACAATTTAGATCTACTCTCATTTATCATCTTCTAATTTAGAGTGGGAGGGTTTTCTTCAAAGTTTATTACAAAATGCATGTTCTGTCTCCTACAATAAGCAGAGAGCACTGGCCAGTTGCCCAAGTAATTAATCAACATGAAACTTTTATCAAGACATACTGCAAAGGATATGCACTACCTTGTACCAGATTCTGTCACTATTAAGGTGATAGGATGAAATTTCAGCCACAAATCGGTTTCCCTTGTTGTTAAACTTTGTCTCATTTGAGAAGGTGATAACTAACATCAAATAATATTTTAAGACTCCAGCAAGGAAATGTTTTGCAAATGCTAATGTCCTCATAGAAGTAAGTACTGTACGGTTATCTTCATTTATTGCTACCTTATCCTTCAGATAAGCAAAGAAGAGTTCTAGTTTAATTGCACAGCAACAAAGCCAGAAATAGACACAGATAGTGACAAATGCAGCAGAATTTCTCAGCTAGTCAGAAGATTGCCAACAAGTGAATAATACTGTAAGTGGTTCCCTGTTTGGTAACTGGATGCTAGACCACTTTTGACTGAAGAATATTTCAGATGTTTAATAACATGTAATCCATCTGCTTTGCTCTATTTTCTGTGTTTCCTTACCAAACAATGCTACTAAAGATCTTTTTATCACCCTCCACATGAGCATTAAGTTCATTGTTCCATTTCCATGTTTATGGAAAAAAGGGAATGTGTGATCTTTCTCTTTATTTGGTGTGGAGATCCCTCAGCCTAGAGCCACAAGAATCTCTTACCACCCCCTTAAAACTGGAAGCAACAGTAGTTGCAGCACTAGGCAGGCACGCATGTTAAACAGCCCGAATGTGACCTTTTCCAGACCACAGTTTGATTTTTGTCTTTGTGTCTTACTCAAGAAACAAGATTTCTTACAGACCCTCTTTCTTGGCTTCTTATTCTGTAATATGGGCTTTTTGAGAAGGGGAATTAACTAAAGCCATTAGGTGTATCCTGTAAAGCTTCCTGACAACCTGCATAGTCCAAAGATGCTGTCCCTAGAAAGGATGCCAGGTGCCCCCTTTAGCTTTGGCTCCCTTTAGCTTCTCAGTTCTCCATCTGCTCCAAAGCAATCACTGTATCTGAGAGGCATATTAGGGACTTAGATGTATGGATAGTCTAGTTATTTGATGGCTCTTTGGATTTATGACAAGCTTCAAACAGTTGTTGCATATACCTCATTGTTATTTTCTCCCAAAAAAAGAAGCTGCTAGAATTTTTTAGCAGTCAATACCCTACATCAAAGCATGCCAGCACATCTGTGCCAATACTCAGACAAAAAAACATTCAAATACCTGAACAGCTAATTCCCCTCTGCAAATCTCCTTGTGGCATTCTGCAGTCAGATCCCTCTCCTCCTCCAAGCCACTGCTCTCCCTGATGAGAAATCATATTTTGTTTGGGTAGCAGACTCTTTTCCTCAAGGTGCGCCGAAGTCACTGACTTACACTTCAGTAGCTGGTGACAGCAGTGTGCCCACTGGCTCCTGAGGATTGCAGCTGTTCGTACCCTTCACTGCTCAAATTCAGTGTGCTTACGGGACCTCGAGGAAAAATGTTCGTCTGAATATCTGAGGCTGTGTTGTACAATATGTTGTCTAATTTCAACCCTGTGGTATGCTGGCTTCCCTTGGAGGCTTTCTTAATGTAGTCTTATTGCTCGATATACTCTGGTGGTTGCAATGCACTTAGCTCGCTGGGAATGGGGCAAAGCAAAACTACTTGAAAACAAACACTGCTCATCATTGATAGGGGGAGGAATCACAGAATCACAGAATTCTAGGGGTTGGAAGGGACCTCGAAGGATCATCCAGTCCAACCCCCCTGCCAGAGCAGGGTCACCTACAGTACATCACACAGGAACGCATCCAGGCGGGGTTTGAATGTCTCCAGAGAAGGAGACTCCACAACCTCTCTGGGCAGCCTGTTCCAGTGCTCTGGCACTCTCACAGTGAAAAAGTTTTTCATGATATTCACATGGAACCTCCTATGCTCCAGTTTGCATCCATTGCCCCTTGTCCTATCATTGGTCATCACTGAAAAAAGCTTGGCTCCATCCTCCTGACACTCACCCTTTACATATTTGTAACCATGGATGAGGTCACCCCTCAGCCTCCTTTTCTCCAAGCTAAAGAGACCCAGCTCCCTCAGCCTTTCCTCATAAGGGAGATGTTCCACTCCCTTAATCATCTTAGTGGCTCTGCGCTGGACTCTCTCAAGCAGTTCCATGTCCTTCTTGAACTGTGGGGCCCAGAACTGGACACAATACTCCAGATGTGGCCTCACCAAGGCAGAATAGAGGGGGAGGAGAACCTCTCTTGACCTACTAACCACCCCCTTTCTAATGCACCCCAGGATGCCATTGGCCTTCTTGGCCACAAGGGCACATTGCTGGCTCATGGTCATCCTCCTGTCCACCAGGACCCCCAGGTCCCTTTCTCCTACACTGCTCTCCAGCAGGTCAGCCCCCAGCCTGTACTGGTGCATGGGGTTGTTCTTCCCCAGATGCAAAACTCTGCACTTGCTCTTGTTGAATTTCATTAAGTTTCTGGAAGGAGCATGGAAACACAGACCATGGTGATACAACTGGACAGGTCAGGCAGCCTCTTCTGTTTCAAAGGCATAGGCAGCCCCCACTAACCAGGCTGCAAATACTACCTGGTCCATCCAGCTGTGAAGCAGATGGTGACCAGAGCCCGTCTACACCATTCAGTTGCCCTCACTGGGACAGAATCCAGCATCTTCAATGCACTGACTGAAGGGGGCAGCTGGTCCAAACGCAACTCTTGAAAAAAACGAGGGTCTTTTGTTTTTGAGGAGACTGACAATGCCATAATGGCATCACCCCAAACATTTTCATATGAGGAACATAAAAAAAAAAATAAAAACAGGTAGACAGGGCTATTCCATAATGCTTCTGGTGGTTACAACCCTGTTTTGAATCAATGTATCACTGCAGGATATTGCCTCCATAATATATTGCATCAATACATCAACAAAGCAGTGTAACTGATACTGCACTGTACCATAAATCACCAGCTGTAGGCTTTATTGATTAGCAGGATGTATATAGAAACACACAATTCTCAGAATGTTTTCACCTTGTATTTAAGGAATATGCAGAAAACAAACATTTAATTTCCTTTTAGAGGAGCACATGCTGTGTCTGGGAAAGAGGAGCAGTCTCAGATCATTCTCCCCAGTCCCTGGTGTGCTGCCATCTCTTACAGAGGAGCATTTCACATCCCCATAGCAACAGCAGGAGGAACACAATTTGGCTCTCTGAGAAGGACCCAGTCCATAGAGCGGCCCAGAGGTTTTGGCTTCCCACAACCCAGGCAGTGGTACTGGGGCTCCCCTTGGGACAAGAGCTGCCCCTGGACACTCAGACTACTCCCAGCACCTCACTTCTTCTTCTGAAAATTACTAAAAGTAATAAAAAGTGTTTTGGCAGCACGTTTGAAGGAGAGCCCATCCCTCCTCCCAAGACAGGAGTGACAGATGGAGAGAGTAGGTCAGGGGGAGCCTGGCTCCCAGCTGGTGCGTGGGTGCACTAAGTGCAGGGACAACTGGGCTCCTTGTGGTGGCATCTGGCTGAATCAGTGCTGGTGGTGTGGATTTCAAAGCTCCTTTACACCTTTCCTCCCCTCTTTTCTCCCCTCACTTCCAGATGCAAAATCTTATTGCCACTCTTTCCATCACTTTCTTTCCACCTTCAAGGAGGCCCACCACGGGACATAAAGCAGTTATTAATTTTCCTATGAAGCAATGAGGATATCTGCCAGCACCCTCTTCTGCCAGTTCAACATTTTATTCCAGGATATTTCATCCTTTTTGTCTGATCTGGGGCCTGGAGGAGGATAATCTTTTCCATCAGATCTGAAGAAAATAGCACAAAACTGTACATCTCAGATGGTACTCTCTAACTATGTCTCAGAATAAATTAGATTAAACAAACATGATGATTGAAATCCAGACAGGCAGGACATGATGGATACAATGGTCAGTCCCTGACATATGTGAACAGTAAAATCAGTTTTCTGAGAGAAAAAGCAGAGACAATTTGTGGTTCAGAAAGAAACAAGGTGATACAGACTTCAGACTGCTGCTATACCACAGGGAGATGGACCTTCCTGGTGGAAAAGCTGGACTCCAATACTATGACACTGTCCTTGAGACCTTCTTATACAAGTAAATCTTTAAAAATGAAAAATCCAAGGAAGAAGCCCTAGCTATTACCTGGTAATCAACATGTTATTCAGAGATTCTCTTAGTTTTTCCTATGACCACAGACAATTTTAATACAGAGAAGTCCCTCTCCAGACTGTCAGTGTCTACACAACTGTTCACAGAAATGCTGTGCTCTTTCTTTCAAGCAGAGAGGATGTATGCCATCTACCAGGTGGACAAATTTTTCATCCTGATACCTGGGGCCAAACAGCTTGTGATTAAAATATTTCAGAAGCATGAGTTCTGAGTGAAGAAGAGTCAGTCATGACTGCTCCAAAACTCCACTTTCCTCTAGGTGAAGCCAGGTCTTAAGACTGTTTTTGGAAGATTGAAGAAGGTTGAAACAAGACATCCATTCAGATTAATAAACTAGCCACTAGGTGGATTAATAAAATCAATAAGAGGAGGTTATTAATGTGGAATAAAAAGATAGTTAAAGGAAATTTGTACAAAATGTCTGTTCTGAAATAGCTCCCCTTTACTATAAATGAAAAGAACATAATCAGAATTAATTTAAAGAGTGCATGAATAAAATAAAAATAGAAAATATAGTCAAAAGCCAATGATGGAGCAATCAAATTCAAAACAAGCTTGTGATTATTATGTCATTGATGACTAAAAAACAGCAAAATTAGTTAAATTTTTAGATTAAATGTTTTCATTGAAACAACTGAAAGTAACATCTTACTACTTAGTAATTTTGAAAATAAATTTTGCTTCTATATTTATTTTCAAAACTATCAATCTAAGGTTTATTATAGTTTGAGATTTTAAACACTCATAATATTTTCTTTGACCAAAATTTACTAGAGAAGATGTAACTTATTAAAATATACAATTTTTCAGCTATTTTGTAACATTTGATATTCTTTTCATTTTTGGCAACAAAATACTTGGTCTCATTATAGAATCACAGAATCATCGAATGGTTTGGGTTGAAAAGAACATTCCCCCCTGTCATGGGCAGGGACACCTCCCACTAGACCAGGTTGCTCAAAGCCCCATCCAACCTGGCCTTCAACACTGCCAGGGAGGGGGACAGCCACAATTTCTTCAGGCAACCTGTGCCAGTGTCTCACCACCCTCACAGGAAAGAATTTCTTCCTGATATCCAATCTAAATGTACCCTTTTTCAGTTTAAAACCGTTCCCTCTTGTCCTATTATCACATGCCCTTGTAAAAAGTCCCTCTCCAGCTTTCCTGTAGGCCCCTTCAGGTACTGGAAGGCTTCTATGAGGTCTCCCCAGAGACTTTTTTTCTCCAGCCTGAAGAATCTCAACTCTCTCAGCCCGTCTTTGTAGGAGAGGTGCTCCAGCCCTCTGATCATCTTCATGGCCTTCCTCTGGACTTGCTCCAAGAGTTCCATGTCCTTCTTATGTTGGGGACTCCAGAACTGGACCCAGTACTCTAGGTGGTGTCTCAAGAGAGCAGAGTAGAGGGGGAGAATCACCTCCCTTGATCTGCTGGTCACACTTCTTTTGATGCAATCCAGGATACGGTTGGATTTTGGGGCTGCAAGCACACATTGACAGCTCATGTTGACCTTCTCATCAATTTAAACTGAATTTGAAATGGAACAAATTAAAAGTATTTCATTGTCTGTTTTTATACTTTCTAAGGTTCAACTATTAACTTTGCTAAATGACCATAATGTACTTCCTTATACGGATATGCGGATAATTTCTTCATTTCTGTATCACATTACATCTTCTCAGCAAGGAAGAGAAGTTACATCAGCTTCTGTCATGTTATTTTGTTCTTACTCAACTATTTTCATTGCAGAGATACAAAATCCACCAGCAGGTGTAAGCAGACAGCCTTTGAGGATCTCAGTAATCATCTAGCTTCATTTTTTATTTGTGGGGTTTTGCAGACCACAGATGAAGAACAACAAGTAAGTATACCCCATCTTTCATCCTCAAACTCCCTGCCTGGTCTGTGGCTCTAACCCAACCTGTGAAGCAATAGGTCAGCTAAACCTGACCTTTGCTGACAATATTCCCCAGGGAACAGCAAGAGCTTTTAAAAAGACCCTTCTATTTGCTCTAATCTTCACACATACCCGATGAAAATGGATGCAGTATTGTAGTATGTTGATCACACCAAAGTTAGTTTTAGTTCTCAAGTTTTGACCATCTTCCAATTCCCCTCCCAACATGCGGAACACAAAACACTCTTTTCAGTTCATCTGGTTCATGCCTGATGAATTTCTTGAAGAATGGGGCCATGAATTTTTAACTACTCTGCAAACATAAAAGCAAATAATGTATATCCTTTTTATTCTTGTCTATACAATTTGATGAACAAAGTTGTCCCTGTGCTCTCGACAGAATGATCTTCACCAGCTCAGACACCTGCCCTGCATGCCAAGGCAGGAATTCACACCACTGCCCTGATCAACGCCTCCCCTTATGGAGAGAGGAAAAGTAGACATCCACTCTCTGTTGGTTCTATTGTTTTATGTATGCTTTCTGGGTTTTGTTTCATTTCATCCTATTTTGGAGTTGCATGGGTTAAAAATAAGTTAAGCCGTCGCCTGCTCTACAAATCTGAAAACAACTTCAGTGTAGTCAAGGCCAGCGTTAGCTTCCTAAGAGATTTAATGTCTTCTTTAATCTACATCCTATAGTTTGACCAGAATAAATAAAAAAGGCTCTGTAAGTGTTTTTCTGACTGTAACCACTTCAGCTTTATCTTTTCATTAAAGCTACAGATTTATGTATCTTCTTCCCAGCAACTTAATCTGAGCAACACTTACATTTTACCTTCAGTATCCTACAGCACAGAAAGTACTGTCACTGTTTAGGAGCTAAAAATTATAATCCTACAGCAGTCCCCAGTCATTATTTTTTTCACTAGAATATAGTTTTCATTTTTGCTGCCTTCTAAAATATGAGTTATTTTGCTGAATGTGTGCTTGCACATATTGTCTCAGGGAAAAAAAAACAAAACTGCTCAGATCTGACAGTTTAACTCAAAGGTACTGGTAGACATATTAATATTCACTCTGCTCCCACTTGCTGGTCATGCTCACGTTCCTGCCTGAGCTGCTGTGGTTTTCTTGGTTGTTTTGCTCCAATTGGGTTTGGCACATAGACCAGGGTATGATGGGAGGAGGTGGTGTGCAGGCTACTTTCTGATGGTCACACCAGGGAACTGCAGGAGCTTAGGAGTTGGGACAAGCTGGTTTCTGCAGTTCCTCCAAAGGTCCAGTAATTTCTGGCAGAGTGCAAGAACACAGGTGGGGTGGCAGCTTCATCCTTTAACATCTGGAGCTTGGCCACAGACACAATAGCTTGTTGAGGGATGTTCAAATCCTGGCTTCCAAAAAGAAACTTTCTCCAAGACAGTGCTTGAGATGCAATGAGAATTTACTAGAGTTAACTTTCCTTTTACCTCAGCAATGTTTTGCTATGATCTCCAGGGAATGGGGTAAGTAGAGCAACTGAAAAACAGAATATTGTGGATCATGCTGCGAACTATACTTTGTAGCAACCTAGGCTCTGATTAACAAGTGCCTAATCTTTAGCACAGAAGAAATTCCAGTAAAGAACGTCTGTATGCTCAGTCTGTATCCTGCTGAATCTGAGTCTTGGTGACTATTTTTTTCCTGTAAATCAATATGTATCATGAAATCTGCTGATCACACTCGCTGTAGTACACCAACACAGAACTTAATACAGCCTCACAGAAGGTTCATGTCCCTTTTCTAATCATTAATATTTGTCAGAGCCACAATAGTGATTTTATCTGAAAACTTAGTTGATCAATTGTTTTCCACATTTATATATCTGTGGCAAAACCTCTCAATAGAAATTTCTGTCAGTATTTTAAGTTGTTTCTCCTGGTGTAAGCATGGAGCTGATGTCATCCACTCCCACTTACTTACAGACTGGTGTTACTGGGACACCCAAATAGCTGTCACACCAGTTACTTGCAATCATTCAGGGCAATTAATCTCACCTAACTGTGGCCACCTATGTCCTATTCTGGACATAAACAATGTCCCAAGAGTGACGATCACTAGTTGGTAATGTGAAAGTCCCTGTGTAGGTGTCTCTCTCTCTCACCATTGACAATGGAAAGAGTCTAGATACCACTTTAGATACTGTATGTTTAAAGAGCTTAAACAAAACAAGTCTGTGAAGACTGGGAACCACAGTTACTCAGACATTACCATTAATGAGCTATATTTCTAAATCAAGTGCATTCTATCTTCCCTCCTCTGAAATCAGTAGAAATTTTATTCTGATTTCAGTTGAACTAATGGGGAATTAGAAGCAAAACACTCGAACCCCTTGTCTTCCATTGTTCCGTTCAGTATTAGGTTTATGGCTGGAAAACAATAATCAAGTACATAATTCAGCACCAGTTTTTAGACAGTAAGGTGTCTACAGTATAGGTACTCACATGTGAGTTGGTGTTTAAGCTCTTGTTACAGTCAATGGACAATAAAACAAGACTAACACTGGTGTCAGCTGAATATCTGAGCTATGATATTATCCAATCTGGATAATGAGAAGATTCAGTTACCTAAATACTGGTGCCATTTTAGGTATATCCAGTTACTGCTTCAAAAATTATTGGACCTCCCAGAAGTCCTAGATGTTTTTGTTATCCCAGAATATCTCCTATGGCAGCAGGTGACACATTTAGGTAAAGGAGTCACACACCATTAGCTTGGACCCCATTGGCTGTGCTGAAAGCTTAGGCACATATAAACATCTATATGCAGACACCTGAATGTAGATGCCTGTAAACTGGAATGGAACTACATCCCATTTTATATGCAAAATAATATGCTGTATCATTAAAACTCGAATTCACCTTTATTTCACTGGTGCCTTTATCTTCCAGATGTTTCCTTTCTATACCTGCTTCTTAATCTGTGCCATCCCTATCTCTCCAGTGGGATGTGAGTCAAGTGTCTCCTTCCAAGGACATGACCGCTGGCAGGTTAATTTGTCAGGGAGGTGCTGGTGGAGCTAATCAAGCAAATCCAACCTGATGATTTGTAAATTCAGGGGGCTGGTTGGAATAGATTTATAGACTTCAAAGTTCAGCCCAGCACAGACCAAAAAGAAGATCATTAGGAAGCATTGTACGTGCTATATCTCCATGCAAGGCTGTTGAAAGAAACAAGCAAAGGAGCTCACAGAAACATTTTTTCCCCTACAAACGTGTTTCAGAATATAGAATATTTCAGATGTTAAAAATGTGTTTTCCTTCTTGTCACTGTGATAACGTTAGCTTTAGGTTGATTCCTGCTGCTGCATGACAGCTGGTGCAGACATCAGTTGGAATGCACAGAACATAAGTTTGTCATATAAGTTTAAGCTAACCAATCACTCATCTTGCTATAAAATCTAACCCGGTCATCTCCCATGTTATATCTGGCCACTGCAATGTTAAAGCCACTATAGCAGCATCGTGGCTAATTGAATCCATCAGTAAAAATGGATTCCACACAAAAAGACATCAATTAAAACTATGAGACTATCACAAAGCAGTCACTTTTAATGCATCATTTGTCACAACAGCCTGGTGTTCTTTTCTTCCACAATTTTAGAACTTCTGTTGCCATAACAACTGGGCGCAGCCTTTACATAGTGTGGGCCAAATCCTGCCCTTGGTGACACAGATGCAAATTCAGAATAACTTTGCTGAAATGCCTGGAATAACAGTGATGCAAGTGCAGCATAACAGAAGCAGTATGGTACCTGCTGTCTCCTTTATGTAATCATTTTCTTTTTGTCAGGAAGACAAGATGTTTTTCTCTGATGCTCTGAGTAAGCTCATAATGTAGTGGAATAATCAGATATAATGACAGGTTAAACCACAAAGGAGTGTTACATTCTTGATACCATATTAACTTAAATTTTAAATTTGTATATTAACAGTTATTTAAAATGCCCAAGGAAAGAACAAGACTGAGATAATAATACATTCTCTCTATTCAAAGGCTACATCCAAATGGCATAACATAATTCATATCTTGTCTAATAAGAAGACAAAATGAAGCATAAATTCAGACTTATTTTGCTAAACAGAATATACACTCTCACAGAAGCTATGCATAGGAGGGTCCTGGGTCTCATTACCTAGAGCAGAGCCCCATGCAGACAAACCCTGCCAATTTGCATGGAACTTATTTCAAAGATACCATCATATAATGTTCTCAGACTTGACACTCTTCACAAGGAAGTCAGCAGGCACGTCGAGGTGTGTGTGGATCACTACACACAAAGAAAACAGAGTCTGGGAGGAAAGCCTGGATCTATTTCGTCTGAATTGTTCTATAGAACATTTTGCAGACTGCCAACTAAATACCATTTTCATTAATTATTCTAGCAATCAGAAACCCAGCTGAACAAGTTCTTTGAAACTTGGTAAAGCTAACTCTGGTGGAGTCATACACTAATGATAGTTTTAACCTCTATTCCTGTTACAAAACCAAATGAAGCCACCAGGCAAATTCGGCAGGTAGGTTGGGGATAGGGTTATGCAGAATTTAAAAGGCAAGAAATTCTTTGCATGCAGTCTGTACACCTAACCAGCCTGCAAAATTCTATACAGCAGAGAAACTCTTCCCCTATTAAATTCAAAATTACAGAGCTGCCATCCTTCCCAATAGCTCTTCACATTTTAAGGCTTTCTCTGGATGAAAGGATAGCCACAGATCTACAAAATCTAGCAGCAAGAAGGGAGGTGACTTGCTACATTCAGAGCAACCTTAGAATAATGACATTTTAGAGATTAATTTTGCAAGCAAGCCGAATAGCAGGCATTACTAATGCTCAGATGTGACTCTAAAGGCTGATGCATCAACATTGCACTGAGGCAGTGTAAGAGCCTCAGAAAAACAGATTAGCAAGGTTTGTTACCCAATGAAAATACAAGGTTATAAAGAAAAAAATGCTCCTGGAAAGGACATCAAGAGGTCAATTACTTTGCCTATCTGCCCAAAGGCAAGATCATCTGTAACTACATCATTCCAGCTAGATTTTTATTTTTTTTCATGTTAAAGACCTTCAACAAAAGAGGCTTCACAATTTCCAGCCACTCAATTTTGATGGCTCGTTATCTTTGTCATTAGAAGGCTCTATGGTGCATTTGAGGGTGTGATTCCAGCATGGATAGGTATTACTGCATTATCTTTACTGCAAGCTCAGGCATTAAGAGCACTGAAAACATATCAAAACAGGCTGTGTTGGCCAAGCTTTAACTGGATGTCCCTTAGTAGCAACAGAAGCCAGCTACAGTTTTACTGGTATTTATTAAAACCAACCTATCTGTTGTGAGTATTTTGCTCCTACTGCCTCTCTTCCAGTAGAGGTTTGATTTCATTTTTTTGAGACTAAGGTCTTTCACAGTTCTCTCTTTCAACTGCTGTGGCATATGGTAAACTCCATGGTTTCCAAGCACTTCTCCAGATTTTTTCATGTTGCTTTGGAACCTACAGGTGACAGACCAGTGCTGTATTGCACATTGTGTGTACTAGTAGGAAGCAGGCAAAATAATAAAGTTAAGTAGTTCTCTCATATTTCATGGCAGATTAATTTCTGTGAGTCTGTGCAATGAATTTCACTGTATTGTACCCCAAGTAGGAAAATGGATAATTTCAGAAAAGGTTGGGATCCCTCCTTCAAAACATTAGAGGAGGGATGTTAAAAGGAAACATCCAAGCACAGAATCAAATTTGTTAGAGGCACTGGTCCAGATATGAAGCACCTCTCAGCTCTTCAAAGTAAATTCTANTAGATATGAAGCACCTCTCACAGTGAGCTCAGCTCTTCAAAGTAAATTCTAAATATCAAAATAATAGTATAAGATTAACATATCTTTTTTTATAGTATAAGAAAATGCCCAATTGATGGCACATTGCTTGCATTAACATGGGCATAAGGCCCCATTGGCAGCACAATCTCTTCTTGTCATTTTACACCTGCATAGTGGTAGAGTGGCTATGCTCCTGCCTGTTAGGTAATTTTACCAGATCCAAAAATGATGTGCAAAGAGTGAATGTAAATGGCAGTGTGTGGAAAGATAATGATTCAAGATAGTTGCTACAGAAACATCTGCTGGTAGGGTCTTCATGGTGGGCATGGTAAAAACAAGGTCTGCACTTGACATTGCTGATAAAAGATAGAGAATAGAAACAAAACTCGTGAAGAAAGAAGCCACAGAACCTGTTGAAGAATTAGAGAAAACATCTTACAGAGGAAATTTAAAGACTAAATACATCTAAAAACCTAACACCCGGTTGAAATTCTGAGATTAGGGGTTTTGACATCTATCAGTTTCCCTACATGCTCAGTGGGGGCAGGGGGATCACCTCTGCAGGGCAACACAGACCTCACAAGTTTTAAACCATTACCTGAAGGTACCCCCTCCTTTCCTTTCTTCTAGAGAACATTGGCATCTCAGTTCTAGTGGGATATGTTCAGGGAACAGAGTCAAACCTGCATCACTGACCAAAAGCACTGATTTAATTACAGTGTAAATATTTTCAGACCTAAAAAATAGGAAGTGAAACAGAATTCTCCAAATGGAGCAGAAATACATTGCATAGTTTGTGTGGCATGAGGGTGATTCTCTGCTTGAACAAACTACCAAGGATTTTTTTGTCCAGAAGCCTCAGGAGCACTGATCTTCTAATGCTCGCCGAGTATAACACTTAGTGGAGTGGCACCATACTTTGTTGGTCGTTAAGGGCTGCCATAATAAATGTGAGGAAGGGAATCTTTATTTTATAATGCTTTTAAAATCAAAACAGAAGTCAAATAGGAGTCATTACATTTTGTACAGCAGCAGTGAGTAAAATGATGTGACCCATAGATCAGAGGAAGTTATCAGTTTAAAATAAATAAATAAATAAATAAAAATGATGAAAGAATCATAGAAAAAATGCCTGGAAGGAGTTTCAAGAGATTCTCTAGTCTGTCTTCCCAAGTCAGGATCTGGTTCTTCTTTTGACATACCTGAAAAAAAGCTTATCTAACACTTACTTTTAAAGACTGCTACTAATATTTATCAGCTTCTGGAGACAAACTATTTCCCAATTTAATTTAAAAGTCCCTTGCAGCAATTTAAAACGGTTCCTTCCAGCCCTAAGATCTACCCAAATTTCCCTCTTTTTATTCCCTTTCTTTTGAACCTAGCTCCCTATTTCAAGGAACACAAATCTGAGTAAGTCAGTAATATACTAATTTATACTCTTCACAGCCCTACTGAAATCAGTTGCTTCCAACAGTGCAAAACTCAGCATGTAATTAAACCTGTAAGAGCCTATCTTAATACCAAAATAAAGGTATAATTTTATACAGGTCTGTTCTTTATGTTCACCTTGATATTGGCTATGTAATTCTGTTATATTTTTTCCATGTTTTATATTGTCAAATGATTTATCACCTTCTATCTCTGAAATCTAAGCCTTCAGTAATTTTCTGTTACAACAGAATTTCTCTTCTGTATTTATCTTTTTTTTTTTTTAAACACAAAATGACTTTCAGCTGAACTTCTTTATATGGCCATCTGTGTAATTACTCTGACTCTTACTGAACCAGCAGCTTGCAGATTATTAACTGGATTTTGCTCCCTCTGGTATCATTGGGAGTTCTGCCATTGACTTCAATGGAAGCAGGACTAGACCCCCTGAAAGAGACTTATTATTGGATAACTCTAAGCTCTGGTTAGAATTGACATTGGTATATTGACAACAGTTTGTTACTTGTTTTTTTTTTTTAATTTAGAATCTCGCAATTGGCTTAACCATCCACTTTGTTTTGTGTGATGATTCTGTATCTGAATGTAATTTTCTATGATTAAATAGGAAATGTTTCCTTCCTCAATTGATATACAACAAGAATGATAAGCAGCTTTCGAACAAAAGAACAAATTTTAACTTCCATGCTGCAAAAGCATCTTTTTGTGTGCCAGGAATCTCTGGGTGAAGAAGGAAATGTGGTAGGGGAGGCTCTGGATAGAGGATTCAGGCTTGGAACTGGGATTAACCCGGTCTATGTCTGTTCCAGTTTTGTGGCTCAGATTGACACAAAAATTATTTGAAAGGCTGCACCTACGCTCCCTGCTCTGGACAGATACCAGCTTCACAGGTGTGTACTCTTGAAGGCTGTGTCATTCAACGTAATGCTGTTGGTTTACACCAGCTGGGGATGGACAAATGAAGAGAGGTGGACAGAAAATATTTTCTACCTGAGTAGATGCTCAGGTCCTTCATAGGCAGCAGGTGAGAAGCTCCCACTCAGAGTTGGCCGGGAAAGCCCTTGGCTCAACTCCCACTTACCTTGAGATGTGCTGGCTGATGGCTGTGGTATGCTGAGGAGGGAAGATGATGTGGTCCCCTTAGAGAGAGGGGATCCAGGCTGGCTCCACAGGAGCACATTGTGGATGTCCTGGTGAGATTCAATGGCAGGCACTAATGTTCAAATTATCTTTCAAAATTTGAAGAATTTTTTCTTTAACAAGGGAAATTATATTTGTTGGTCTAAAGGCTCAACTTTTCTTTTTTAGTTTTTTTGTTTGGTTGTTTTTTTTGT